>JAPQNM010000047.1:3841200-3948700 GCA_029783475.1 Metacarcinus magister
AGAGAGAGAGAGAGAGAGAGAGAGAGAGAGAGAGGGGCTATAACCTTTAAATCGCCAGGGGAGCTCATGTCAACTCAGAACAGTTCTCTTTTAATCCTCAGCAAAGGTTCAGTGCTCACTTAGTTATCCAAACACTGGAAGGCATTTTGTGACGAGCTTGTCCAATTACCTCTATTTTTTTTTTTTTTATTTATTTATTTATTTTTTTTTATTGTCACTTAAGATAATTCAAATCTTTCAATTATAATAATATGTTAAGATGTTTACCTGGCTTTTTTCACTGCATAATTGAATACAAAGTTGTAACTCACACTTATCGCACGCCTACCTGTTCATCAATTACCTTAACGATCAATGCCAATTAGATTAACACATCTGAATTCTTGGACAAGTTGAGGTGTTCCCCAACTCACCTTAATCTTAGAGTGACACCCACATAACTCACCCGAGGACTCGATCTCCCACTCAACAGTATGAGAGAGAGAGAGAGAGAGAGAGAGAGAGAGAGAGAGAGAGAGAGAGAGAGAGAGAGAGAGAGAGAGAGAGAGAGAGAGAGAGAGAGAGAGAGAGACCTAACAAGAGGTACACACACGCCAGGTAATCACTCCCCCCCAACCCAACAGGTAACAGGGTACGTTCTCATCTCCCACGTGGACGTCAAGAAGATCGTGCTCCCCTCCCTGCAGATCATCCGCGGCAGAACACTGTTTAAGGTCTCCGTGAACGACAAGAGTTACGCCCTCCTGGTCACCCTCTCCAAGATGCATACTTTGGAGATGCCCGCTTTGAGAGGTAAGCCACTGAGATATACCTGAAGGCTTGGTGGCCGCTGTGTTATGTGTGGGATGCAGTAAGAGCTGGTAGGAAGGCGTGGGTGTAAGGAATGAGGGAGGAGTAATGGAAGGAGTGATAAGAGTATGTATGCATATGTGTGTGTATGTGTATGTGTGTGTGTGTGTGTGTGTGTGTGTGTGTGTGTGTGTGTGTGTGTGTGTGTGTGTGTGTGTGTGTGTTGGAGTAGGAGATGGAAGGAGTAAAGGATGTGAGGATGTGTACGTTTGTAAGGTAAGGTAAGGAAGTGTGAGGGACAGTAAGGTATAGAGGTGAAGGTGAAGAGTGGAATGAAGGCTTAGGAATGTGTGTGTGTGTGTGTGTGTGTGTGTGTGTGTGTGTGTGTGTGTGTGTGTGTGTGTGTGTGTGAGGAACACGTATTGTGAAAGATAGGAGAGGGTAAGAAAGGAGGTGAAATTATGTTGATGATGATGGTGATGGTGATAGGAAAGTGGAAGGAAGTGAAGGGAGACGAGAAGGAGGAGGAAGAAGTGGACTGGAACCGAGAAAGGATAAGACGTGAGTGTGTTTAATGGAGGTCAAATGTGTTCCCTGACAACCTCGACAACCTCCTCCAAATGTTGACAGTAGTTTTATTTTTCGTGTTTTTAAGAGTGAATTTATAGCAGTTTTTATTATTCTTTTAACGGTGAGTAACGGTGAATATCCTCCCTTAATTTTAACTGTATGTCTATCTCGCATTTCATCATCATCTATCCATCCATCTATCTATCCATTCGTCCCCGTCATCTTCCTCCCTCCCTCCATCCATCCCTGCCTCTCTCCTCCCCATTCCCTTCCTCCTTCCCTCCCTCTCGGAAATCGTGACGGCCTCCCAGCTTTCACTGTCACGCCCACCCTCACGCCCATGTTCTCTAAGCATTGTTCCTCCCTCTTCTTCATATTTTCTCACTTCCCTTCTTCCTCCCCCGGTCTTCACTCACCCTGTGTTTAGCAGAGACATATGTATGAATTCCATTTTCTGATTTTCTGTTAGTTATTTATTTGTCTCGATATGTAAGTGAAATCAAAGCAGGCATCTTTATTATTATTACGTATTTCAGTAGTAGTAGTAGTAGTAGTAGTATGTTGTTGTTGTTATTGTTGTAGTGTTATCATCATCATTATTGTCCCCTTCATCATCACAATCACCATTACAAACCTTACCCTTCCTCCCCCTCCTCCAGACATCCTTCACGGCAGCGTGGGTGTCATCAACAATTACAACCTATGCCACATTGAGACCATCGAGTGGGAAGAGATCATGACGGGCCCAGATGCTAATTACACCCATATGTACAACTTCTCGGAGCCGGCACGGACTTGTCAGTGTCACAACTCGTGCCAGAAGGGATGTTGGGGCGAGGGTGAAAAGAACTGTCAGAAATTCAGCAAACTAACGTGTGAACCTCAGTGTGCTCAGGGCCGCTGCTACGACACCGGCCCAAGAGATTGTTGTCACATGTTCTGCGCGGGAGGCTGCACGGGGCCAACGCAACGGGACTGTTTGGTGAGTTTGTTTTTCTACATTTTCTACTTCTTCGGTAGGGGTAGTAAGGGTGTAAAGGGTTAGTAGGGTGATTCTATTATATACGATAAACTGATGCCGTGGAAATGTAATTATAGAGACATGTAAACGTTCGGCTCCTTCCCCCTATACCATCCCCCTATTCTCTCAACTCCTCCCCATTTCCCTCCCCTTCTCTCCACTCTTCAGAACTCCACGTTTTCTCACGTTTAATTTGTGAATGAAATCAACCTGATCCTCGTGGGTACTTTAGGAGCGGAATTACCGGTGTGACTCGCCTGGTATGGGAGTGAAGGGTCAAGTGTCATCCTTTTCACACCCGCCTCCCACACACCGCTACTGAGGCGGAAGCTACTCACCTCCATTTGTTTGTGTGTAGGGATGTGGCTGAAGGTGTCAGGTGTCTCTTGAAAGGGAAGAAGAATCATGCAAGCTGTCACACACACACACACACACACACACACACACACACACACACACACACACACACAGTTAGTCACACACAACAGGTATTCTAATTGAGAACGAAAAACAGGTTGAAAAAGAAGCCTTCATCACTGTCATTCCCATATTATATATTTATATTATATATTTTATAAAAAGCAAAATTTCCCTCTTCATTAATAATTATCATGCGTGTGGAGGCCCTTCTGTCTGGCTTGTGTGCTTTCCTTTGACAGGTCCTTGAAATGGATTGATTGGGTATTAAATGTATCTGTTCACACAGACCTATTAATATACTGTCTTCCTGTTTCAATAAAGAAGTAGTTGAAGTAAGATCGGTAAATGAAAAATAAATAAGCAAAATGAGAAACACTCCTTCTTTTCTCTTTTTTACTCCCTTTATTTCCTATATAAACAAATTATCTTTTTTTCTCACAAAAGCAGCTCCATTAACAACTCCATCGTTTCTCTCTCCACAGGCTTGCAGGAATTTTTATGATGATGGAGAGTGCAAGCTGGAGTGTCCACTAATGCAGCGCTACGACTCCATCACTTACTCATGGGTAACCAACCCCAATGGGAAGTATGCCTACGGGGCCACGTGTGTCAAAGACTGTCCTGAGCACCTCCTGAAGGACAATGGGGCATGTGTAAGGTCATGCCCCAAGGGAAAGAAGGCAGTGGATGGTGAGTGTGTACCCTGCAGGGGTCCATGCCCAAAGACCTGCCCAGGGCCACAAGTCATTCACTCAGGTAACATTGATGACTACAAGGGCTGCACCATCCTTGACGGCTGGCTCACTATCATGGATCACTCCTTCGATGGGTACCAACACGTTTTCCCCAATTATACCTTTGGGGCCAAGTACTCACGCATGCCCCCATCCAAACTGGAAGTGTTCAGCACCCTGAAGGAGGTCACAGGTTACATCAACATCCAGGCCAACCATCCAGAGTTCACCAATCTCAACTTCCTTAGAAACTTGGAGTACATTGGTGGGCGGGTGACCATGGAGTTTTCATCATTGTATATCATCAAGACCTCCCTCAAGAGTCTCAACCTTCGTTCTCTCAAGAGGATTCGCTCAGGGAAAGTTTATATCCTGGAGAACAAAGACCTTTGTTTTGTGGACAAAATCAATTGGAAGAAATTTATTGACAATGATGACAACTCTAAAGCCAATCCAATGACCCTCCTGGAGAACAATGCAGACAGTGAACAGTGTACGGCTGAAAGGCTGGTGTGCCACAGTGAGTGCAGTGATGAGGGTTGCTGGGGCGCAGGAGTTAATGAGTGCCTCTCCTGCAGAAACTTTCAGTTGGAGAAAAACTGCTCCAACAACTGTAACAGGGCAGGGATATATCAGATGGACCCCAAAACCTGTGCCTTCTGTCACAAGGAATGTGCTTCCTCTTGCAAAGGTCCAGATTCAAACCACTGTGACCACTGTAAAAATGTAAAGGATGGCCCTTACTGCCTTGACAAATGCCCTGACACCAAGTACAATGACAGTGGGGAGTGTAAACTATGCCATACAAATTGTGAAATGGGATGCCGAGGGCCAGAGAATAACATGGGTCCACAAGGGTGTGAAGTCTGTGAAATGGCAGTGATGGATGAAACCATGAAGGTGAAGTACTGCCTCCCACAGAACTCAACATGCCCTACTGGCTACTTCTCAGAGTGGGTATCACAGCAAGAGACTGGTGACCTCAGACTTCTTGCTGGCAAGACCATGTGTCGCCGCTGTCACCCGCGCTGCAAGAACTGCACCTCCTATGGGTTCCACATCAGTGTTTGTCGTGAGTGTGTTAAGTACCGCAGAGGAGAGCACTGTGAAGATGAGTGTCCGCAAGATCATTATGCTGACAACAAGCTCCATGAGTGTTTAAAGGTAGATGACACCACTTCTTATTTGTTAACACAGTTTTTTTTTATCAATGAATATAATAAATACTTAAAATTAAAGTGTAACTTGGAGCATCTTCAACTAACATTGTAGCTATACATTCTACTCTTTTAATTTGTTTAAATCAATTATTGTTTTATTATAATATTGATTTTTCATGAATTTGTGAGGAACTATAACCTGAAGAGCATAACATTGCCATGCATGGTGACACCTATCACTATGCCAGGCATAATATTTACTGTAAACTCACTTAACTCATTTTGTTGCCAGTGTTCATCTGAGTGTTCCAATAGCTGCTCTGGCCCCTTGGAGTCTCAGTGCAAGACGTGTCGCAACTATAGGATCTACGTGGAGGGCAAACCCGGCATGAACAACACCAAATTCAACTGCACTGCCACTTGTCCCCATGATCTCCCTTACAAGATCTTTCCTGAAGATGCTTCAGACCCATACTGTGGCAAGGACCCTTTCCCTGTGTCCCTGTGAGTCCCTCGCCTGCACATTCATCCTGTATAATGTAGTGAATTGTTAGGCAAATGAGGTTTGATTCATTCAGATTAAGTGGTTATGTATTACTTACTGAAAGGTTGATTTAGATTTTTTGTTATAATGAAAGCAACTTTTTTCTGACAGCTTTACAGATTTTTTATTTAATTTTGAAATAAGGAATAGGCATCAGAGTAGACTAGACTTCTGCAAATCTATCTACCTATTCTATCTACCTGGTTTGTATCCCCCACAAAGGGGGGTAACCGAAACAAGGCGTATTTAAGGTTAGGGAGAATTCACTCTGTACAGAGGAAGAAGCATGTACCAGTACTAGAGATCTTATACTTCACACTATTCTTTCAGAGATGATGAGAGTGTCCCAGCCATCTTGGGAGGCACACTGGGCTGTGTGTTCCTGCTGTGCACCTTCCTGGCAGTATTCTGTTACCTGTGGTGGCAACGCAACAAAACCAAGGCAGCCGCCCTCAAGATGACCATGACCATGATGCCTTACGATGACCATGAGCCCCTCAAACCAACCAACATCAAACCCAACCTGGCTAAGCTGCGCATCGTCAAAGAGGCAGAGTTGCGCAAGGGTGGCATCCTGGGTTATGGTGCCTTTGGGACAGTGTACAAAGGTGTGTGGGTTCCTGAAGGGGAGAATGTCAAGATTCCCGTTGCCATCAAGGTTCTCCGAGAAGGTAAGCTTGTGATGAATTAACATGATGATTATTGGTTTTGAAGATAAGTTAGTATATCACAATAACTTTAAACCAATGTAGAAATGGACATTTTATTGTTGGGGAAGTACATCATTGTTATTTTCAACTACACTAGATAAAGAAAACAAAAAAGTTCGTATATATATACTTCTATCTCTTCTACATCTGTAAACAAAAGATGATTCAATGATTTTATTTCAACATGATAAACTCTTCACTTTATCTTGCCTGGCCATGCCCTCACTCACCATAACTTGAACACAAGATATCCAACAAACACCAATTATTGAATCCAAACACTACAATTCACACAAACTTATCCCCTTCTTCCCCCAACAGGTACAGGAACCAACGTAAACAAGGAGATACTGGAGGAGGCATACATCATGGCTTCAGTGGACCACCCGAACCTGCTGCAGTTGTTGGCTGTGTGCATGACCACACAGATCATGCTGGTCACCCAACTCATGCCCCTCGGCTGCCTTCTGGACTACGTGCGCAACAACAAGGACAAGGTGAGGCTCCAGGCAGAGGCTGTGTGTTTCAAACAGAAATTTAATCTCACTGTTTCTGTAACTATGTTTTTTGTTTTTTTTCAATTTGAGTGATAAAGTAAAATAGTTCCACGTCAATTCATTTATAATCGCCATCGTAGAGCAAAGGTTACTTGGTTTAGTGGTTAGCTGTAGCCAATTTACAATAATACTTAAGCCAATTCATGTTATAAATTATTGACTTATCTAAATTTAACTTAAAATGCAATTGGAAGAAAATAAATTTGTTGCTAAATATTGATTCGGAGGATTTTGAGTGACAATTATGAAACAAGATAAACAGATTCATATTAGCACTTCTTTGATCTTAGTAACACATCATATTATCTTTTACTGCTGACTCATGGCTGCAGAAACCTCTGTAAGGTCTGTATTTATTTTCCATATCTTTCTAATGATGCTGCAGAGAGACAAAAACTAAGTCATGAAAAGTACAGTAATATCACACTAACAGTTCATTAACCTTTCCTTCCTTTATTTCCTTAGATTGGGTCCAAGCCTCTGCTGAACTGGTGCACTCAGATCGCCCGGGGAATGGCCTACCTGGAGGGACGACGGCTGGTGCATCGAGACCTGGCCGCCAGAAATGTCCTTGTCCAGACGCCCAACTGTGTCAAAATCACAGACTTTGGATTGGCCAAGCTGCTCGACTACAATGAAGAGGAGTACAAGGCTGCTGGAGGGAAAATGCCAATCAAGTGGCTCGCATTGGAGTGTATTCAGCACCGCATCTTTACCCACAAGTCTGATGTGTGGGCCTTTGGTGAGTGTGTGGTGCCTTGTTAAGTGTAGTATGGTGAAAGGAGGCTAAGTGGTGATGATAATAGTGGATGATATGTGGTTGTTGGATGGTATTAGATGATGGATTAACGATACAATGTGGATGAAAATACAAGTAGTGTTGCTACATCATACCAGCTGTGCACATCCCATAGTGTTTATCCTCTTCTCAAAGTACAGGTGTAAGAATCATAAGTATCAACAGTCACCTGAATTATCAGAAGCTAAATTACAGGTAATATCAAATTATTTCAAGAGACACATACTATATGTATTGTCTTGCTCACTGAACCCAACATAAGCATTGTTCAGTTTGGTTGATGCTTCAGTAAGTAATGTGCATCAGTAGTCCTAATGTTCCTTCCTTCCCTTCAGGTGTAACAGTGTGGGAGCTGCTGACGTATGGTGGGCGGCCTTATGAGGACATCCCAGCGCGGGAGGTGCCAGACTTGCTTGAGAAGGGTGAGCGCTTGCCCCAGCCAGCCATCTGCACCATTGATGTGTACATGCTGATGATCCGCTGCTGGATGTTGGATGCAGAGAGTAGACCAAGCTTCAGGGAGTTGGCTGAGGAATTTGCCAAGATGGCTCGAGACCCCGGCCGCTTCCTGGTGATCCACGGTGACAAGCTGATGCGGTTGCCTTCCTACACGCCTCAGGATGAAAGGGAGCTGATCCGGTCCCTTTCTTCTGCCATTGATGGGGACGGTGTGGTGATGGCAGCTGAGGAGTACCTTCAGCCCAAGTATGGTGGTGTTTTAGGTGTGAGTGGCACCACCACCACCACCACATCCTCCACATCCACCTCTGACCCCACCACCCCTGTCAAGAAGACCCCAGAAGGTTACAACATAGCTACTGGGGCAGAATATATTTCTGGGCGGGCCGAGTCACCACAAAACCGCCAAAACCTTCAGAGGGAGAGGAAGTATGCCCACCTTGAGGCTGGGGCTACAGGGTCTCCTGGTAAGAGGCCACGTGGGGACTCGCTCACCTCCCGCTACTGCTCTGATCCTCTCAAGATGCTAGGTAAAGGTGTGTCTCTTGTGCACCGTGACCCTGCTGCACCTGCCCACTGCCTGCTCCACTCCCATGCACCTTTAGCTATAATGTAGCTTCTCCAGCCTTCAGTGCTGTAATGTTGATCCATGTCTTGCCATTACTGTACTTCTGCACCTTTATTTAGCTCCCTCACCCCTCAACGTGCACCTAGTTGTACTGTAGCACCTCCTCCCCTCTCCTGCACCACACCACCAACCCTAGCCTAGTGCCCTGCTGCTGGCCTGCCTGTGCATCACTCACTTTATGTATATGTATTTGCTCACTCTGATTGATTGATTTTGCATTCACCTCATCCAAGGTTGCATAACCACACCCAGCGTCGAGTATCAAGGGAATGAAGCTGTTAGTAATATTTCCCTCCACCTCTACTTTTGAATTTGGAAATTTACTTTGTGCTTTGTTTTTGTTGTTTGTGAGCCTTAGTTGAGTTTATTAAATAGTAACTCAATTATATTTTTTTGTAACAAGTCAGAGATAGAAAGCAAAACACTTAAGGTCCCAGAAAGTATTTTGTCTGTCACCATGTCAACTTTGATGTAACCTGACTACTGACTCCTCAATCAAGGGAAAAAATTTATATATAGGTTTTTATTTAAGTGCAAAATCTCACGAGGTGGATCATGCTTCAATTGCATCTTGAAAATGACCGTACATGAAGTGTTTTAAGCTTTTTTCCATTATTGTTTGAAAGTAAGATATAAACTTGCATGCAGCAGATCTGAATGTTTCATGCAGAGCTCGAAAGTAAAATGAACCCAGCAAAATTTTCCTGAAGGAACCATTCTGATACATAATTTTGTGAATAATGCACAGTGGTTAGTATATTGTAATGTCAAACAATCAGTCATGAGTATTATGTAAATGATTTAGAACCCACATGTAGAAATAGCTAAGTGCTCTGTAGAGCCCACAGTAGTTAGTGTAATGTGATGCAATGAACAGCTAGAGGTAGGCCAGCACGCTCAGCTCATCACTCTTCACCACTCATCACTCATCCTTCCTCCACAGATGTAGGTGAGGATGATTGCTTCACCGGCCAAGGTTCACCACCCTCAGCTCCAGGATATGGCTGGGTAGGGGACCTGAGGTTGGATCTCCCCGTGGACGAGGATGACTACCTCATGCCATCGCCGCAGCCCTCAGGCCTGGCCACTGTTGGACCCTCACACCAACACTACATGGACCTGATGGCCGACGCTGCAGGTGAGGCTCAATGCTGCAGACTAATGCGTTGTCATGGGATCTCGGGTGCAGCTTGTGTTGTGCAAAACGTTAACAAATCCTGATAATCGGTAGTAAATAATGAACAGAAGAATTTTCACCCATTCATCACGTGAATACATAATGAAATTGATTGAGAACTTTATTCAACATTTTATTAAATGTTGGGTGTTGGGCAAAGTGTACTTCTCTTCTCCTCTAAGGCCCAAGGGGCTAAGTGAGAGGAGTGTATGGGTATGTGTGTATGTGTGCCTTGTTTTGGTAACCTTCCTTTAGGGGGATAACGGCCTGGTATATAGATAGATAGGTTAAATTTCACAAATATTATAAGAAAGCAAAAGTGTACATTTTGTGCAACACTAAAGTCATTCATTATTAAGGGCCACTGTTTGAAATATAGTACGAGGCTGAAAATAACAGCAAAATGTTTTAAAGCATTTGCCTTGTAGTAAAAAATATGCATGAATAATAGAAGGAGTTTGATCTCAGACTACACTAGTTTTATTTCTCTTGATATTTATTATACACTTTGTAGATATTTGCTGGTATGTACTTGTGTGATTTGAGTGACAGTTGTTCTGAGTTTTGTGGACATAAGTTAAATTTCCATTCCTCCACAGATGGGCGGCGAGGTGAGCCTGGCCGTGGTACCTGCAAGGGGCTTGGCAACAATGGGATGGCAGGGCAGCAGTGGGTAGGCATGGACAACCCAGAGTATCACATGATGAATGCCCGGGCACAGATGTATGCTGGCCGCCGCCTCCACCCGCAGCAGACTGTGGGTGTGCCTGTGCTGGATGTGGCTGGGAGGTATGGTGGTTATGGCAATGGCTTCCACCAACAACCCCAGCACTTTCCCTCCGGCCAGCGCCTCCCTTCACCTTCACAGGAAATGCCCCACGAGTACTACAATGAACTCTCGTCACATGTCTCTCATGCCCCCCCCTCCAGTCGAAGTGAAACTACCGTGTGAGGCTCAGTGGCACTCCAAGGCCCTGTGTGTGTGTCTCTGTGATGCTGACTGTGTGTGCCTTACAAAGTGCTTCAACATTCGTGGTAAACTGCATTGTTTTATTAGTAGGCGTCGGTTTTCATACCATCTGCTAGACTCGAGACAGACCTAAGTGCAGAAAACTTTATAATGCAGTGAACACAACCAGGAGGGAAGGGACCAGTGTATTGTTTGGCACTCAAGTAACACATTGGTGACCTTGGGGTTCTTTGCACAGTGGTTAAGCAGTGTCCAAGTCAGAAAGGAACACTTTGTGTATGTTTACATATGTGATATACAAGGATGCCAATATAACAGTGGATAGTGTGGACAAAACTAGTGGTTTGCCTTTTGCACCACCACATGACCTTGGTTGGTGACCTTGACTCACTCATGGGCTGGACTGGCCGCGCCACTGCTAGTCCCTGCCATACGAGAGCTCAGTGTAGCTCGATTTTTACTGTGATTTTAAATATAGGTTTATAACTACCTTTGGACCAGTATGCAAGTTTATGCTACCAATAATATAAAGTAAGCTCTTCTCTTTGCTAAGATTGAACTGCAATGCTTGAGTTGCTTGGCAGTAAAGTTGTGTGTGTTGTGTTGCCTTCCACTACCTTTGCCTTGAGAGCTTTGCATATCTGGGTTCATTTTTTCTCTCAGAAGTCTGCTTCCTTTATATCAAGTGCTAACATTTAACTTCATGTTTCACATTTTTTTTTACTTTAATTAAATGCAAATTGATAAATGTTCTAAAGCCATTTTAACGAGTGTAACACAGGGAAAGTTACAATCATTTTATCCATATAGCTTGCTTGATATTATTATTTTTTATTATATTTTTTTGATAATGAGATATCAGAGTGAAAGTGATGCCTTTGCCATAAAAGTTTTGATGTCCAGTGATTGCAGTGTTTGTGAAGCATTGGGATGAACTAAAATTTTCACTCAGTTTGAGGTGGAAGGGTGAAAGGAAGCTCCTGCTTCCTCTCCCCTCACCACTGTATATGTATCAGTTCGCATACAAACTATTATCACCATAAAACTGTAATGGACCAAATGAGGAGAATTATGTAGTATGGACAAATTTTGTACAAATTTATTTTGACACAAAAATTTAGAACAAAAAATATTTTTATTTGAAAGATGAACATCAGTTCTTGTGAATCTGTTGCCAAGTTGATGTTCAGTTGTCATTTGTGTGTGTGTGTGTGTGTGTGTGTGTGTGTGTGTGTGTGTGTGTGTGTGTGTGTGTGTGTGTGTGTGCGCACTGCTGTGGTGGTGCCAGAGTGTGTTGGCTGTGTGGTGTTCAAGACAGTAGTGTTCCAAGTGCCAAAAGTGTTGTGTCACAGCCACCGGCCCTGAGGCAGCTGACCACACCAGGCTGGGATGGGCTGCTTCCCTCAACACACACCACTGCCTTCCTTCACGGCAATACTTCAACAACCACTCAATTGTTTGCCATTATGAAAAAAAATTCAACCCAAATAAGGGATCAATGTAGAAATCCATCAACATAATTATATTATTCAAGATTAAAATAGTGAAGGTATTTGGAAACAATAGACTAATCTTTTATGATTCCATCTTTGGTTCAGACATGTAGGGCTCTTCACCAACATGCATTGCTGACATACACTCTTTCAGCACATGTACTTCCCAGCCTATATAACACCCTATCTTCTTGAACACTAACAGTAAACACATTATCCACTCTGGAGACTCCCGACCCTTACCAGAGCACCGGTGTGTGGTGTGTCAAGACACAATCCCAGGCCGGTGCTTCAGAGTACAAATCCTGCCCTCCCTGTCCATCCCAGTGGCCATGGTCCCTTGCCTCACACCCCCACACAGGTACACACGGAGTACCTGGTGTGCTAGGTTGACTGAGGAACTAAAAATAAGTTGTGTCTGAAGGTATCCATCATGTGAGAGGCTCGAGAATGCATCAGAGTTTGTGTCGAGTTTCTCTGGTAATGAAAAAACATCAGCTTATGCTCATGGACATTAGTAGATTTCCCTCTGCTAAGCCCTTGCCAGCTGTAAGATCTGCCAGCTTCAGTGGGCAGCGTGTGCAATAGTTCCACTGCAAAAATTTTGCTACCACCACCACTACTACTGCTGCTGCTGCTGCTGCTGCTGTTATCACCTTGCTTGAAATGTAATCTCATCAGCTTCAGGTTCACATGCAAGCAAAGCAAGAGTTTACTCCTTCAGCCAAACACCACTTGGCTAAAATAGGTCCTGGTGTGAAGATGTGTGTTCAGTGTACAGTGTTTTTATTTGAATATAGTATTTTTTAAATGACGTGCAGTGTATGGGTGGCAGGGAGTGGCTGAAGTGGTCACCTCATCAGTCTTTTGCTGCAGCTGGAAATGATGAAACAATTTGTTTTATTTTATTAAACTTGTTCACCAAACTATACATTATAAGGAAATATCGAACTATGTTGCATTACCAGAATTATTTTTTACTATATTTATATGAATTTCATCCAAAATACTCAAATTGTTTGCAGCAAGAGATATCTTGATGGTGATGTGCATTGTCCTAAATATACCATTACTAACCCTGCTCACTGACCACCACAGCCCTCCTTAACCACCCTGCCAGGTGCGTCTATGTACAATATTGTATGATATAACTTGTTGGCCAAACACAGAAGTCTCAAAAAGTGGTCACCCTTTACACAACTACCAACTTTTTGAGGCCACTGTGACCTTAAACTTCTCCTTTTTCATCAGGGATCTGTACAGGCTTGTTTCCTAGGCTGGCAGCGAGAACCAGTCACATCATCAATGCATCAGTGTTCATGCATAGAATATTCTCTATTCGTGTACATTGCCCTTCATGAAACATATGTATGTTAAGAATTCAAAGCCATTTGTCTATAGGAGTGAAAAAAGCTTTTACACGTGGACTACAAGATTATTTTTATTCTGACTAATGAATATTTTTTTGCAGTTTAAATTTTCAACAGATTAATATCAAAACATCATTATAGGTCATTATAATCTTCAACTAAATAGTCACGAGTCAAATGTTTAAGTCCATCCTGTGTAAGCCTTCCAGTGTCTCCTTTTTATATAAATTGTAAATACGTGGCTGTAAATGATATATCGCGAGTGTCGAAAACTTGATTCCTCGTCTTTTGGATAAAACCAGAGTTTGTACTTAAAGGAGGTATGTACTTAAGGGACACGTACTGATCCTGTGCTTGTTAGTGTGTGTGACGTAGGCGGTGGGAGGCGAGAGGACGTGTACCTTATCACAAAGTTTACAATAAAAAGTTATACATCACCTCTGTTACTTTTTTACCCATGAAACTCAAGCAATGTGTCTTCTTTTCTCTGTTTCTGTAATTATTCTAACGCTGTAGTTTGTAAAGATGGCGTGTAGAGATGTTGTTATACATCCTTTTAATGACACAATAACCAGTTGACATAAATGGTCATTCAACTTAAAAAAGGTAACAGGAAGAATTTCAGCTAATCATCGCGCGCCTTGTGGAGGAAGAGGGATTTTGACCAATCACAGTGCACCTTGGCAATGACCACGCCTCCTTGTTACTGGGCGGGGCGGGGTGTACACAGGACGACACGACACTCCCTGGATCACACAAGACTCTCAGCTTACCTACACCGACTGCGTCTGTCCTCACCTGCGCCTTAATAAAGAAGACCGGACACCTTTCTCGCCTGTGATACCCTCACAGGACTCCACCAGGGCATATACCACCCCATGGATCCTCGTTGTCCTAAACAAGTCAGTGACATTATATGTTTGGTATGTCTGGTTGTGTGGGTGTTGTTGTTGTTGGTGTTTAGGGTTGTGACGGTCTATTAGACCCTACTCGTCTTGGTGGTGTCCTGTGAGGTGATCACAAGCGTGGTAACTGACCGGTCTTCCTGAGGAAGGCGCAGGTGAGGCGGATGACGGAAGGTTGTTGTGAGGGATGCACTCCCACCGCCCCCATCAGGGTGGGCAGGTCGAAGGTAAGAGCATAAGAATTGAAGAGACTGAAAGAGGCCAGTAAGGATCGGGTGACGAAGCCAACTTAACATTAGTATTCAGGCTGCCATACCGGAGCTACAGGTGTAATGCCCGAAATCTTTGTCTTGTACAGTACCCCCCCCCCTTCCATTCTTTAAATCAGTTTTCTATGAAAAGAAAATTATTTCCTTATATTAGCTTTAATAACATTCATTTCCAATTAAAATCAACCTCTATATCTTAAAGTAATTGACTTAACTAGATTTCCTTTCACAAGTCGCTATTAAGAAAAAACGATGCATTATATAAGCAAGTTTATTCAAACCTAGAGTTTTTCGCGCCACATCCCAGCTGAGTTATCAAGCGACCTCAATTTTTCTCATGTATTAGTTGAAATCAAGTTCATTAGCTTAAATAGTAACACTTTTTCTACACCAAAATTAATTCTGTATACGTTAGTAATAATCTCATATCTCAATGATATGTAATTATAGAAATCAAATGTAAGAAAAATTCTTAATGAGTCACCCTTATAGACGCTATCCTGCCTTCGCGGGAATCCATTGTTAAGCTCAGTCCGCGTCTCTTCCCCCCCCACGATCAGGTCTGTGTTGAGCGTTACGTAAACATCTCTTAATATTTCCTAAATCCTTAGTCATTCAGTGTTCTCATGTATTCAATAATCTTCCCTTTGAATATGTAAAGTCATTTAAAGCCCTTTTAAGGCTGATTATTAATTAATAATAGCAATTCTTCCATTTTTATTATGGGGCTGCATCTGAGACCGCATGGTCCCCTCTTTCCTCCCTTAAATATGATTCATTGGTCATTATATATCCCTTTCACCTTAATATTTGTTATTTTGTTCAAGTATTATCCCCTTTGAGTGTATTGTTTAACTCAGTCCGCGTCTCTTCCCCCCCCACGATCAGGTTCCACCAGTGCCACACCAACACATATTCACACACACACACTCACATTGGTTTCCCCATTAGATGTTTGTCGTATTTTGGATCATATGTTTTGTTTAAGAAATAAGTCTGGATAGTGAAGATTAAGTTGGACAGTGTTAAACCTAGGAAAAATTTGTGATTGAATTTGTTTTGTGTATTAATCAAAGTGAAAACCTGTGGAGTGACCACCAGTCCTTATTGAGGTCTTTTGTACCCAATAACTGAATAATTACACTGTATGTCAACTTGTGGAAAAGGATGTGAAAAGTTAGTTTCGTTTTTTTTTCTTTTTTTCTCGTTGGTAAATAATAATTATACAAAGAAAATTAGAAGTTATTTCATTCGTGACATATGTCTCCCCCAGTGGTAACCAGAGTGACTCCTTGTGGCTAAGGTTGATTACTACCAAAATTACAACAACATTGACCAGTGGCCAACTTTCGAAAGGGTTCCTACTTCCCTCATAGTAGGTGGTGGCAGCGAAATACCGACCCGCTTAATAACATCATATATAAACCCCAGAGCATGACCGGGAGGTGGTAATAAATGGTAATCATAAAAGCATAATAATCAAAATAAACACAAATGTCGAGAAGTATCCGCCCCCGGCATGACACAGGCCCTTTAGGGCCTTTTCCGAAGAATCTTTTGTAAGTATCTAAGTTTACTCTGCACCTTCCAGGCCTCTCCTCTCGGCACTCTGCAGGTATTCTGGCGGCGGCACTATTCAGCCAGATGGATAGGACGCTATACCCCCCCATATGTTAGGTTAGGTAACCTAACTTAACTAAGGCAGAAAGAGAGAGAGAGCGAGCGGGAGAGAAAGTGGGGGTGGGGGAGATGGAGGTGAGATCGTCATTGGGAGGGAAAGAGAAAAGAGAGGTGGGGGTGAGAGGAAGACCGCGAGGGAGAGAATAGGTGGGTGGGGTGAGGGAGGGAGGCATTGAGAGCGGGAGGGAGTGGGGCAGATGTCCGTCTGATTCAGACGGAAGTTGTCGAAATGAGAAAAAGTTGACGGAAACGGTAAAACTTGTCGGTAAAAGTGTGAAAACTCCTTTACTGCACAGACAATAGGGAGTTTTAAGAGACGACTTCAAAGATGGAGGTGAGAGGTGGGTATAGGTAATAAGGGATATAGGATAAACAGGAACTACCTAGTGCAGGCCTCAGGGCCTTTTGTAGCTTCCTTATATTCATATGTTCTTATGTAAGCGATATAAGTGAGCCGAGAGTCGTGTGTATCCAAGGCGGAGGTAGGGATGGTGAGTGGGATCCATCTGTGTATATCTCGTGGTGGCTGTGGTATCTGGTGTGGTCAAGATGAAGGAACAGTGCTGCAGTTATAGTCTGGCTAGCCTTAGCGTGTGGTTGGCGGGCGGAAACAGTCGGGGAGTACCCTTTTACAGCTCTGCCACGTGTCTTTTAATCCGCATTGTAGAAATGTTTCAATGTAAGTAAAACCATGGCAGACATGATCAGGAAATATGCATACATGTTTATTCATAGTATTATAATGTATGAAGAAACAGTAAACTTATAATGGATGAGATATATATATATATATATATATAATATATATATATATATATATATAAACATATAAAGAAACGTGGCATACATATTTTAGTGTTGCTAATAAAAAGCAGTACCTATTAATGAATTTCCCTTTCGTTCTGGATAATGCATCTTATCACTCAAGAAAACTTCACATATGACATATGATGTTGCCAGATACACGATTCGGGCCTCATAAATTTTTTAAATACGAAATTGATTTGAATTTGCGCGGCAAATCTCTACACGTGGCACCGCTGTAGGACGGTTATTCCCCACGACCGGAACACCCCAGCCACACGCTAAGGCTAGCCAGACTATAGCTGTGTTCTTGGATGGGAGATCTGGTACATGAAGAGTGACCATACTCGTAATGTCCTTCCATGGTGGGATGTGGAGTGTGGTTTGGTAGGTGGTGATGATAACGTGTTGTAGGTCCTTAGGGCTCGGACTAACAGGGGCTGTCTTGATCCTGGGAGCCAGACTGGTGACTGAATTTACCCCAGATTTGGTGTATAGAGTGGTGAGGGATTTTGGTGGAGGCAGGGTCATTATATGGAGATGATGTTGGCAAAGCGTGTTTTTCTATGGGTGGCTAAGAGTAGGATGCCACTCTCTGCGTTCAGGGAGACGACAGGTGAGGACCTCATGGCTCTCATTTAGATCCTAAGAGCAGCGTTGTGAATCGTATCCAGCTTGTTGAGAGTGGTGTTGGCTGCCGATCCATACAGGCTGCTACCATATGTTAATTTGGTAAAGATTCCTAAGGTGATCCATTCGATATCTCGTTACCTTTATAATACACTAAATACGTTTAGTTAGGTTTGGTTGGGTTAGTTTTGGTTAGGCTTATTTAACCAGATCTTGGAAGGTTATGTTAACAAAGCTACTATTTTTGGTAAATTTTTACATCTTCACCAGAATGGCTTGTGGCTACGAAAAAAATGGCGTCTGCACCTCGCACAACCCTCCTACTTTTAGTCAGAAACCATTTGATAGCTTCTAAATTATCACAACATAACATACAAACCTAACTAAACGCAATGAAACCTAATGTAACCCCCCCAAAAAAAATTGTATTTTTCTGTAATTCAGTGGCTTTTTTTTTTTTAATGTTATGCTATGTTAATTTAGAAGCTATCAAATGTTTTCTTTGACTAAAAGTAGGGGGTTGTGCGAGGTGCAGACGCCATTTTCTTTTGTAGCCACACGCCATTCTGTTAAAGATGTAAAAAAATTTCCCCAAAAAAGTAGCTTTGTTAGCATAACCCTTCCAGAGCTGCAATTAAATAATCCTAACCAAAACTAACCCAACCAAACCTAACGTAACCTAAAAAAAAAAAAATTTATTATATTTTTTTCTGTAGTTCATCAGCATAACTGTTTGGGGTGATCTGAACAAGGATCTGAGATTGAATTTGCAGTGCACTATAAAGGTAAGGAGATATCGCACTGCAAATTCAACCTCAGAAACTTGTTCAGATTACCTCAAACAGTTATGCCGCTTAATTACAGAAAAAAATTAAGATTTTATTTTTTATAAGGTTACGTTAGGTTTCGTTAGGTTTAGTTAGGTTTGGTTGGGTTAGTTTTGGTTAGGCTTATTTAACTGCAGCTCTAGGAAGGTTATGCTAACAAAGCTAGTTTTTCTGGTAAAATTTTAAATCATCACCAGAATGGTGTGTGGCTATGAAAGAAAATGGCGTCTGCATCGCGCACAACTGCCTACTTTTAGTCAAAGAAAAATTTTGATAGCTTCTAAATTAACATAACTTAAATTAACCATACCTTAACTTATATTGACAAATAATAGAACCTTGTGTAAACCAAACTAACTTTACGTTTCAAAGAGGACATTTTTCTTCTTTTTTTTTCCCTGTAATTCAGGGGCATAATTGTTTGAGGTGATCGGAACAAGTATCTGAGGTTGAATTTGCAGTGCATTATAAAGGTAAAGAGAGATCGAATGGGTCGTCCTACGAATATTTACCTTTGGGGAAAACTACTTTTTTTGTATCTATCAAGCAACTTCCTTTTTGCAATTCTTTTTGAGTCCTCAAATTTCTAGCCTCTCCTTTTCTTCTCAATATTAGGTTTTTTCTATCTATTTCCTCCAGGTTATTCATCAATTTATATATTGTGATTAAGTCACCTCTTTCTCTTCTTTCTTTCAGTATTGTTAGGTGCATTTCTTTTAATCTTTCTGGCACCATCTTAGTTGCAATTCTCTGTATTCTTTCTAATTTCAACACATGCTTTTTCTTATGGTGGGACCACATTACTTCTGAATATTCTAGTTTTGGTCTGATCATTGTAGTTATAATTTTTCTCATCATATCTTTATCTAGGAAATGAAAAGTCATCCGTATATTCCTTAGCAACCTGAAAGTGTCACCAAATATTCTATTTATAGGTTTCTCTGGTGATAAGTTTTCCTGTATTACCACTCCCAAATCTTTCTCTTCTTTTGCTATTGATATAATATTTTCCCCTAACTTATATACCCATGAGGGTCTCATTGCACTTTTTCCATTACCAATACATGACATTTTTTTGCATTAAATTCCATTTCCTATGTCTTGCTCCATTCATATATCTTGTTTATATCATTCTGTAGCTCCTCACAATCCTTGTGGTTTCCTATCTTTCTTAGTAATTTTGCATCATCTGCAAACAGACTTATGTAACTGCTTACTCCTTCTGTCATGTCATTTACATATATTAAAAGCATTATTAATGCCAAAACTGATCCCTGTGGTACTCCACTTCTCACTTCCCTCCATTCTGAGTTTTCATCCTTTACTACTGTTCTCATTTCCCTTACTTTCAGGTAGTCTTCCATTCAGTTCTTTAATGCTCCTTTTAATTCTCCAATGTGTTCCAACTTCCATAGTAATCTCTTGCGTGGAACCTTATCGAATGCCTTTTTTAAGTCTAAATATATGCAATCTACCCATCCATCTCTTTCTTGTGTTATATCCATTACTCTTGAATAAAAACTTAATAAGTTTGTGAAACATGATCTTCCTGTTCTGAATCCAAATTGTCTATCTGTTATTATTCCTTCTCTTTCTAAGTAATCAGTCCATTGTTTCTTGACCTTCGCACATATCTTGCATACTATGCTGGTCAATGATACTGGTCTATAATTAAGTGATTCTTCTTTGTTTCCATTCTTGTAAATAGGCATTATATCAGCTCTTTTCCATTCTTCAGGGACTTTTTCTGTTTTAATAGAACACTCAATTATATCATGAATTGGCTCAGCTATTTCTTGTCTACACTCCTTCAAAATGTATCCATGTTTACCATTCACAACTTTCTTCTCCAACTGTCCTCTTCTGGCTTTTTGATCCACCTTCAGTGGGTCCCCTCGCACGTAGGCGTCATGGGCAACACGGTGGCTGATAGGGCGGCAGAGGAGGCACACTCCCACCCCTTCCCCATACACCTCCCTACTGACCACACTGACTTTCTCACCAACCTCCACACAGCCTGCAAACTACACTGGGACACAGACCTGACTTACGCCCTACAGTACATCTCACTTGGACGCATCAGACAACACACATGACACCACTGGTGGACCTACTCACTACTCCCCCAGCCATGCCACCAACACTGTCATCACCACACTCACAATTGAACACAGCCGCCTAAACTCACACCTTCACAAGCTGGGCATGACAGATGACAACCACTGCCCTTGGTGGCCTACACAACCACACCTCCCAGAACACCACCTATTGCACTGTCCTTGCCACCACTTCCACTGCATGGCACTCCTCCACTCACTGTCGTCTCTCCACCTCCGCAGACCAACAATAACTGACCTCTTAGTTGGCTCTCAGTACCCTGGCCTGGTCTTCAAAGTACTTAAGCACACCAGGACCTTCCTCCAGAGGACAGGTCAACTCAACACGATCTGATCCACTTACTCATCTGCAACCTGCACTTTGGGGCACCACAGCCTGCACGGCCAAAGCAAATTCACAAGAAGAAGAAGACTTCTTCGAGAATAAGGTAAAGTTTAGTTTGGTTTGAACAAGATTCTGTTATTTGTCAATATAGGTTAAGGTTTGGTTAATTTATGTTATGTTAATTTAGAAGATATCAAATGTTTTCTATGAACAAAAATCGGGGGTTGGAGGAGGTGCAGACGCCATTTTCTTTTGTAGCCACACGTCAGTTTTTGTGACCATCAGTGCATTGCACGTTCGTAAATAAGTAAGTGTTATGTTAGGTTATTGTAGCACCTTGTTCTTAGTGTAAATCACTGTATTTTGTCTTCCCCCCCCCAAGAACCCTGCATTCCCACAGATCTCCAGACTTGTTGGGGGTCATGACGATATCTTACAAAACATTAATTTCCGACAGAAATCAATGTCAAAATCATTCAAATTAGATCAAAATCTATACAAACATTTTTTTTATTTATATCCAAGTGCATTATAATGAGGCTATAAAATTTTACCATATTTATAAAAATACTTTCACATGCAACTTAAATCATACTTTTTAAATTCGCTGCTAGAGCAATGTAGAACAAGTTATCCAGAATGAAAACAAACACACATGTGCCCAGCCAACAGAGTGAGGGAAACGTGGCTCTTTTTTTGTATCCCAACGCTAACATCAACACCAGGGGAACATGTCTCCGAGTTGAAGCATCTTTTCCTACACTGCTGGAAGATTCCTGACCTGTCTCTGTAAGGCCAGGCCAAAGAGTGAAGGTTTCTAGGCTGGGAGTGGAGGAGGGAGTAAAGTTTGGAGACCGGGGCGTGGCTTGGGCGAGATGGAAAGCGGTGTTTCTTGTGTGCCGAGGTACAACAATTGGTCCTGGCTGTTTGAGGACAGAGCTGGTTATGTAGATGAGAAATGATGAGGGAGCCAGAAAGGTGGCGGGAGTGGAAGCCTTGCCAAGGGTGGTGTAAGTAAGGCAGGAAGCAGGGTGTTGGCCTTGCAGGCATGAGCAGTGTCAAGGCAATGCATGGCTCTCTGGTGTGTGTGTGTGTCCTGACTGTCACCATTGTTGCAGGTGCCGAGGCCAGAGTCCAGGCCGGCGTGTGCTGCAGTGGAGGCTGTGAGGCCAGGCATCAGCATGAGTGGCCGGGAGCAGCAGGATCAGGTGTGGGGAGGCGCAGGTGTGATGGCAAGAATCACCTTGAGGCAGGCAGCTCCGTCCACAAAGGGGAGAACAAGTTTGAGTGTCAGCAGTGTGATAAAGCTTTTAAATACAAGAGTCTGCTTGAGACACACACTCTGACACACAGTGGTGTTAAAAAATATGAATGTAAAGAGTGTGGGAAAACATTTACCAAAAAGTCTAACCTCACCACACACGCCCTGACACACAGTGGTTTTAAAAATTACGAATGTGGAGAATGTGGGAAAACATTTACCCATAAGTTTAGCCTCACCCAACACACCCAGATACACAGTGGTGTTAAAAATTACGAATGTGAAGAATGTGGGAAAACATTTACCCAAAAGTCTCACCTCGCCCAACACACCCTGACACACAGTGGTGTTAAAAATTATGAATGTGAAGAATGTGGGGAAAACATGTACCCAAAAGTCTAACCTCACCAAACACACCCTGACACACAGTGGTGTTAAAAATTATGAATGTGAAGAATGTGGGAAAAGATTCATTTTGAGTTCTTATCTCAATCAACAGATCTTTAGACACACTGGCTTGAGGGAGTTCAGTGTGATGTTTGTAAGAAATGTTTCAAAACAAAGAAGGAAATTCGCCAACACATGCGGATTCACTTTTGAGTTGGTGTGTTGTGTGGACAAGTGTGGTGGTACCCATGCCTGTGGGAGTGTGTCCTCTGTGGGAATGGATGGTGGTGGTGGTGGGCAGTGTTACATCTGGGGTGGCAGCCGTGCCTGTGGGCGTGTGTCCTGTGTAGGAATGGCTTGTTGCAGTTGAAGACTGGTGAACATTGGCAAGCAGCTGGACCAGAGGAAGGAAAAGGAAGAAGAGTGAAGGAGTGAGTGAGTCCAAACCTTCTCACCTCAGCACCACATACTATATAGTAAGTACATCAGTGTGACAACTATGATGTGACATTTCCGAGTGTTAAGGAAACCAATGGAAAATTATTTATGACTAAGTATTATTACATAGATGATCCACAGCACAGGAACATAGACTCTCCCACACTAAATAATTGAATCTAATAAATGTTTGGTTTTGGTAGGTGATGTTAAGTTATCTATCCGCTCGCCAACTCCATCTTAAATTGCTTCTTGGTATTTTTGCATAACTACAGTGAAAATCCGATAATCCGGAAAGCAGCGGAAATCACGAACTCCGGATTATTAGATTTTCCTGACTGGTGGATGTGACCACTAAAAATGCTCTAAAAGCCTGGGGAAAAAAATCTTTAAATTTAAAAAATTAAAATACAGTATTGTGATTGTGTTTATATTTACTTTTGAAGTGTAGTACAGTTGTAGGGGCAGTATTTTTTTCAATAAGGGCTATTGGGTGAATAAAAGGACAAAATAATACCTGAATATTGAACACAACACTAAGTGCTAAGTGGCGCAATGTTTATCTCCGCTTTGTTTATCCGGACCGGAGTGGTCCCCAAGCTTGTTGGCTTTAGGAAGATGATAGCGGACGACCAGTAGTTATGCAGATTTACCTGCTTCTTTTTAAAACTAAATCAAACTTACCTAAACCTAAAGCCTGGGTTACACTAGTCAACCGTTGGGTTGGATCCAAGCTTAGACTCCGTTTTCTCCAAAAAGAAAACGGAGCCAATAGCAGCCCGTCTAAGCTTGGATCCAACCCAACGGTTGACTAGTGTAACCCAGGCTTAACCTAACCTCATCAGTTCAATGATGTTCAAAACAACAATTTTTAGATTAAAATTTTATTCGGGTGGATCATCTACGTAATAATGTTTATTCATACAAACATTTCTATTGTTTTCCGGAAATAAATAATTCCTGTACATTATACTTGCCAAAATAATACAAATAAAGGTAAGTAGTAACACTTGCCGAGACCGTTGATTCCTGTGTAATATTAACCCTTTGGTGTGAACAAAACTTTGGTGATATATACAATATGTTGTAAGAAAACATCAATGCTAGATAATGAACTCTGATGTGAGTTAACTAATCATATATTTCTGAAACTTTCTTAAACATAGATAATGAACTCTGATGTGAGTTAACTAATCATATATTTCTGAAACTTTCTTATACATACACACACTGCTTGGTAGCTTGGTGGTAACGTCTCAGCCTGTCACATGGCAGGCTCGAGTTCGCGCCTTGCTCAAGGTGCAAAGTTTCACTGATGACCAAGCAGTTACTGTCCTCCTTGAGCAAGTGGATGGGGTGTGTGGTGTGTGGCCTTACCCATAGATCGGGCTATAATTAGCTGTAAGCTCTCTCCGGGAGGGTAATAGCTGGCGATCACAAGTCCAACGCGTGATCCGCAAGACCATGGTGTATAAAAATT
Organism: Metacarcinus magister; assembly: GCA_029783475.1. NCBI lineage: Eukaryota > Metazoa > Arthropoda > Malacostraca > Decapoda > Cancridae > Metacarcinus > Metacarcinus magister. The sequence goes on from JAPQNM010000047.1 coordinate 3,865,725, forward strand.
AGTTTCACACACACACATACGGTCCGCTAGCGTAGTGGTTAGCGCACTCGGCTCACAACCGAGGGGGCCAGGGTTCGATCCCCTGGGCGGACGGAGATTATTTGGGTGTGTCTCCTTTCACGTGTAGCCCCTGTTCACCTAGCAGTGAGTAAGTACAGGATGTAAATCGAGGAGTTGTGACCTTGTTGTCCCGGTGTGTTGTGTGTGAGTGGTTTCGGTCCAACCCAAAGATTGGTCAGTATGAGCTCTGAGCTCTTTCCATAGGGGGACGGCCGGCTGTCTCGAGAGACCAGTAGCAGACTGAAACAGTGAAACAGTGAATACACACACACACATGTATGTATTTCACGGGAATTTATTGTTAAAAATATATATCCTCTTTATTTTTTCATGTTAGTGTTGTTGTTTTGTTCCCTTAAATGAGGCACTATTTTGTTCTAACCTAACCTAGCCTAACCTTATGTACATGAACTTAGAATAGCCATGTACTAAACTCACTTATACTAGTAGATCAACACTAAAACAATCTTGAGATGGTTGGTTCCTCTCTACTTCCTAGTCTATGATAACTCACTTACCAGTTACCAGTGCTCCGAGATGTGGTAACTCTATGGTAATTCACTTACCAGTTACCAGTGCTCTAAGACATGGTAACTATGGTAACTCACTTACCAGTTACCAGTGCTCTGAGGCGTGGTAACTCACTTACCAGTTACGAGTGCTCTGAGACGTGGTAGAGTTGGGCGGAGATACAAGCCTTGTAAGTGTATGGTGAATAGGACTTTACCAAGTTTACATGGACAGGGCGGGTTTCCACTATATTTACCAGTGTTTTGCCGGGTAAATGGTTGGATGAATCCAGCCCCAAGATTGTTGTTGTGTGATGTGTGAGTAATATTGGAACAAGTCCTAACAAACAGTATGGCCTCGGCAACTCTCAACCTGCTTGCGTTTGCCTCGTTGATAGAGTTAATGTTGCAGTGTAAAGGATTAATTTCTGTTGTCATGTCAAAAAGTGAAGGTATAAACATCTTGAGTCCAGGTGATAAGTTTGGTTCAAAATACTCCAAGACGTGACCAGTGTGCACCCAGTGTGCACCCAGTGTGTGTTGGCGGTGTGACCAGTGTGCACTCAGTGTGTGTGTGTTGGCGGTGTGATCAGTGTGCACCCAGTGTGTGTGTTGGTGGTCTTGCTGTTGTTATTCTGACGCTGAAACTATGATCCATCCGGGGCTGTTCATAACCTGAATCTTAGGTCGGCAGGACAGTGTCACGGATGGAACGGACGGACTCAAGTTGACTAAAGTTTTTGTGTTTTTATTAAATGAATCGCATTCTTGTTATGACCACTTTTATTTATCTGATTTGCATTTATAACAAAATATGTACAAAGACACACACACACACACACACTGGAAAGGCCATGAGGTTGAACTGCAGTACATAAAGTGAAAATAAACACTGAACACAATTATAAGAATATAGCCATGAATTCCCATTAGTAAAAGTAGCACCTTTATTTATGAAACTTAAAACAACACCTTGACATGACATCACACTTCACTAACACCTGTGATTAACTATCCACAGCTTGTCCTGAAAACACACCTGTCCTACACACCTGAGAGTGAGGCCTGTACGGTGGGGAGCTGTGGCTGTGTTGAGGGCAGATGGATGTTCATGTTTGTCAGCTTCACCTGGCATGGGAAGGCAAGGCGGGCTGGCCTGGGCCGGGCAAGTCTACACACTGCACTCGGGGCTTCCAGGAGGTAAAGCAGGTAAGGTAATGGTACAGGTAACAGTTGTACAAAGTGATGGTGAGTGTGAGTTGAAAGTGTGTTTGAGGGCAGACATTGCCATAACCTGCTTGTTGTCCCCTGCAGCCATGCATGGCTGAGGTGCCTTCAGTGATGACACCAGACACCACGGATGCAGAAGGAACAGGGAACACAAAGACAGGATGTGTTCAGTAACACTAGACATGCAGAGGTAGACTGGAACACAAAGACAGGATGTGTTCAGAGGTGTCCTGGAGTCCTGCTTGGTGTTTTAAGAAGGAAGTGTCACCTTAAACAATACACAGTTTTGTCATCGCTGTGGCTGTGATGGAAGCAAACCCAAGCTGTGGACAAGAGGGTGTTTTAAGTTATTATTGTTTTACCTGAACTTGTAGTGTGTTTAGTACAGTTACGTATCTCTTAGGGGTGTGTTTAGTAGGTATTTGTATGTTTTGTCTCAGGGATGTAATGGTTAGGCACTGCAATGCAACACTATGACATCACGTACAGGCACTGTATGTAATACTAACTATAGTTTGTTCAGCTGAAGCTACAAGCTTCAACTGTAATAATAGTGTCAAGCTGATTGGGTGTGGAATGTAATGAACGTTGGTGTGGCTTTGATGCATTCTTTGTTTTCTTGGTGTTGTACAGTCGGCGGGGATCTGTACAAGGCTCTCCCTAACCTTAACACTGATTGGAGGGAATCTATACCAAGCTCTTCCTAACCAAAATACCGAATCAGGCGACATATGTCACCTTTTCATGGGATCTGTCATTGGCTGACCTCCAGTGACCCGTCCTTCATCTTAATCCTCAAATAATAATCCTCTCACACACACATCTATTTGTATATTTAAAATATGTCTTATAAGTTTATTTTTATCCACCTTTTAAATACAAATAAATGTTAGAGAGAGAAGAGAAAGGTGTGTGAGGATTCCTCCCCCTGGGAAATCGACATGGTAAATAGCCTAAGGCTACACGCATCCAGAAGCGATATCTTTGTTTCTAGACTAGAGCTGTAGGTGAGAGAGAGAGAAAAAAAATAGACGGATGGTACACTTGGTGGGAAGAGTGATCATAATAGTAATGATAATTATATCATCAATAATGCTAAGGATAATGATAATAATAATAATATCAATAATAATAATAGTAAATGAAATTATAATAGTGATAATACATAATAATAATAATGACATAGTTATATCTATGATAATTACTGATAAAAACCATAACAATACTACTGCTACTATAAATAATAATAATGCTCTCACTGAATAATTCTAACATTTATTTGTATTTAAAAGGCGGATAAAAATAAACTTATAAAGACATATTTTAAATTTACAAATGTGTGTGTGTGTGTGAGAGAGAGAGAGAGGATTATTATTTGAGGATTAAGGTGAAGGACGGGTCACTGTAGGTCAGCCAATGACAGATCCCATGAAAAAGTGACATATGTCGCCTGGTTCATTATTTTGGTTAGGAAGAGCCTTGTATAGATTCCTTGTGATCAGTGTTAAGGTTAGGGAGAGCCTTGTACAGATCCCTGCGGACTGTACATTGTAAGTGTACAAATGAATAACATGCATGACACACCCAACAAGGCCTGGGTTCGAACCCTGCTCAGGTCTGTTCAAGGTTTATTTGTATTGCTTACTTGTTTGGACAACATTTTAATTGCATATCAATACTTGACAATGTTAATAATAATTACAGCTGTACAACATTAAGGAGACAAACTATGCATTTAACACAATTATTACAACACTTCATTAAGCTTCTCCTCTCTCTTTTTCACACACACACACACACACACACACACACACACACAATGTTTACGAACCACAATCAAGACTCACCACAGCCTCCCATATATATATATATATATATATATATATATATATATATATATATATATATATATATATGACCACCACACTTGTCCACAAACTCAAAAGTGAATCCGCATGTATGGGCGAATATCCTTCTTTGTCTTAAAACATTTCTTACAAACATCACACTTGAACTCCCTCAAGCCAGTGTGTCTAAAGATATGTTGATTGAGATAAGAACTCAAATGAATGTTCTCTCACATTCTTCACATTCATAGTTTTTAACACCAGTGTGTGTCAGGGTGTGTTTGGTGAGGTGAGACTTTTGGGTACATGTTTTCCCACATTCTTTACATTTATAGTTTTTAACACCACAGTGTGTCAGGGTGTGTTTGGTGAGGTGAGACTTTTGGGTACATGTTTTCCCACATTCTTTACATTTATAGTTTTTAACACCAGTGTGTGTCAGGGTGTGTTTGGTGAGGTGAGACTTTTGGGTACATGTTTTCCCACATTCTTTACATTTATAGTTTTTAACACCAGTGTGTGTCAGGGTGTGTTTGGTGAGGTGAGACTTTTGGGTACATGTTTTCCCACATTCTTTACATTTATAGTTTTTAACACCAGTGTGTGTCAGGGTGTGTTTGGTGAGGTGAGACTTTTGGGTACATGTTTTCCCACATTCTTTACATTTATAGTTTTTAACACCACTGTGTGTCAGGGTGTGTTTGGTGAGGTGAGACTTTTGGGTACATGTTTTCCCACATTCTTTACATTCATAGTTTTTAACACCACAGTGTGTCAGGGAAATGTATTTCCACGCTCTTTTCATTCATAATTCACCCTGACACACCAGTGTGTCAGGATGAGGTTAGACTTTTGAGTACATGTTTTTCCACACTCTTTTCATTCATAACACCCTGACACACCACTGTGTGTTGGGTGAGGTGAGACATTTTGGTAAATGTTATCTCACACTCTTTTCATTCATAATTTTTAACACCACTGTGTATCAGGTTGTGTCTCAAGCAGACTTGTACTTGAAAGTTTTATCGCACTGCTGACACTCAAACCATTATGGACGGAGCTGCCTGCCTCAAAGTGATTCTTGCCATCACACCTGAGGCAGACTGATCCGGCTCCACTGCAGCACTACTCCCGGCAGCACACGTCGTCATGGCAGGAACCCTCTGGGAAGCCGCAGCGAGCCTGGTCAGTGCTGAGCAGGGCAGCCGGCTTGGACTCTGGCCTCGGCACCTGCAACAATGGTGACGGTCAGGACACGCGCACACACACCAGAGAGCCATGCGCTGCCTTGACACTCTGCTCATACCTGCAAGGCCAACACCCTGCTTCCTGCCTTACTTACGCCACACTTGGCAAGGCTTCCACTCCCTCCACCTTTCTGGCTCCCTCATCATTTCTCATCTACATAACCAGCTCTGTCCTCAAACAGCCAGGACCAATTGTTGTACCTCGGCACACAAGAAACACTGCTTTCCATCTCGCCCAAGTCACGCCCCGGTCTCCAAACTTTACTCCCTCTTCCACTCCCAGCCTAGAAACCTTCACTCTTTGGCCTGGCCTTCCAGAGACAGGTAAGGAATCTTCCAGCAGTGTAGGAAAAGATGCTTCAACTCGGAGACATGTTCCCCTGGTGTTGATGTTGGCGTTGGGATACAAAAAAAGAGCCAAGTTTCCCTCACTCTGTTGGCTGGGCATATGCGTGTTTGTTTTCATTCTGGATAACTTGTTCTACATTGCTCTGGCAGCGAATTTAATAGTATTTTTCAGGTGGTATGTGAAAATATTTCTACAACTATGTACTAAGTTACAGATTTACACCAATCATATGGAATATTTAATGAATAGTAAATTGTATGCAGATGATTTCATGAAGAGGATTCTTGTTCAACAGAAATTATCATTATTCCTTTTCATACCACTTACACACCAATTGCATCACTGTTAACGGCACTTAAAACCCTTTGTGATATTGAAATTGTACATGGCAGATAAAAGATTGTATAGAGGTGGTAGTTAGGAGATTGTATGGTAAAATTGCAGTTTAAGCCAATACATCTATTCTTGTTTTTCTTTTCCCCTCAAGCCAACAAGCTTGAGGACCACTTGGTTTTAGGGTTGGGAAAGCAAATATAGGACATATATGGCAATCTGAAAAAATCTAAGGTGAAAACCTATTTGTTTTTAAAAAATAACTAACCTAAACTAAACTGACCCTAGGGAAATAGGGCCCCCCGGGACACCCCTAACCTAACCAAAACTAAGTGACAAAGTGACTGTACTTGTACTTGAAAAATGTCCAGGTACTTGGGCTTGGACTTAGGTACAGTCGCCTGTACTTGGACCCAACCCTGATGCACACAACACAACATGATGGAAAAAGCACTCCTGCATCTCCCGGTCTTCACATACGACCTCGCCACATGGCTCTCAACACAACAGACCTCCACAAGTTTCAAGCCGTGGTTAGAGCGATTCCTATTGACGTCACTGCTTGCATCACCACAGTGCTCATGATGCCACCATCTGAGAGAAAATATGAGGTGGTGAAGGCCGCCCTCATCCACGCCCTGGGAAAATCATGTGAGGTGTACGTAGCAGTACTCGACTCCCTGCAGTATGACTGTGGTCGCCTGTCAACATTCCTCTCTTGGCTGCAGAACCTAAATAGGGTGGCCGGCTCCCTGTTATCTGAAGCAATGCTTCGGTACCGACACACGAGCCTTATGCCTCGCCATGTCCGCATGCAGCTAGTGAGTATACGAGGCCCCATCACTATGCAGGAGTATGCCAAGGTGGTGGACAAAGTGCATGCAGCATGCACCTCACCACCCCCTCTCGTGTGCTTGAAACACTGTGGGCAGGGCAGGGCCATGTTTACCCTCGTTTCTCTGAAATGGCTACGGCTATTCAGCATTTAGAGGCCACCCTGTCAGCCCTACACCCACCTGCTGGCAAAAAGCACTGTTATTATCATGATCACTTCAGCGCAGCAGCCAGAAATTGCCAACCAGATATTCAGGAAACGGACGGTGCAGGGGTCAGTAGACCCTGACGTTGAGCCTCCCCCTGCCCACGCCTCTCCTGCCACCCTCACGAGGCCCTCACCGTCCTGCCACGGATCCACAAGGGGCCCGCTCGGAGCCTTCCGCCGCCCTCGCAGCGCCCTCCCCTGACCCATCCAGGCTGCCGCCCGACTTCACCACTGCTCCCACACCCCTCAAAGGGTGAAGGTTGCTCATCTTCTTCCTCCACAGCACCATCTCCCACCCCCTCCTAATCTGCCATCCCCTCCTTCCCTGAATCTTCCTCCTCCACCGGAAACGCCGCGCCTTCTCCTTCCGCCCCCACCCCTCCCTCACTCCTCTCCCGCACCCCAGCCACGTGTACCTTCTCCGGCTGCTGTCTCTGCCACTTCCTGACGTGTTGCCTCCCTTCCCACTCCGCCTGCCAGCTGACATCACGCCCACCCAGCCCAAACCCCCACCTTTTCCACCTGACCTCCCTCCTCACCCGGGGCTTCTCCCTCTCCAGAATGGGCAGCTTCAAAAGGACAATCGCAAGCTGCCATCACACCACCTGACCTCCCCAGCCCTGGTACAGGAAGCGCCCTCAGAGACCAGTGAGAAAAAGTGGAAATACATATACAGTCGGCCCCCCAAGGGTGCGGACAGTACCGGTGTGGCATTTATGCTCAACGAGTGCGAAAAAATTCAAAGCCTGCGCAAAATCACTAGCTGGCAGCAGCGGGATGAGGCAACACGCACCCCGCCAGGGTCCACCAGTCCTTGACCCGTTGTCAGCTAGCGCACACACACACACACACTTCAAAGAACTCAACATCCTAAAGCTTCATATGGAAAATTATTATTCTTCCTCCTCTTCTTCTTGTGACCTGTTATGCTTTGTATCGCTTCGTAGGTCCCATCTTCCTTGGTGTTACGGTTCCTCTATCCTTCCATAGACGTGAATAGGAAGAAAGTGCAACACAAAGGGAGATTTTTACCAATGTTACTAGTCTTTTCTTTTCAATTACGCTGATTTTCTTTGCATTCTTCTCACGTCTGTATAAGACGGGAAATACGCAAAGAAATTCAGCTTTTGTCGGGCGGCCATGTTGTGATGACGTCATCTCTCTCTCTCTCTCTCTCAGATGTGGGATTCCTCTTCCTCCTCCATCTTGGATACTGTACTGGCGGAAGCCAGTACAGTATCTATCTATTATCAATCATATTTAATCACATGTGTATATGTACTGTATATTCTTTCATTATATCGTGTATTTCGGGGGTTATTGGGCGAAAAAAGGGTAAGTCTTAAGAGTCCCGGACTACATTAGTGAATTTCCCATAGGTTATTAACTTCCAAGGGTGCGCAAGAGTTCGGACTACATTAAGCGCACCCTTGGGGGGCCGACTGTATCTGAAAGCTGTGGATGTTAACAATAATGAATTTGATAGGTTTGTTATGTCCAGTAAAAGGAGTGAACTGTGGTGATGCTAGTAAAATGAAGCACACTGTATTGTATTGTTAGGTTACATGCAACAAATGGGTTTGAAAGGCTCCATACATTAGCACGTGTCACCCTTGTTCATGTAATGGCTGCTCACCAAGCTGTAGTCTCTAGTAGCATCCCTACACAAGCCTAGATCACTAAGGTCATTCTGGACCACTTCATTCAATGTTTTCTTAGGTCTACCTCTAAAACCTTTCACAACTACTCATTTCTCTGATTCTTTTCACCCAATCACGCTACACTACCATCTCAATGTGCCCAAACCAGCTCAGTCTACCTCTTCCCATCACCAGTCTAATACGTACAAGCAACTTCCATCCTCTTCCTCTGGTCACCCTCTGGTCTGTTGTTCCGTGATGCATCAGACATCCATCTAGTCATCATCTCCATCTGCTTTAGTCTGTATACGTCGTTCTTCACTGCCTAGGTTTCATTGGTCAGTAAATGGGAAGTAACTGGGAAATAGTTTAGTATAAATATTTATTGTTGAGGAGGCTGCAAGGATACATCCACTGTATTCCCTGCGGATGGTGAAAGGCGACAAAAAGGGGCCGAGCGAGGGGTCTGGGAAGCTGCCCCGCTGTATTCTCTCCTATGAAAAAACAAGGTACAGAAGGGCAGGAAAGAAAGTCTCCCTGAACCCTAAATGCCTTGTATTGGTTACTCCCTTTTAATGGGAATATAAGCCAGGTAAATATATAGTTTTACTGAAAAGGGGTTATATTTTCTAGCAAACTCATTTTTAGCATAAAATTATATAAAATCATTCAAAGATAAAAATGGAGGAGTGGACAAAGAGGGCTGATTCATTATATAACTTTGATGCAGGAATTACAGCTGCAAATGCACTTTCTCTCCTAAGGTGGTGTGGCCCAGCAGCAATCCTCCATTCTTGAAGCCAGTGAGTGACTTGTGCTCACTTTGCCTTCAATAATGACTTGCTGTCAGACTTGTTAGCTGGCTGTGATAAGTTCAGGAGAACTCTGCAAACTTATGTTTTTTTTTTTTCTTTTTCTAGGATCACTTATAAAATAAACACTCAACAAATATTTAATGTTTCATTCCTCAATAACTTTTTTCGAGAATGGTGGTAAGCAAGTAACCACACCACGCCAGCTTACAGCACACCCTTTCTACCCAACTACTAACATTTGTTACTCTGTGTACATTTTCTCTACTCAGTGAACGAAGGACTTCATGAAAGCAGACCAGGCTGGGTGGTGTTCAAACACCTCTTGGTTGTAAGCCGAGCATGCCAACTACTGCTAATATTAATTAGGAATAAACATGGAAATAATTTAACTATCAATGGCATAAAGTATAAAAAAAGATGGTGAATGGTCAAATTTGATCTAAAATAAAACTTTGATTACTTATTCTGTAGCAAATACACACAACTGATTACTTAATTTGCTTTGCTACAAAATTATGAAAATTCAAATTTCAATGCACTACTATCTTAGGGTGCTTACAGATGGACCAAGGACAATATGTTACCTGATAGCAAGAGATTTTATGTTTTTAGAATTTGTCTTTATAGGAGTTTTCTCAGGGCTTTACTTCATGTTGTCTTTAATCTACCCATACACATCCTAAGGTTAGCACATTGAAATAAAAATTTTCATCATTTCATAACATTAGAAGTCAGAGCAAAAAATAAAATTTTGAATAGTTTACTCTATATCATTGATGTTATTTGTTTGTAGCAAACAAAGTAAACAGGTTTGTTTACTTATATTTGCTACAAAACAAGTAATTACAATGTGTGTGCGAGGGTGAATGGAGTTATCTTATGGGAGTGGAAAAAGAGACAATAATGCATGATGTCGCCTTGGCTATTTAATATCTCTATGAACGGGTGCATGACAAATGAAAGCTAAGAAGGGAAATGTAGGGGCAACACTGAAGATGAATGGACTGGGTTGGGCGGTAATAGCATGTCTGTTTGCACGTGACACTATGTTGCTTACAGAGAGTGAAGAGTAACTTCAAAGAGTGGTGGATGAATTTTATAATGTATGTACAAAAAAGTTAGAATTGAATGCTGGGAAAAGTAGAGTGAAGATTTTTGAAAGGAAGGAAGTAGAGGTGTGTAAGGTAGGTAGTTAGAGAAGAGAAAATGGAGGAAGTGAAAGAGTTTTAAAATATTTGGGAAAAGTGGTACACAAGAATGGAGAGTTGAAAGGAGAAGGAAGAGAGAGGAATGTGAAAGGCTGGTGTGTTGTAGGATCATTTGGAAGGGTGATCAAAGAGAAGAATGTTTCTATGGAGATAAAGAGAGGTTTAAAAAACATTATTTTCCTGTTACCATATGAATCCAAGACTTAAACATATAGGGCACAGCAGTCAAGAGTGTGTGCTGTAGAAAGGAGTCGTCTGAGGAGCATGTGGCGTGACAAGATGGAAAGGTGAGAGCAATGGAAGTGTATGACATGGGATCTTGTGCAGGTAAAGTTAATTTTGGAGTGGTCAAATGGGTGAAAATAAATACATTGAAGTGATTTGGTTATACTGAGAAGATGAAGAGCATGAAAAAAGTGTATGCGAAAAAACGAAAGCCACTTGGAAGATAGAAGAATAACGTAAAGGACTACATATCGTGACCGGTTCGACAACATGTAAATAGTAAACTTCTGGGATATGGTCAGAAAGGAAACAACCTTGTTTGTGACACAGGCGTGAGTGGATTAGAAAGTTAATACCCCTTTAGAGACACAAAGACATAACAACACAAGTTTAGGGAAAATAAGCAGTATTGAATTGTTCTTTGAACCAGATTAGATAGAGGGCTGGTATCAATTGTAAAGGTAATAGTAGACTGTGCTAGACTAGCTGTTTGTTATAGTTTGAGGGAAAATAGTATGTATGATTAGTTTGTTAAGAAACACAGGCAACTTTAGCCTGTAACACAAATATATGGGAGAGGTAGTGTCCTTTGTAATCTTGTGACAGTGACTTTTGTATAAAGCAGCCTAGAACGCAGGACAGGTAGCCACTCATTTCACTACTTCCCTTACAATCACTTAGAAGTTATCAGAGCTCCTTAGCTCAAGATGGAGGCTCTCCTGAGAACAGTGTGTAAAAACTTCTGTCGTGTAACACACTTTTTTACAGCTCATAGGATGTTAAGTTAAGATACATTTACTTTATGTAGGAATTGTATTTATGCTCCACGAGAGTATTTATGATATGCATACATGCATGATATGGATGTAAGTATGTTAAAGATGAAAGCGATTATGATGAATTAATTGTTATGAAATGGAAGCAATTTTGATGAATTGACGAGTCAAACAAGTGATGAAGTTTTTAATAATTAAATTGTAGAAAACTTAACAGTGTTCTATAACCCCGTGACCTAATGGTATTTGTATTGAAACACAAAAATGTTGCAATAAGAGGCGACTAAATACATGTGTGAAAGGGGTACTGATAGAGGGGGAGGATTTGAACAAGCAAGGAGGTATTCTCTGGATAGGGAGAGGTGGAGGCTCTTCTGCTGTGGCCACCCACTTGTGGAGTGTTCCCAAAGTGAACAAGGCATCAGAGACAATAGATAAATAGATAGATGAGCAACATTTCCTGGAAAACCAAATATAAACCTTAGCTTTGACTATCCCCTCATATTCAACATTTAGAACATAATTAATTGTTATGCCATTGCACAAAATCATTTGGATTTTTGTTCCTAATCAACAAACAGCTTGATAACAGTAGTTAATATACTCAGCACACAACCAAGAGGTATGTATGAAGTTTGAATCCATAACCAGGTGAAGACAACTAGCCTGGTCTGCTTTCATGATGAGGTCCTGTTCACCCAGCAGTGAAAAGGTGCACATAAGAGCTGAGTTGTGGCTTCATAGCACAGAAGACAGCCTTGCTGGGCTTACAATTGCTTAAACTACAATAATGAGAATAATAGTACGTACATACCTTGTAACCACCATTTTCAGTTCATGAACTAAAATTAAAAGTTTTGTTGAAGTTCTGTGATTCACATGAAGAGACTGCATGTAGGTATTGACTGGTGGTGGTCTGAAATTCAACTGTCACAATCCATCACAAAAAGTACCATTTTCCTAAATCAGTAATATACTTTCATATTCATACTAAGCACATTTAATAAGAAGTATTAGTTGCTCTAAGCAGTGAGTGATAAAGGATGAATTTTATAAATATGAACTAAGGATTAATCTATAACAGACCTTCAGTCCACAGAACTTATTCCATCTTCTCTATCTTCTTCAGAAAGACCCATCCTCGATGGCTGACAACAGAAGGTTTCATCCATGCAAGATGTTGGTCCACTGGTCACTTGCTGGAGGAGATAACAGTAACATTCAGAATGTGAAAATGTTACATTTCTCTACTGTAAATAAAATGTTGCTTTGTTTGACTTGAGTAATACTCTAGCTTCATCCCATTATACTAGTACTGTATTGGAAACCCTTAATTTCAAGAAGTTTTTCACTGCTCAGGTTCCCATCCACCCATCTCATCCTGCCACATAGCATTACCATAAATTCCTAATCATTTTTCACCACCTCCGGCTCGTAACAGACAACCAAAAGGAATGGAGCAAATGGTCTGGGAAGCCCCTCTTCTATATTCTCTCCTACAAAAATACAGGATGCAAAGGGGGAAGATGATAGTAAAGTCTCCCTGAACACTAAATGTCTTGTCTACAGTATCCCCTCTTAATGGGGATATAAACAGTGGTGGGATTCAAAAATTTTAAGAACAGGTGCTCTCACTACAAGTCTCACTAACAACAGGTTATCTCACTACCACAGTCTCTAGCAGCAAACCATGCTGGCCGGCCCGATATACGCACAAAGGTTTATCTTTGGGTTGCCACATGCTACAGTCTAGCAAGTGAAATTATTAATTTCAATTATTTTCCCAACTTAAAAAAAAAATGTCTAAATAATGTTTAAAGCATAATTAATACTCCAAATAACTTGAAATATAGCTAATGTTCGTCTTAAGCCCATGTTCGGCTCCACCCGACATCAAATCTGGTTTTAGTTGTGTTTTTGACCATCAAAAGCCAGTAACAGATCTATGAGGGATCTACCAAAATAAGTTATAAGCAATAGGTGTCCATGGGGAAAAAAAATTGAGAACCCCTGATTTAAGCTAACAACCGGTTCTCCGGGTTGTATAAATTGATTTTAAACACTCCTAAATACTAAAATACGTATTGTACATAAATTAAATACAGTACAATACAAAAGAAATTAGATGAAATACTATAAATGAAAATTTTAACTCATTTTACCTTGCTGAGAAGAGTCGAGTGCCTACTGGGATGGTGCTGAGAAGGGAGATGTTATTGTTTGGAAAGAGAGTCCACTTCCAATAAAACTTCGGGAATTTGAAAATCTGGTGTTTTTTCTCGTTCTCTTTTTTGTCTCTTTTCCCTAATTGGACTTGGTTGAGGCTCAACAGGTTTGACTTTTACAAAAATTCTGTCCAAAGAACTTTGCTTCTGCCTTCTCCTCAGGGTGTTTCGGAAATGTGACATTGTCTGGTCATTCCAGACAATGCTATTACGGCTTGTTTGGGCTTTAATGGGGTGGTACTTCTCTGCAAAGTTTTTGACATCCATCCATTTGGCAAGGATTTCATTGATTAATGAAGTAGGGGCTTCCTCTATCTCCTCCTCCGAGCCTGAAGAGAGTGCATCCATCTTCATCTCTTTCTCAAGTTCCTGCAGCTCCTTAGTGGTCAGCTCTTCCCTGTGTCTCTCAATTAACTTCTCCACATCACCATCACTCACCTCCACACCCATTTTCTTCCAAGACAGGCCTGTTTCGTCACAATTAAACACTTGTTGGGGAACAAAACCCTCAGCCTCTGCAAATTCCCCAAACTCTTCAACAAAATCATTGGCAGCATTTTTATCAGCACTGGCTCCCTCTCCATGCCTCACAATACACTGAATGCCAGTTCTCTTCTTGAAATTCTCAAACCAGCCATGGCTGGCTTTGAACACTTCACTTTCTTGGCTCGTTCCTGCCGTGTTTTTCAAAAGATCAGCATGCAACAGTTTTGCTTTTTCACAAATCATTGCCTGCGATACACACTGTATTTCTGTTATCCAGATCAAAAGCAATTTTTCAACATGCTCTAATGTCTTTGATCTTTGTTTGGTAAGTGATTTCACCCCCTTCGCAACATTAGCCAATTTAATAACGTCTTTGTTTTTCACAATTGTAGATACCGTCGTTCTGGGCATACGGTATGCATCAGCCAAGTCCCGGATACGCATGCCACCTTCATATTTTTCAACAATCTTTTTTTTCATCTCTATGGTGATCCTAACCATTTTCTTTGTTGCTTGGCTTTTCTCATTAACTTTCTTTGAACTCATGGTTAATGAACTTAATAAAAATTTACACGAAAAAAACACAAAATCGTGTGAAAAATCACAGTTATAGCGCGGATTGTTCACTCAATGGAAGGAACTGGTGTACTGATGCTCATGGGCAGTCGTGACAAGTTCTAGTGCGCGAGTCCTATTCAAAACAAAGGTTGCATACCAAGCAAAATTTTTTGAGTCCAAACAGGTCGTATATCAAGTTGGACTTATTCCAAAGCAGACGTATAGCAAGGTACCACTGTAATTGTAATTGAGAATTTGAATTGTAATCACTCCAACACTGCTCTCTATAACCAAACACACACCACACCACTACAACAAATCAAAGCCTTATTAAATACACTTACAATCGACCTTGACAACCCTCCTGACACACACCCAGATGAAGTAACAGGACACATACAAACATAACATACATACACTTAACCATTTGCATATTACCAAAGAAAAATCTAACCCCAAATGCCTTAATGATAAAAGAAAAACTCCAGATGTGTTTTCTTTACAGTCGTACTCATAAAGAAAGATAGACAGGCTTATAACATAACATCAGTGACATACCTCGGGATGCAGCCAGTGGATATCACCAGCTTATTATTATCAGTATTAGGCATTGCAAGTTTCTCATGAACCGTAAGTAATCTAGATCTAAGTAATGACACAAACCATCAGTGATTTTCTTAAATGTCACGAGTAAAGCTTTAGAACTATGTATCATACATATTCATTACCGTTTCATATGAGGCCCTTTCAGTCTATGGGGAAAGTGGGCATGAAGCAGGATTGGAAAAAACCTGGATTTTTAATTAAAAAAAAAAAACCAACCCAGTTTTTTTTTGGGGGGGGGTTTTGGGGTTTTATTGGGTTTTTTGTTTATTCTTCATATTTATATGTAAATCAGTTTAAACAAGCATTTAAAAAAATAATCTAGAGTGAAATAAAAGGTTTGAAGTGTTATCTGAAGTAGTGATGGAAATTCCGGCTCTTTTCAGGGAGCCTGTTCTTTCGTTCACGTTCACTCAATAGAGCCGGTTCTTTCGGCTCCCAAACAGATCTTTCGGCTCTCAAATACTTTTTTTTTTAAAGTAGTTTCACATATTCTGTTTATAACCTTTATAATTATATATATATATATATATATATATATATATATATATATATATATATGTATATATATATATATATATATATATATATATATATATATATATATATATATATTATGTATAAAGTATGTCACACACACACACACACACACACACACACACACACACACACACACACACATACTATCAATCATCTTTCCTTATCCTTTATATCAAAGTAACAATTAGAACATAAGCAAATTAGACCTTGAACTCAAGATTAAAAGAAAATCCTTGTTTGATGTTATTTATATAATTTATATATATTTTCTTTTTAATGTTAAATACATAAAAAAATATAAAAAAATTTTAAATTTAAATCCACTTGATCCCGGTTTTGCGGGTTTTTTTAATATGGGTTTTTTCAATGCCAATCCTAATTTGTTCTAAGACTAATAATTACGCAGTAAAATGAAACAGTATCTTTTTTCTACAACATGACTTTCTTCCTCATTTTCTCGGAAGCTATTATAGATATTGGAAATATCATTACAGCATCTGATAGACCTAATTAAACTCTATAACTGTCATTATGAATATTTGTTCTAGAACTAATAATTACGCAGTAAAATGAAACTGTATCTTTTTTCCACAACATGACTTTCTTCCTCATTTTCTTGAAAGCTATTAGAGATATTGGAAATATCATTGCAGCATCTGATAGATTTAATTAAACTCTACAACTGTCATTATGACTATTTGTTCTATGACTAATAATTACCCAGTAAAATGAGACAGTACCTTTTTCCAAAACATAACTTTCTTCCTCATGTTCTCGAAAGCTATTAGAGATATTGGAAATATCATTGTAGCATCTGATAGACCTAATTAAACTCTACAACTGTCAATATGAATATTTGTTCTATGATTAATAATTAAGCAGTAAAATTAAACAGTATCTTTTTTCCAAAACATAACTTTCTTCCTCATTTTCTCGAAAGCTATTAGATATTGGAAATATCATTGCAGCATCTGATAGACCTAATTAAACTCTACAACTGTCATTATGAATATTTGTTCTATGACTAATAATTACGCAGTAAAATTAAACTATCTTTTTTCCAAAACATAACTTTCCTCCTCATTTTCTCGAAAGCTATTAGAGATATTGGAAATATCATTGCAGCATCTGATAGACCTAATTAAACTCTACAACTGTCATTATGAATATTTGTTCTATGACTATAAATAAAAGGTTTGAAGTGTTATCTGAAGTAGTGATGGAAATTCCGGCTCTTTTCAGGGAGTCTGTTCTTTCGTTCACGTTCACTCAATAGAGCCGGTTCTTTTGGCTCCCAAACAGATCTTTCGGCTCTCAAATACTTTCTTTTAAAGTAGTTTCACATATTCTGTTTATAACCTTTATATAATTATATTATATATATATATATATATATATATATATATATATATATATATATATATATATATATATATATATATATAGTATGCAGTATGTTTCACGCGCACACACACACACTATCAATCTTCTTTCCTTATCTTTTATATCAAAGTAACAACTAGAACATAAGCCCATGAACTTAAGCTCAAGATTAAAAGAAAACCCTTGTTTGATGTTATTTATATAATTTATATATTTTCTTTTTTGATAAATAAACAAAAAAAAACACTTGGACCGGGTTTTTTTTAGTGGGTTTTTTTTTGGGGTTTTGGGTGGGTTTTTCCAATGCCAACCCTGTCATGATGGGCTATTTTGCAGGGTATTATTTTCCTTAATATTTCCTAACACATACACCCAAGAATGAATTGACATTTAATCAACACATTTTCTTTCATATCAGGTAATGGTAGTGGTGGTGGTGATGAAATACATCCAAATATGATATGATTGGTCATCTATCTATCAATGGGACAATATAAGTAACTTGATATTATAATTGGAATGAGATGTTGGTGCATGGTATTTGTACTATAAAGCTTCATCAACTACTAAGTTTTGATTGTACTAAATCTAAAAATAAGAATTGAAGCAAAATGTATAGTTTGACATATGATAGCGATGCAGAAATGAAGGAAGTAGTGATGTGATTACTCAGTTATTGAAGTAAATATCAAAGTATTCAATTTTGATAACAGACAGTAGCAGTAATGTATTACTATCCTAGTACAACACATTGTGAGTGAAGGTTACTATTCTTATCCAGTAGTGAAGTGGTAGAGTGCTTGGCTTACAGCTGAGATATCTTGGGTTCAAATACCGAGTCGGGGGAAGACAAAATGTGCTTATCTTCTTAAACACTGCAACCTCTGTTCATCAAAAAGAAAATAGGTATGCAATGTAAGCTCATGAGTTGTGACATTGCAATCCCAACAGGATCAGAAGACTGGGAATCCTGCCCTCCTATATGTCTAAGTGAGTGAGTGAGTGTGTGTGGGCATGTGTGTGTATCTCGGGTGCTTCCTCTAAGAGACCAGAAATGGCCTACGCCAAACCTGAAGAGTAAAACATGCGTGCTATATATATGTAAAAATAGTCAAACAAAATAAATGCAACTAAAATAAACACATACATGTGTAAAAAGAGTGACCTCAGCAACAACTCATTCTTCTACATGAAACAGCATCAACAACCTTCCTTGGCAGCCAGAATCAAGAGAAAATTAATAAGTACACTTCTATTTTCAAATTAGTTTTTTCAGCATGCTAGTGACACAAAGGTTGTTACTTCCCTTAATGAGTTGAAGTTACATACAAGTTGGACTGTCACTTTGATATGAGATGATTACCATAAATATCATCAATACACTGAAAATGTTGTATCAACGTTTAAATGGATACTTATTTTTGAGACGTGAATCAAGTTAAGTGTCTGAACGAGTGTACTGCATGGTTAAAGACAGAAGATTATGACTCTCTAATGACGCTAATATTAAAGAAGTCAAGCATTGCCGGCTTATTATAAACACAAGGAGACAGAGGAAGACTGGGCATTACTAAGATACAAGCTGGTAAGTTTTGAAGAACTGTCACTTGGCCTACACTATCACTAAGTACCAAAGACTCATGGGGTACTGAATCCTCCATAATAGTGTGTACCCAGATGGTAGTCCTCCCACCACACCCTTCAAGGCATTGTCCTACGCCACCAGAGTGTATTTCAGTTAGGTTACTGGGTTAAGACTTCTCCAGCCCCAAGTAAAGTAGGGATGGAATTGAGAAAAGGTATAAGGGTATAAGATGGAGAAAACTTCTTTTTTTTCTAATGCAAATGGAAAGCCAGCCAAGGGCAATAAAACATGTGATAAAAAAAGGCCCACTTGTAATGTCGGTTCCCTAAAGAGAGAAAAAAAAGAGTAACCAAAAAAGGGAGACCAAATTAGGGTTGCAGGTGTCTTGATACTCCTTTCTTGAACGAGTTCAAGTGGTAGGAAGGTGGAAATACAGATTCAGGTAGAGAGTTCCAGAGTTTACCTGTCTGTATGGCCATGATTGTGTCTAGTGTTTCTTAGCAATGAAAACACGTAACTCAAAGAGCCTATTAGGAATCTTGAACATGTTTATTGAAGGAGTATAAGTAACCTATGGCAACACTCCTATAGGTAAAAATTTAATTCATTTTCGTTTCCTATTATTGGTATGATTCTTCCATTCAATAGTTATATTTTTGTTTGTTTGTTTGTTAATTTGAGTGTTTTGAGGTGTCACTTGTGCAAATTTACAATAATAATAATATGACTATGACAATCTTGACCCTTGATAGTGGGGAGATCAGAGAAATGTGTGGTAAAAAAAGTGAAAATAAAATTAATAAGTTTGGGGAATACAACCTAATGTAACCTAACCTAATGTACCTGAATTTACACGTTTAAGGGGTCATTCAATGTTAATTTGCATTAAAAAAAATCAAATACAGTCATACACTATATAATACCACAATTACAAAAAAAAGTGTCAATCAAAAAGCGAAGTGCTTACAGATACGGCAGCCGTACCCCGTTGTCATTCCCTATTCGTACGGCTGCCGTACCTGTAAGCACTGCCATAAAAAAAATGGTAAAAGTTTATATCAAAATACTATGCGGTCTATTTTGGGACAAAACTATTTTCCTTTTCTGATAATTTTGATGTGTTTTTGAATGAATTTGACATTTGCTTTTCAAAAACGAATCGCGTAGTTAATATAAATCTTAACCAAAGAAATAAATGTCTCCTCTCCTTCCCGGTTGAGAATTCAGTATAATTATGACAAATTAATGTAAAACAGGGTATTATTTTACATCTTCACCATAACGCTCTACAGAATTCAGGGTTATATTTTTGCATTACCTGATGCATTTTGAGGTTTTCTTAATTACATTTCTGTCGCAAATTCTTAGTTAGTGAGATATTCAATGTTTTCTGTGAGACCTTCTCTTCAAAAAATAAAGTTTAGTTTGGTATAAACAAGGTTCTGTTATTTGTCAATGTAAGTTAAGGTTTGGTTAGGTTAGGCTAGGTTAGGTTACATTAAAAGTAGGGAGTTGGACGAGGTGCAGTCCCGATACATAGACGTAAACAAATGCCATTATAGTGAAGATGTAAAATTTTACCTAAAACAGTAATAAAACTTAACATGAAATGGTAAAAATGGTAAAACCAGTTAATAATCTATACAAAAAAAAAAAAAAATTACATAGTATCAGCAAGTATGTTAACGTAAACTACCTATATAACATTTACCTTGAACTAACTATTTCAACACACTGATGCCTTGTTCAATACCATTAGCTATTAGAATTACTCCATTACTGGCTATAACAAGTAAGGAGAAGGTGTGGCAGACTATATTTACCTCTGTAGTGGAGTGAAAATAAAGGTTACTGTACCGTCGATCAGCACTTGTTTTAAACTGCAAGTGTCAAGAAGAAGAAGAAGAAGAAGAACCATCAGCTGATTGTTGTCTACATTTAATAAAGATAAAATACTACCTCTACAGTGATACATTAATTCTACATATAATTCACGTTTTTTTTATATATTAGAATTTAGATATCTTAAATAGTCTGTGAACCTTTTATTACAAGGAAATTTATTTTAAGACACCACACCATAAATAACCATTTGGCAGATATTACGTATATTATGCAACAGAAGTGTGGAGGGGGGGAGGGTACTATTATAACTATTATATACAATTACCAACATCTGTAAAATAGTTTCCTGTCACATATTGATGATTAGACTGTATATACGTATTTATTATAACATCATATTCTCATTCTATTAGTCTATAACCTTAAAAAATCGGTAATAATCTCATAGTATTGGATTGTTTCTTTTGTATCCATCTGCCCTTAGCTATTATAACTAGCTAAATAAAATGGTAATCATATCTATCATTACTTTATAGTCGTTAATATAAACTTTTATGATGATTAAAAGGTCAAAATCTAGACAGCAACTGGAGGAAAGTATCTGAGGCGAATAACTTTTATAAACCACTCTCTATACATACTTCTAACCATAATGTAATAAATGCCCTAAATATCCTCATCAAATAGTTATAATCATTCATCTTTTATCATCATTAGAAGGTGAAAAAGGGAGACAAATGAAAGAGAGTAACTGAGACGAATAACTTTTATAAACCACACCTACTAGCAAAACATAATAAAAACCCTTAATATTTTCATCAAATAGTAGTAATAATCAATCTTTTATCATCATTAGAAGGTGAAAAGGGAGACAGCTGCAGAGAGAGAGAGAGAGAGAGAGAGAGAGAGGGGTAACACAGACGCCATCACTACCATCACCACCACCACCACCATCACCACCAAAACAAACCCACACCTTCTCCTGTGTTTCCAGTCACCACACTCACCACCACGACCCTTAACCCTGACAATTGTACCTCGTATGGACCATTGAACATCCCCCTACCTAGACATGCCTCCCAAGAACAGAAAGGTGGCCGTCATGGGCTACAGAAGCGTTGGTAAGTAGAACATTTTATTTTATTAGTATTATTATCTCCATTACGTAGATCAGATCTTTTTTTTTTTTTTTTTTTTTCGATGTCGTTCTTGTACATTGTTTATAGTTTAGAATGTTTTATTTATTATTATCGTCTCCATTACGTAGGTAAGAATTTTTATTTATTTTATTTTATTCTATCTATTTCTATTTATCTACGTCGTTTTCCCACATTGTATAAAGTTTTCTAAGGTGATTGTGTTTGGTTTAACTTTCTTATGTTCAGAATTAGAAAAAAGGTTGATAATAAACCTACGTATCAGAAAATATATTCGTAAAAAAAATGAATATAAAAAAAATCCTTCGTGCCAAGTTTTCGTGTTTTGACAATTAAATACTACCATCACTACCAAAGTTATATGAGGTTATGAGGGTATGTTAATAACCCATGAGGTAGCAAGATTTGTTATAGGAGTGAACAGATGAGTTATGGCAGAATGCTTTGTTTGGTCACTAGGAAAAGATGTCTGATTTGAAGGTCACTCACTGTAACGTATTGGAAGCTACAACGTGTTAATAGTTAGTTAGTTAGTTAGCAATGCCTGGGTTAGGTTTGTATTGGTTCAAGGTTATTTATAGGAGTTGGAGTAAATATCAGTTTGAGTACAGCTGGAGATAAGAGGAATGGGTTGATAAGGACTAAGGAGACATGATTGCATCCCCCATGAAACCTTTTTATAATGTATTTTAATTTATCCGTTGTATTATTTATCTTAGTCAACCATTAGCTTAACTTCACATAGAAAATAATTTAGACAATGCTTATGGTAGATTTTTTTTTAATTACACTAGAAAGTAAATTAGGTAAAAATCTTATAATAATTTTTACAGATTCTTACAGATGACATTTTGGAAGGCGGCTAAGGTAAACGATGGTGCTGGTGATGATAATTGTATAAATCCCGATTATTCCACACTTTATCCAGATTTTGGTCAAAGGTGAGGATTTTCATTTAATGACGTACTGGGGAAGGACATTCCAGTTATTAATTACTGGCACAAAAAAAGGAATTTATTATATTCCTTCTTATATGTCCTTAATCTTCCCTAAAATATTTACTGTTTGTGTTCTCAAGATATTTTCTTGTTCTCTTAATATTTATTGTTCTCTGAATATTTTATTTTGTTCTCTAAATATTTTGTTGAGTTCTCTAGATATTTTTTTTATGTTCTGAATATTTTCTTGCTATCTAGATATTTTCTTATGTTCTCTAAATATTTTCTTATGTTCTCTAGACATTTTCTTGGGATCTCTAAATATTTTCTTGATATCTAAATATTTTCTTATGTTCTTTAAATATTTTCCTATCTAATTATTTTCTTGTTCTCTAAATATTTTATTGTGTTCTCTAAATATTTTATTATGTTCTTTAGATATTTTGTTGTGTCCTTTAATTATGTGATCATAGTCGAAAGTATGGCAATAAAATCAAAAGAGTGAGGGAATTCTCTTGGCGTTTGTGCAAGTGTTAGTACAAGTATATAGAAGCCACAAGTATATAGAAACCTACAGACTCCATCATCCACAAAATTAACTTAAACAACAAGACTTAGATATGGGTTCAGTATAATTTATCTTAACGTCTCTCTGCAGGAAAGTCATCCCTATGCATCCAGTTTGTTGATGGTCAGTTTGTGGACAGCTATGACCCCACCATTGAAAACACCTTCACTAAGAAACTCAAGGTAAACAACCATTCATGTTCATTATGAGTTGTCGTAACCTCACGCCCAATTTACTACAGGTGATGGACTCAATAATGTGATGATATCTTGTTGGAATTTGTCATAGGAATATACGTAAACAAGTAAGTTAGTAAAAAAATAAATAACTTACCTGTGTTTGGTGTTATGATTTTATTAGGTGAGGGGACAGGAGTACGGCCTTGAGCTTGTGGACACGGCTGGTCAGGATGAGTACAGCATCTTCCCCGCCCAGTACTCCATGAACATCCACGGCTATGTCCTGGTGTACTCCATCACCTCGGAGAAGTCCTTCGAGGTGGCCCAGGTCATCTACGACAAAATACTTGACATGATGGGAAAAATGACGTGAGTTTTTTGACACCACACAAACGCACACACGCACACATTTAAAAAAAAAAAAAAAAATATGCTATTGGAAAACTGGTCAAGGGCAATACACACACACACACACACACACACACACATGATTAAGAGTTTTAATAAGGATGAAACAAAATGCAGTGATACATCTATTCAATATATTAGTGCATAGTAAGGTTGGATTATTTATAGTATAGACTCTTTACAACAAGAAACATACATAATTCTTTAAAACCTTCATATACATACAAAGCTTGCCCTCAACACATCCAGGTTATACACTCACTACCACTAAATGTTTACTTACACTTAATCTTAACCATTGCCATCATTGCCTTTCAGTACTAGTCTTCAGTCCACACTAAGATTCCTTTTGAAACAGACTACAAATATTTAATCTACATAAATTTTCAGGTATATATAACAATGATCACTTTGCATAAGGACTAAACTTTCCTGCTTTAAATTTTTGCTCTTCATTATGTATTGGCAGTTTTGGGCAACATCACAGATTAATTAAGGGAGAGGATGGGTGTTGAGTTGATCAGTCTTGTAATGAGAATGGGTAGACTGAGGTGATTTTGGGCATGTGAAGAGGATGGAGGAGAGAGGAGTTAGAGATCTGTATGTAGATGGTAGTTATTAGATGAAGGCTCGAGAAAACTTGGAATGAAGTGGTACAGAATGATCTCAGAGGTCTAGGGTTGTGCCAGGAAGCTATATAGACCTTGCAACTTGGTGAACTGTCATCAAGAGAACAAAGGTGATGCATACATGTGGTGACCTTGCAGTAACTTGGTAACCTTTGTATACCTTCAGAGTTCCTGTGGTGCTGGTGGGCAACAAGAATGATTTGCACCTGGAGCGTGTAGTGAGCACTGATCAGGGCCGCCGCCTGGCTGACAACTGGAAGGCAGCGTTCCTAGAGACCAGTGCCAAGGAACATGAGGTGAGGCCCTGCATACTAACTCTTTGTCTGTGTTTGATATGAGTAGAGATGCTGATGAATTTTTTGTTATATCAGTGTTTGTGTTGCTTGTTTTCTTTGTTTTGACTTTATACTGATTTGGTGAATTGTAGCAATTTTTATGATTTGCTTATAATCAGCTTTATTACGTTTCATCTGTAGTGGTTGATTTTGAAGATGCATGTTGGTGATGACATGGTAACACTAAGCATTATTTATATATTGATATCATACCACCTAATGCTCAGTTGGCTTCCCTGTATGCTTCATATACTTTTACAAATCCTTGGAAAGACTGTTAGGTATGTTTTTTGTAGATGCCAGAGAGAAAGGTACATCCAGAGCTATTTATAACTTGATAGAATGTAAATAAAGCAGTGACAGTCACATAATATTGGTTGATGATTGATAACTGACAAATGTTCAAATTAGTTAATGTCTGATGATAGCCTGGACCAGTTCTCAAAGTTGTCCTTGGAGAAAATAAAGCACCAGAGACGTACAATGATCTCACAAGTTCCACGCCACTCATGATCCACTATTAATATTACACACCAAGCCCAGAATGTCTCGTTCACAATGTCTGTGTCAATTTTTTATGAGTTCCACGTCATCACTTTTATTCATTCAATGGTAGTGCTGTTCCAACAAAAACAAAAAAAATAATAATAATAATAATAACATTTGATTAACTTGTAACATTTCTGTTAGAGATGACTCAATGAGATACTGTTACCTACACGTCAAAGGCAACTACATGCAAATAACACTACCTTTCTGAGCGGGAATGATACGTTCAGTAACAATGTTTTCTGCGGCTGTATTCATAGTGATTGTGTACATCTTTGGTGATGATCTGACCATATTAACAGTCTATGGTATATGTATTAAACATTGGAATGATGACAAATGATGATTGCGAGAGGGAGGCCACCAGTTATGTGGAGGGACAGAGTGAATGAGTATTGGAGGGAGAGGGATGAGAGGTGGGGTTTTGACTACACAGTGAGGGGATGCCAGAACAAGGAAAGGTAGAGACTTCCTTTAAAGGAATCCTCAAAGGTGTTGGAGATATATAACTGGATATAATGGGGATGTAGAAAGGGGAATAGAGAGTCCTTTCTCTGTATTGTTTATTTCTATTAAGAGAAAGTATAGAGGGGGAGGGGATGTTAGATTTTCCCTGAAACCTTAATACACCTAGTCTTAGCTACCCCCCTTTAGAGGGATAACAGCCTGGTATATAGATAGATAGATGATAGAAATAAGAAAGGTTTCTCTCTAGGCAGAGCAAATGAGGCCAAGAGTTTTATGTGTATTTTACTGTATTAGGAATCATCAGCATGACCCTTGACTTGCAGGCGGTGAGTGACATCTTCACACGAGCCATCCTGGAGATTGAGAGGGCCGATGGGAACATTCCCCCCGGAGGAAGCTGTTCTATTTCATGAAGACTCTGTGATATAGCCACAACCTTTATTGCCACCATCTTCCTGACCACTGATTTGGATTTTGAAAAAAGGACTTTGTACAGGGGTTTCTCTCTTCACGGGCAACATGACCCAGAAAATTGTATTTTGTTTTGTTTTATGAGTTCTTCATGGCCTTGCCTTTTGTGAGTATGAGCCAGCCCACTGTATCCACCCAGTGCCCTCCTTGTCTGTAGTAGTGTGAAGGTCAATATTGGAGACAGTGGGTGTGGCTCGCAATTCAAGGCTCAGGTATATATATAGACTAAAATGTTAGGTGCATCCATGTTAAGGAACACAGCTCATCCACTGCCTTATAGGGTGGATTTTGTACACTAAACCCGGTTTGGATCTGGCTTTGAACACTTGAAAGACATAACGAGGGTAAGGTCTGGAATCATAGTAATCAAATTGCTAGTTTATGGTCAGTGCCATTACAATGCATGGAGAAGGAACAAATACTTTCAACTCCATGTGGTTAGGAAAGTTATATCACTTAATATTTTCTTCTTTGAATTGTTGGTCACAATTTCAGAAGAAAGCTTAGTAAGCCATCAGTATGTTGGGTACAGTGATGACCGTATTGGAATTCCACTTAAGTTTGTAGAAAGTGTTTACACATGTGGGGCTGACTTGTTTTGATTAATACCTTACATCTTAAGTAAGTAAGGAAGACCACGTTGTGGAAGCTGGGCTAATGGTGAAATAGCTAGGCTTATATAATTAAGGCAATAAATTCATAGAAAAATACCACATGCATCTCAATCTTCTCCATAACATACCGGTGTTTGCAGCAGGACTTCCTGGAGTCTATAACTGGTTCACATTGTTGGTGTACAGGCAACAATAAAAGATATTTGTAACTCCTAGGGTTTTTGGGCCTGGATTACCGTACGTGTTGCTCATTATACAACTAAATGCTAAGATGTACAGAAAGCAAGCTAACATTGCTACAGTGTGCAATATAATACAATGGATGTCAGAAGAAAACTTAATAACCTCACAAATGAAGGTTATTACATATGCTAAGACACTTGTCATGAAGTCACTTTACTTTACTGGACACGGTAAGTAAGGTATAGTAGCCAGAAAAAGAGTAATCTGTTGGCTTAGAGAAGCTACTTAAGGAAACTACATTATATAAGCTTTCTGAGAATACACAGACCACTTAAAGGATACTGTTTTCTTGATGAGGTTATGGACATAATGGTTGCTCAAACGTACACAAGCTCATTGATGCCTTTTTACATGTACTTTAATACTTTTTTTTGTTTTGTTTTTGTAGTGGAGACATTGGTATGGGTATAACTGCAAAAAGAATTAGAAAAAAGTTGTGGAGTGCTTGAATGGGTTAAAAAGTATTACATTGAGTTGGTTTGGACACGTGCTGAGAATGAGTTTGTTGAGAGAAAGAGAGAGAGAGAGAGAGAGAGAGTACATGAGTGAAGAGGGAGATGGAGGGACAGAGTGAACGAGTATTAGAGGGAGAGATAACAGGCGTGACCTTGACCATGCAGTGAGGTAGTGTCAGAGCAGGGAAAGATGGAGACTTTTTCTGCCGTGGCCACAACATTAAGGGAAGACACTGGAGGTGGAAGAGACGTCACTGGTATACATAGATAGACAGAAAGGCTTATGTTCTTATACATGATTCAGAATATAATGTGGAATGATGTATAATAATCAAAGAGAGAGAGAGAGAGAGAGTCATTATCAAGAGATATGAGATACACCCAAGAGAAAATACGTAAATTCCAAGTAAAGACACCAATATGTTCTATAGTTACTCTTGCCACTTAATTGTTGGGTTGACATTCCTTTAGTTCTTATCAGATCAAAGATAATAATCATAATTTTATTTGTTGACGTAGTGAATGTTGTTGTTTTTTTCTTCAATTATACACAATAAAATGATGGTTACAGTATCAGCCCAGAAAACACGTACTATCAAACATTAAATAAGTATAATCTGTACCCAATTGTATAGTAAAGTAATACTATAATTTATGTTTCAAAAGTAATCCATTTATTGAACTGTAATAGACTATAGTTTTACAGTATTTAAACATATTACATGCAACTGCACGCATAACAGAATGAATACACATGACATAGAACACACACACACACACACACACACACACATATTATACCATACATCAACGTAGCACAACTCACAACAGATCAAACATTGCACATAGATAACACAAGCCACAAAAAATACTAACACAGACGCAACACAAGTCAACATTAAAAAAAACATCTGTATATAAAAAAGAAAGACAAAGAAAAAACCCACAATGAGAAAACAATCATATAATAAAACAATATATCCTTTCCAACAATCTATAGACAAGGGTGGGCACTGGGTACATTATCTGAAGTGAATGGAGAACAAGCAATAAGGTTTTGAGGCATGCAAAGGACCAAGAGAGAGAGAGAGTGAGTCGGAGGAGGAGAAGGAGGAGGAGGAGGGAGAGGTGGGTGCACAGGGAGACAGGCACAGCGCGTGACAATTCAAGACTTTAAAGGAAGAGACGCTATTGTAGAGCATTCATGTGATAGTGACGGAGCATTCTCAAGGATTACAGGTCTCGAGGTAGGCTGCGGCTGCTGCCTCACTCTTGGTCCAGCGCAGTACAAGCTTTGGTCGACTCCCTCCCCTTGCGTCCAGGAGTCAAGTAAGTTTTAACCAACCCATCCTACAAACCTCTCCACACCCCCATACACAAAGAAACCCATCCATATAGATGCGCAAACCTCTATCCTGTCACACCATCCCATTATTAAGGATCTGAAAGCCTAAGAAATGTATAATATGTGAAGAAATGGAAGATTTTCTCTACGCTTGACCGGAAGGGGTAACAATCCGCCTCCCTCGTTGTGTCTGTGCGAAGTGAGAGTTTCTGGAGCGTGTATAAGCTCGATTTTATATCACAGGAAGTATTCATTGTTGCTGGGATGACATGGGATTCTGTGATATATTGTTGCATTGTTGTAAGAGTGAGGCCAGGGGTTAGGAGATTATCTTAGCGCAAAGGATTACACAATGAAATATCCTCAAAGTTACGTGCGTTGAAAAGGAGTGTTAAGCCAGCAGTGTTTATTTTCACGGTTTTTTTTATATTTAATGCGATGCTATAGGCTTGCATTGTAGAAGAAGATAAAAAGAAGTTTTATTCCTCATTGAATGATATTGTGAGTGTATTTAGAGAGAGAGAGAGAGAGAGAGAGAGAGAGAGAGAGAGAGAGAGAGAGAGAGAGAGAGAGAGAGAGAGAGAGATCATCGTTCGCATTAACGGTGCTTCAGTTTGATCTTATTTTTACTTGTGCTACGGAAAGAGAAAGTGTGTGGGCTTGAAGACACACACTACAGGGGCCTTCACCTGGCACTGGGGCTGGCCATATATACCGTTTTGAAGAAGTAGTAGAGTACTTTGCATTTTCATATATATCAATTTATGAATTTAAAGGTCTTCTTCCTTATCTTCTTTCTCCATCTCATCATCATCACCATCACCATCACGTTACACTTGTTTCCTGCACTCATTAGAGGAAACACGTGACTATTAAATAGGTGATTGAATAATCCCTCCAAACTAGGTATTATAGACCATATAGTTCTGCTAGTATAGGGTTAACGAGCGCTACCTCTCTCACCAGGAAGCTGCCGTGAGTCAAGCTCGAACTCGTAACCCTTAGGTCACGAGGCGAGCATTGTACCACATAGCCATCCGCGACACGTGACCATAATCCATAAAAATCATGTGACCTCTTTAAGAACAGTTATTAAGAGGAATGATTATGAACAACAGTAAGGGCAGGTGACATCACTTAAGGGTTTACTACAAGATCAGCATGTGGTGCGAACTCACTGATTGATTAAAAGGGACTTAGTAAGGTCAGTTCGGTGGTTATGATTGACGTAATTTTTCATCTTCCCAGGGATTCTTCCAACTTGATGCTTTGCTCATAATGGGTTTATTCATAGAGAGCCATCTCCTATAAAAAATACAAGTTATACCTGCATAGCTAGACAAGAGTTATGTAAGTAGTACGTAATTATGGAAATTAACGCACAACATCCTTAAAGATACTGCATTGTAATAATAGAAAATAATAGTAACTGAAAAGAGGAAATTGTCTTGATGTTTTTTTCATCTCACTCAAAAGTTAATGTAAGGAAGAAGGAAGTTAAACTGATTTGATAACACATCCCTGCCACAGCCTCACCAAACTTCACTGCCTTGATCTATGCTAATATTACCATCCATCATCTCGGTGCTTAATCAATAAACACGAAAAATAACATTAAAACACTACAACGAAGGAGACAAAGACGACATCAGGAATCAAATAAAGAAAATAAATCACCGGCCATTAATATATCACCAACAACAATACGAGATGACTTCACAGCTTTTTATTCTATTTACACCTGAGACTAATCCAACTATGATCCTGGGCTTCTTAGAGGATAAAGAGGCAAAACACTATAAGAGGAAAGTTGTATAAGTTGTATATCTCTGCATAATAACGTTTGAGAAGCCGAGAAGATCACTAGGACAAGATAAGGTTATTTTAGCGAGATTGGCGTAAGATCGCATATGGATTGTGTTGCATAAAGGTGAAGGACAGAGTAAGCATGTGACTCAGGGAGGAGGTGGTGGTGGAGGTGGAGGAGGAGGTGATGGAGGTGGAGGAGACAGAGGGGAAAGGGGGGGGATGGGAGGGAATAATCCTTGCCTGCGGAATACTGGCACGCCCCTCTCTCTCTCACACACACACACACACACACACACACACACGCACACTAGCTACCACAATTTACCTAATCCTTCTGTTTCTTTGTCTCCTCCTCCTCCTCCTCCTCTTCAGAAACCTCCGTCGACCTCACAAGATAACGACTCCACAGCTCCTTCAAGAGCGACCAACCGCCGCCACGATGGGCTTCAAAACCTGGCTGATTTACAGGTGGAAACAGGTAAGTGTGAATCAACATACAGGTGATATATACAGGTAATCTCTAATAACATCTAAATAGCTTTATTATACTGGAGGCGAAGATAATTGATTTGACATGTATGAATGCGTTTGAAAGATGAAACTCTTCCTTTGTTGTTGACGTGAATGTTTTAATGGTTGTTTGTGTGCGCGATTTTCAGATCTGCGCGTCCTTCGTGTTGGGGTGCGCAGTGATCATGACGGGCAATGTGGTGGGGTGGTCAGTGGAGGTGTCACGCATTATGGAAGATCCGAATACTAGCTTCAACTTTACACAAGACGATCATCAATGGCTTGGTGAGTGGCCCGTCACCATCACCATCAACCAACATCACAATCAACATCACTATAAACATCACTATCACCATCACTACTCCTTCCTCTTCTTTGTCATTTATCTTCCCCTTCCCACCCCCCTCTTTCTTCCCCACTAAGAGACAATCATCTCCCATCCATTCCTCCAACATAAGACAACGTAAAACTTTGAAATTTATATTGGGTAGATATACATTTTATTAACTACCTATATATGTTTTTTTGTAAAGAAAATAAGTATCACTGGATTATCAGGTTTTTTATGTTTTTTTTTATCTGGCTGTCTGTCTATCTGCCTGTCTGTCTGTCTGTCTATTCCGTCTGTCTGTCCATCCAAGATTATGTTAATGGTCCTTAGCTCAGCACAGGTATTTGGAAACAGGAATAAACACTCACTTTGTTGTTGTTGTTGTTGTTGTTGTTGTTGTTTTCGTTTTCGATGCTGTTGCTTTGTTTAATTTCTTTCTGTTACACCAAGAAGAGACATAACTTTCATTAATGCATATCTGGAATAATGATAATAATGATCATAACCTCAACCATCTATTTCAATAAACATTGTATAGTACCCTCCACAACTTACCTCTTCCTCATCCTCCTCCACCACCACCACCATCACCACCACCTCAACCATCCTTCTTGCAGTCTCCTGTGGGGGCATCGCGGCCATCTTCTCCACGGCCGGCGCTGGGATGCTGGTGGAGGTGGTGGGGCCTTGTCGTCTGATGGGCTTCATGCTGGTTCCTGCCGCTATCGGATGGATCCTGATGGCCACCACACTCTCCTTGCCTTGGATTTACGTGGGGAGGGTCATTACTAGCGCTATAGGATTAATGATCACCACTGTTGCCCAGGTAAAGATGTCTGTGTTTGCTTCTGTATGTGTATGTATGTGTATGTGTGTGTACATGTGTTTTCTTCCTCCCTGTCTCCTGTTTGCATCTCTCACCGTCTCCTACTTACCCCGCCGCAGCCTGTGATCGCTGAAATGTGTCTTCCTGATGTCCGTGGTCTCCTCTCATCGTTGACGGAGATCATGGTGAGTGTAGGGATGCTGCTCGTGTACATCCTTGCCAGGTTCCTCAGTTGGCAGACCACCACCCTCATCTGCGGCGTGTTGCTCTTCCCGCTCGTCACAGCCATCCTCTTCGTGCCCGAGTCTCCGTACTGGCTACTCAGGAGAGGCAAGGAGAAGATGGCACTCAGGTAAGGGAGAAAGTTAGGTTAAAAATTAAGTCGTGTTAGAAAGAAGTAATGGATTGATGGTTCTCAGGTTCTCTCTCCCCTCACTCTCCATCATTACCCTCATGCAGATCTCTCATGCGACTCCGTGCTCCCGAACACGATGTGGACTCTGAACTCAGCAACATCCGGGAAGCCATCAATCAGCAGAGTCAGCACAGCTCCATCAAACAACAGGTAACACACACACACACACACACACACACACACACACACACACACACACACACACACACACACACACCTAATCACTAACCTCCGCCTTCCCCACAGTTCCAGTCGCTGCGAGATAAGGCTAACTACCGTCCCGTCCTTCTCACTACCTCCATCTTCCTCCTTCGTGAGCTTGGAGGCGCTATGAACATCTTTATGTACGCTGTTTTCTTCTTCGAGAACGCCGGCGTGATGCTCGACCCGTTCTCGTGCTCTGTGGTCCTTGGTTTCGCGCGTCTCATCTTCAGCATCCTCTCCGCCACCATCATTGATAAAGTGGGTCGCCGTCCTCTCCTCCTGAGCTCCAGCCTCATCTGTGCCCTCACCCTCTACATTACTGGTGGGTCCTGCGGCGGCGGCGGCGGTGGTGGTGGTGGGGAAGGGTAGGGGTGGAGGGTGGTGGAGGAAGGGAGGGAGGGAAGGAGATGTAGGTGAAGATAGAAGTGTGGAACAGTTATTTTGAGAGAGAGAGAGAGAGAGAGAGAGAGAGAGAGAGAGAGAGAGAGAGAGAGAGAGAGAGAGAGAGAGAGAGAGAGAGAGAGCGAGAGAGAGAGAGATTGTGGTGGAGTTATTGATGGAACTGTTGTTACCGCCAGGTGGTGTGTTGTCCATGGAGGATCAGGGCATCGGGTGGCTGCCGCTGACGTGTGTGGTGGTGTACGTGGCGGCCTTCGGCATGGGCGTGGGACCCGTGCCTTGGATCCTCCTCGGTGAACTGCTGCCCACGCCCGTCCGTTCCATCGGCGCCTCCATCGTCACCTCAGTCTTCGCCATCGTCCTCTTCGTCGTCACAAATGTGAGTACTCAGACAAGTGTGTCAGCCATGTCAGTATTGTGTTCCTGGAGTTACTGTTTCCGCAACTGACCGCCTCTTCCTCCCCTTCAGGTGTTCCCTGACGTGGCCACCGCCATCGGGGTGGAGAACGCTTGCCTTATCTTCGCCACCTTCCAGTTGATTCTCGCTCTGATCGTGTTCCTGTTCGTGCCTGAGACCCGCGGACGCACGCTGGAGGAGCTGCAGCAAGCCTTCGTTGGCAACGAGTTACTTACTCCGTTTTCCCAACGAGGTCGAGAAGGATACGCTCCCGCCTACGGCAGCACCTTCCCCTCCAGCACCACCTTCTCTTCTTCCTCCCAAGAAAAGGTCCGCTAGGCCTAGGCGGGAGGCAGGAGGCTCGCCAGGACACTCGTGCGATGGCTGTTGCATGATTATCTTGCTTTCTGATAACTTTATGGATGCCACTGAATCTCCGTTTGTTGCTTGTGTTTACATACAACAAATTCATTATTATTGAAGTGCAGAGATAATGTATCATAAGATATTCCAGTGTGGAAATGTTGCATATTCTTCACCTGTAGCCATTAGGGATCATGCACCAAATGTAAACATTTCACCTCATCTGGGTAACCGTAAAACAACAATTTACTTTTCTGTCCGCATCCTTCCACCTGGCTAGCAGACACCAACATCTCTTAGTCTTCTTCCTCTTCTTCTGCTCCTCCTCCACCTCTAGCCTTACGTAACTTTCAGGGGACATCCTTCCCTTTTACCTCCACCAAACTGAGCTGTGGATGCAACCTTTCCTCCGCCACCAGTAGAAGGTTGCCATTTTGCTCTTTGTTACTCACGCTCAGCAACAATAAAATGTCCTCACACTCATGCAGCTGACCTCTCACGACACACTTTCCTTACGCGGTCCGCAACACTATACGTTTTTTTTTATATAAAGATCACGAATCAACAAATACTACACGTGGATACGAAACTTTATCTTGACAATTTCCGACACCTATCACCTCCCTCCTACCTTCCCTCCCTCCTTCTGTAAATGCTTCGTGAGACTTCAAGGTGAGTGAAGCACCAAGCTACACACCACATCACTACAACACCCAGAATGCACATCGGCAGGTGATCATAGTAAGTTAAGGATTGTTAGTACCTCGCTTACTTCATAGTCGAGGGAGAAAATCTATTGTAGAGAATTTTATTTGAAAAGTAATTTGTTTTCTGAAGACGTTTACGAGTCCTGTTTTATTATTTTCCTGTATTTTTCTATTTGAATTCATGGTTCTCGTCTAGACTGAAGTTGACTCTCATCAGTGTGTAAAAAGAAACCTATACTACAGCAAAACGATGAAGGATTAGTTTAGAGGTAAGTAAAACGTTCTCTTCAAGTTAGTTAGTTGAAACTATGTCACCCAAGTGTAGTTTCAGTAATTAGTATAGTTTTTACGTAATGAGTTCAAACGGTTTTCATAATGAGCGTTTATTATTTCAAATCTTCAAGAAATTACCTGTATGACCACGAGTTTGTATTATTATTTACTGTTGCATTACATAATTTATCGCATCTTGGAATCATAAATGTCAACGTTCTTTTATTGTTTTTTCCTTACTTGATTTCTTTTATTTAATTTTAATGTTTACTTTTATTTCGAAGCCTTTGATAAAGAAAATGAAAGAGTAGCTACTGAGAGACATGTAGAGTAACACACGTTCCACTATACACCATTAACTCTGCAAGGATGACGAGCTGGAGCACTGACAGGCTACATAAACACACACACACACACACACACACACACACCGCCTGTCTGAGAAACTCGTCTAAACTGAAATCTATGTGAGCAATTTAATATTTTAGGTGGAAGTCCAATGTATTTCCTTATCGTCTGTGTAACCGTAGGAATACAGAATGTTCTTGAGAGGCACGACCGACTCTCCGATATCGTTAACTTCCTGTATGTCTGGTAGAGTGAGGTTACCTACAATGCTGGGACGCTGTAGGACGTTAACGAGATTGGTGATGAGTCCAAACCTCTCCGCTAGTCCTTCTTTGATCCCCTCCAGCTCCTCCGTCAACGTCTTCTCTGGCAAACTGATAAACTTCCTTTCCTTATCGTAGTTCGTTCCAATAAAGTCCCAATCCGCGGTTTCCTTCGACCACACCTGGAACCTCGTGTGTTTGAGGAGATGAACCTTGCTATCGGAGTGTTCATAAACGAGAAATGGTTCAATACTGTCGACCAGGAAGACGTAGACGACGTGGCCCTTCCTAAAGATAGTGAACCAGGTGTAGCTGCTGAGGGAGAGTCGAAGCTTGTAGGGAGACACCATCACATCACTCGAACGCGACAGGTTAAACTGGATCTCCGACTCTTCTTCAGGTCCGTAGAGGGTAATGTTTAAGGGAGCCTCGTCCGTGTCACCGTGAAGAAGACTGATCTGCACTTCACCGTTCGACTTGACGCCACACAGGGAGAGCGAGGACTCCCAGGAGGGCAGACGGTACACCCTGGAGTAGTTCCCATGTGTGTGGAGGGTTGTGGGGGCTCGTTCCCAGTTAGGCAAGACGTAAGAATTGGTGCGGGAGAGGTTCACCGGCGTATAGTTTTTCCTCCGCTTTGCCGCCACTCTCTCTCGCAGGGTGGAGGCGTTGGAGGGAGCTGGAGTGTACGAGGTGGTGGTTTTAGAGCCGGTGACATTGTGGGGCTTGCGAGGTCGGTCAGGAGAGGAAAGTGGTGGGTTAAACTTGCTTCCGTTGTTGGTACTCTGCAAATCCCAGGGCGAGGGTGTAGGTGAGGAGGGAGACGAGGAATTGTTTATCTCACTTGTGTTGAGGTCTTCCTTGAGTCTGTACGGCCTGTAGAGTGCCTTTGGAGTGTACGAAGTGTTGAAGGTACCGAGGTTGGGTAGGTCTGGGGGGTCCAAGGGTTCTGTCTCCCTGTTGTCCCGTTTGTGCCCACCCATACCCACACGACCCTGCACGGCTAGCACCACCAACACCACAACGCACGTCACAAAGTTAACCTGACCCATTTCGTTAAGTATGGATTTTATTATGTTTCGTGTGATGCTCCTTTGTTACGGCAGATACACAACAACATTAATCAAGGCAACGTAACTTGTCTTCCTGTCACTCTGATTGGTTAGTTTTGGGTGACTTGATTGGCTGTCTGGTTGTTGCTATACGTTAATTATTCCGCTCATATGAAACTATCAATCTCAAAAGACAAACAACCAGAGATGAACAATTAATCTTCTGTACCTCACATCCCCTATACACGGTTAATTTCTTACGGTAACAAAACTTATGTGTACTGTCACACCATTACGAAATTTTCTTTAGTACTTTTTTTCCTCTTCTCTCTTTTCCATGTTTACTGTTATGCATTATTTCATTACGTTTAGCTTGGGTACACTGGTAACTATACTCTTTTACAAATGAAAGACTAAATTTTATAAGTCTATCCGTCGAACCATTGCAAGAAATATGAACCCAAGTAGGTCTGGTGGTGCGGGGCCGACGAGGGGATGGCAGGCGCCGAGAGTTCAGTGGCAGCAGCTGGTGATAGATGGAGTGCTGGGGCGAGGCCATTACGCCGTCGTATTCAGTGCCAGCCTCACCTTGCTAGACGGTCAGAGGATATCAGTGGCCTTGAAACACCTCATTCCAAAGCCGCTATCTGAGAAAAGCACCCCACTGGAGGAAGCCCGGGTGCTGGGGGAGCTGGCAGGGGTGCAAGGGGTTCCTAAGCTATACGGGATGACAGACTCCCCACCGCCCGTCCTTATCATGAGCAGGTGTCCAGGAGTCAGTCTTTCAGTACTGCGGCGGTGTGGTGAGGTGAGGACGTGCTTGATAGCTGTCCAGAAGCTTTGTATAATCCTCTCAAAGATGCATGCTCGAGGCGTCACTCACGGGGACCTGCACGGCTGTAACATTCTAGTGAGTGTCTCGAGTGATAAAACTAACACGTGCGTTTGGCTTGTTGATTTCGGTAATGCTCAACGAAACGCAGAAAATATGCAGGTAGATGAAAAACAGCTCCTGAATCTTCTAGTTTATATTCTTGTGACCATGAACGAAGCTTCAGACAAAATCATTTTCCACCGACGTCATGAAGTCATCAAGGTCCAGGATGCTGATTTGAACCTGGATCAAATTTCATCGTTGGTTTGTAATATTCTGCGCAGGTTACATGGATCAAAGTGAGGTGAATATTATAGATAACTACGTAGACTACCTATCATCTTTCCATCACTGTCAGTCTTCATTTCAGGAATACTCTTGATCACTAGGAAACATAAAGATTAATGCATTACGGAGTTACATATGTATTATAAGATGACGTCTGCACCACACTCTCCCCTCATGAACATAATAAAGAGGAATGATTAGATATTTTCCTGTTTCTACTTTCAATTTACGTTCTATTCACCAACTCATAGCCTTGTTCCATTACATGTAAAATTTACGAGTTATAGTTTGCTTAACCTAACCTAACTATGGCAGTCCATTCTCGTCTGTAAACTTTATTGGTAAACTCTGCTATCTCTAGGAGGGGGTTGATAATTATAATTATAATAATAATAATAATAATAATAATAATAATAATAATAATAATAATCACTATTATTATTATCATTATTATTATTATCATAATTATTGTTAGCTATTATAATTATGATTATTATTATTATTATTACTATTATTATTATTATTATTATTATTATTATTATTATTATCAAATACAAAACTTTATTACGGTAAATGTTCATCAATAAACTCATTCAACCTCCATATTCCTAATCTATATGAAAAACCGTACATGAAAATATTGTTGCTTTGCTTAAAAAAAATAAAAAAACAATAGGTAAATAAATTAAATCAATGTTTTTAATATATTCCAAAAAAGTAGAAGCAACACAGCAAAACTAATGCTACCCTTCCGGAGGTATTGAAAAGTATGAGTGAAATAAATACCTGTATGCAGACGACACCAAAGTGTATAGACAAATTAACAACCAAAATTATGTGAAACAGCTCATGGAGGACATCGATTGTATGAAAGAAATGGTCTGAGATGTGGTGACTGTCATTTCATCCAAAGAAATGCAAACACATGCGAATTGGTAAATGTGAAGCAGGAGATGAAGGATACAAGATGAGTGACAAAATTAAAGAAGTAACCTCTGAGAAGGACTTTGGAGTTGTTATTGACAGTAAGATAGATTGTTATGATCACCTGGCGGAAAAGATAGATAAGACAAACAGATTAGTGGGACTTACTTATAATGACATTTGTATCGCTGGATGAGGAAATCTTCAAATACATGTTTGTTTCATTAGTAAGATCGTACTTGGAGTATGCAAACCAGGTATTTAGATATATAGAAGCAGTAGAAAATGTACAGATCGAGGATACCAACACCGAAGAACCTCAGTTATGAAAACTCATGGAGGAAGTTGGGATTGCTGACACTAGCGAGGGCGAGAGTGAACTTATAGAAACGTATAAGATACTAACAGGAGTGTATGATAAAGACGTGTCCCACGATATATTAGTACTACGTGAAAATAGCACGACAAGGGGGCACCCCAAGATGTTATTCAAGGAAAGAGCCTGCCTTGAAAAAGAGGAAGAACCCGTTCTGCAACTGAGTGGTGAACAACTGGAATGTATTACCACAATATATGATACAGTCAAAAACTGTAATAATGTTTGAAGAAAAAAAAACCATTAGACAAAGCATGGAATAGACAAAATGTATTTTTTCAGTATAAAACCAATATTCAGTATAATTAAATAATTTCAACTGCCGTTGCCACCACTGCCACTGTCACCGTCGGCAGTTCAGAGCTGGATGTACAGGCCTAGAAAGGCCACTTCCAGAAGATTTACTGTAAGAAACTGCAAGAAACAAAAATCATTAAACATTTTCGAACCATCGGCTCAGTCCTTGCGGCAGAGAATGTCAACACGAGCACAAGGCCTCGCCTACTGAACACTGCCTTGGCCATATATCTACCGCCATGCCGTCAACGGATGAGTAAGTCTGAGTAATTAGTTAACAGTGTACATGCATGATGATCTTCTATAAGCCTAACAGCCTACCATTGTGTTATTAAGCCGAGGGACGCGAGGACGACAGGCAGCTGGGACACTGCTTATATCCATCACCCTCTAGTCATTCTGTATTTATATAGTTTTACTTAAGTATGGATTATTTAGTCAGCATCAAACTGACATTATGTTATAGCTGGAAATATTACTTTGAGTAAATATTCGTTTCCTTAACGTAACCTAACGTAATCTAGAAAAAAAAAAATCGTATTTTTTCTGTAATTCAGCGGCATAACTATTTGAGGTGATCTGAATAAGTACTGAGGTTGAATTTATATTATAAAGGTAACCAGATATCGAGTGGTTAATGGTTAATATTAACCTTACTTTGATCCTGAGAGAACATAGGACGTTTTTCCATGTAAATGAAAATAATAATTATACATGGTTTCTCATTAAGTTTTCTTCTTTCCAGAGTCAAGTCCAGTTGGGCTGATGAAGTGGAGGAGGTGGAAGGTAAGACAACCCTTGCTTATTATAGAGTGTAGGTGTAGGTGAGGGATAGACTTGGGGAAACTATGTGTATGTTTATGTCTTAATTGGCTTCCTCACACACTACAACTATAGAACTTGAATGTAAAAGCAGCGAACTCGTATTTCTCATTATTGTTGTGCTTTTTCCATTATGTATGTGGGGATTTTGAATGTAAGTATTTGTGATAATGTCCAGCCTTCATTAGCATTAAGATGAGATATTTGTTATATATTTACAGCATATTGATAGAAGCTTAACCAGTATCTCTCTCTCTCTCTCTCTCTCTCTCTCTCTCTCTCTCTCTCTCTCTCTCTCTCTCTCTCTCTCTCTCTCTCTCTCTCTCTCTCTCACAGGGGGTAACCTTCCTCCTCCCGTTGAGAAGAATGACGGCAACACCAAGACCATCACGGAATACTCCCTCAACGATGATGGCAAGAAGATCAAGGTGAGTCCCACGCCCGTTATGGTAACACTGTAACTTAAGGATAAAGTCACCATGGCATTACATAAGAACATAAGAACATAAGAAATTAAGGAAGCTACAAAAGGCCCTGAGGCCTGCACTAGGTAGTTCCTGTTTAACTTAACCCCCCTATTACCTACACCCACCTCTCATCCCTATCCATGAAGTCGTCTAGTCTTCTCTTAAAACTCCCTATTGTCTGTGCACTAACTACCCGCTGACTCAGTCTGTTCCAATCATCTACCACCCTATTTGTGAACCAATTTCTGCCTATTTCTTTATTAAATCTACATTTTTCTAGTTTGAACCCGTTGTTTCTTGTTCTATCCTGACTACTAATCGTAAGAACTTTTTCTACATCCCCCTTATTAAAACCCTTTACCCACTTGAATACTTCAATCAGATCGCCCCTTACTCTACGTC
This sequence comes from Metacarcinus magister, assembly GCA_029783475.1. Lineage (NCBI taxonomy): Eukaryota > Metazoa > Arthropoda > Malacostraca > Decapoda > Cancridae > Metacarcinus > Metacarcinus magister. The sequence continues at coordinate 3,906,937 of JAPQNM010000047.1, forward strand.
TCTCCAGTGAGTGCAATTTCAAGTGTTTTAGTCTCCTTTCATAGCTGAAATTACGAATCCCTTCTATCATTTTGGTCATCCTTCTCTGTACTGATTCTAACAAAATTATATCCATTCTATAATACGGTGACCAAAACTGTACTGCATAGTCTAGGTGAGGTCTGACTAACGCTAAATACAACTTCAAAATAACCTCAGCACTTCTACTTTTAACACTCCTAGTAATGAATCCTAACAACCTATTGGCCCTATTTCTAGCCTCAATACACTGTTTTCTGGGACGGAGGTCTGAGCTTACCTGTACACCCAAATCCCTCTCACATTCTGACCTATTGAGCATTATCCTGTTTATTTTGTACCTGTTTTGAGGGTTTTCCCTTCCAATATTCATTACTTTACACTTATCTATATTAAAATCCATCTGCCACTTAACCACCCACTCGTTTAGCCTATCTAAGTCCCCCTGTAAGTCCTCTACATCAGTCTCTGATCTAATAATCCTACCTATCTTTGAATCGTCAGCAAATTTACTAATAACACTACTAATCCCATTATCTAAGTCGTTAATGTATATTATGAATAATAATGGCCCCAATACAGATCCCTGTGGCACTCCACTTGTTACTCCTCCCCAATTAGACTTAGAACCATTAATTGTAACCCTTTGCTGCCTATTGCTTAACCATGACCTAATCCAGCGAAGAACTTTCCCATCAATCCCATGAGCTCTAACCTTACTTAATAGTCTATCATGCGGAACCTTATCAAACGCTTTACTGAAATCAAGATATATAATGTCATAATTATCATCCTTATCAACTGCCTCATAAACATTTCTATAAAAAGTTAATAAGTTAGTGAGACATGACCTACCCTTACTGAATCCATGTTGTGAATCATTTATTAAACTAAACTTTTCCAAATGCCCTCTGATCTTATTTGCAATAATAGACTCTAGTAATTTACCTACAATTGAAGTTAGACTGACGGGTCGGTAATTAGACATCAATGCTCTATTTCCCTTTTTAAAAATAGGAACTACATTTGCTTGCCTCCACTTTGAAGGAACCTCCCCTAAATCCACTGATTTCCTGAAAATATTGACTAACGGCTGGCTAACTACCTCCTTACATTCCTTAATTACCCTGGGATAAACCTCATCGGGACCTGGTGATTTAAACTTCTTCATTCTATCTATCTCCCTTACTACCAATTCCTTAGTTACTTCAATATCTACCAGCTTTTCACTTTCCTCTCCCCTAAATATTTGCTCACAAACCGGAACTATGTTTTTATCTTCCCTGGTAAAGACACTTAAGAAATATTCATTGAGAACCTTACACATATCCTCCCCCGAATTTACCATCTCATGCTCACCTAATCTCAACGGACCTACAGATTCCCTGCTTTTAGTCCTATAGACTTGTGTAGGTCAGCTGGCCTCTTTATTTTCTTATGTTCTTATGTTAATCAATACATTACTAAAGTTAATTTTCACAGTACTTAAGTGTGAGTCAGAGTAAGTATGTAGTTATATTTATAGTTATGTATTCTTAATGGAGTAATGTTAGAAGTTGATTGAAGTTATCCTCTAAAGAAATTATGCAGAAACAATAATTATCTGTTTGCATGATTAATTTTGATTGATTTATTTGTTTTCATGGCAGCTTGCTGTCCTTCAGAAAAGAGTTTTAAGTGTACAAAAAATATAATAACTTTCAGGTCGTGAGTCACTACAAGATTGAGAAGCACCGTGTGGCCCGGACCATCGCCGAGAGGAAGACCTGGAAGAAGTATGGCCTCAGTAAGAATGACAAGCCCGGCCCCAACCCAGCCACCACCATCACTGCTGAGGATGTGTTCATGCATGTACGTACTCAACTAAGGACGAGGAACGGATGAACTCATTAAACCATTAGTCTTTTCATACATATACTCATCCATACCTTTCTCTCTTATTTACTATTCTCTACTACCAACAGTTCCTGAGCAACAAGGAAGAGGAGCAGAATGAACAAGAGGAACTGAAGAAGAAGCTGATGGATGCACAGAAGGGTCAGGTGAAGTGTCGGCTGTGTAAGGAGGACCATTGGACCAAGCAGTGCCCCTACAAGGACAAGCTGGAGCCCCTGCGTTCCTCTCTCCTGGTAAGGCTCACCCAGGACACCACTGCTAGTTTACATCCCATCCTGACCTTGAAATTAAAGTACAGGATGAAGTTATAGAATGTGTTCAGGAATATACTTACTTTGGATGGAAATTCATTGCAAGTCCAGATCATAAAAAAAAATCAAATGAATAGGGATGGGATGGAGTGCTTATATAATATTTATGAAAAGCTATCTCAAGTTTCCCTATCTATAAGTGTTACTTAGTTACAACTCATTCAAAGAGATTAGATTCTCCCTTAACCCTAAAAATACCTATCACTATTATTATTGTTATTATTATTATCATTATATCAGTACGTATATAGAAGAAAAATGTCAGTATATAGAAAGATAACAGCAAGTGTTTTGTGTGAGTTAATTATAGAGTTAAGAAGCTGTGATTTATTTATAATTGTGTACTTAATCCAGGGTGAGGAGAAAGCCGAGGATGAGGCCCAGCAGCCTGGAGGAGCACCTGTGGACAAGTCTAAGCTGGCTGGAGGCACACTGGGCAAGTACGTCCCGCCATCCATGAGGGACGGAGGCTCCAAGAAGGGAGAGTCCATGATGTCATCCAGAGGGCGCGGTGAGTAGCCATCACCTGATATTATGATTTTTGTACGCAGCTCAGAAGGACATGTAACAAATATCTAAAAAAAAAACTAAGAGGGTACTTGCTTGAGGAATTGATTTATACATAATCTTGTAGTTATATGTAAATGTTAAGATTGTGAATTAATGCCACAAAATTCTACAAATAAAAAGTTAATATGGTACTTAAACTTGCTTGAGGAATTAATCTATACGCAATCTTGTAGTTATTATGTAAATGTTAAGATTGTGAATTAGTTATGCAAGTTTGAAATGTATTTGTTGATATAATAGATCATATGACTTCCATTATAACAATTAAGAAGGAGGGAACACCATTGACCTTAAGTAAGTATTAACACCACAGTCACTCCAACACAAACTAGATCCACCACCACCACCACCACCACCACCACCACCATTTACTTACACATACACATAACTTACACTTACTTACACACTACATAACCTTGCAGCACCATAGTAGTGGAAGTGTATCACAGCCCACATCTAGAGTGATCACCTTTCCCTTACAATACAGAATCATTCCGTTTTGAGCCAATACAGAACGCCAGTTGTTCCGTATTTTGTCTGTCTGAATGGTTAAGCTAAATCCAAGTATAAAGTATAAAGTAATAAACATATGCATCCTTTATTTTCCTGAGCCTGATGTGGTCACTGGTCACTCTACTCACTTCATCATTCATTCATCATCAGGAACATTACATTGAGTGCAGAGGTGAAGCATAGCAACTCATTCACTGCTTTTTTTATGTGTTTCCAGATGAGACTGCAACGGTTCGTGTGACCAACCTGTCTGAGAACACCCGGGAACAGGATCTCCAGGACCTGTTCCGGCCCTTCGGTGACATCAGCCGTATCTTCTTGGCCAAGGATAAGAACACCGGCCAGTCCAAGGGATTCGCTTTCATCAACTTCAAGGTGAGTTGAGGATGAGTGTGTGCAGTGTTGTTGGACTATCTTCTCATGTTGACTCCCTAAGGTGTATCTATCTACTTGGATTGATTACTTTTTTGTGAGGGATGAATGTAGGGTTAAGTGGTAATATGCTTGAGGAGGTGGGATGTTTGAAATATTTAGGGTTCAAGATTACTGTACATGGAGGTATAGAGACAGGTGAAAGTGTAAGATCAGTGATGTAAGAAAGGTGATGGGAGGTATGATGAAGGTGTTTAGTTGTAGAGCGATGGGAATGGATGTAAAGAGAAAGTTATATGGAGTAGCTGTGCCAATATGAGGATGAAACATGGAGTATGGCAGTAGCAGAGAAGAAAAGATTAAATGTAATGGAGATGAGGAGTATGTTTTGAGTAATGCTTATAGACTGAGTGAGAAACGAGGAAGTGCAATTGAGAACTGGTGTTACGAGAGAGTTAGCTAGACGAGCAGAGTGTGTTGAGGTGGTTTGTACACATGAAGAGAATGAAAGAGGACTGGTTGGTGAAGAAAATAGTAAATTCTGACGTTAGAGGTGTGAGGTTAAGAGGAAGGCCAAGAATGGGATGGAAGGATGATGTGAAAAGAGCATTGAATGAAAGAGGAATGTCTATGGAGCAAGGAAGGATGATTATGTGTGATAAAAGTGGTGAACGCATGGCTTTGGCAATGCATCTTGTCTTGGTTACCCTCTTTTTATGGGGATAACAGCCTGGTGTATAGATAGACATGTAACACTGGGATTTTTTAGGAACAAGCATCACATAGAGAGATAGATGAATTCCATCCATCTATCTACATGCGATATTTGTTCCTAAGAATGTTCTGTAATAAATAGGGACAGAAGAGTCTCCATTTATTCCTGTCCTGTATACATCAACTATTTAACACCATTTACACCCATTTCCACTCAACATCATCAATTTTTACTGTCATCACTTATATTACACCATCTAAATAATGTTAAACAGCCATAGGAACACCACACACACCTGATCCACACATCCCCTACCGATTCTAAACTCTCCCTGGTCCTTGATAATCCTACTCTCTTTTTATCTGCACCCTTTCAGTCACAATTTTTTATAAAGAATTTCCAGCTATACTTAAGAGACATACCTCTATATTTCCCACATTAATTTTGTCATCCTTCCATGTAGACTAGCATAATGATGGCCTTTATCTAGTCTACTTGTACACTCCGTCCTTCCCAAGTTAACCCACATATACAGTATTATGAATCATTTAATCACAATTTCTCCTATATACTTAAACATCCCATCTGTAATCTCATCCACTGCTGCTGCCATTCCATTCTTCAAATTTGTAAGACCTTTCATCACAAATAATGTTCAGTAGTAGTAATGTTATCGTTTGACTTTTTGTTCTTCCCCCAGAGGAGAGAAGATGCTGCCAAGGCTATCCAAGTTCTCAATGGCTATGGTTATGACCACTTAATTCTGAGTGTGGAATGGGCCAAGTAAGTATTGTTTTGTTTTATGCTCAGCTTTGCAATATTTCCTTATTCCTGATACCTGTTTATCATTGAATTTTAGTTTATATATTGTTTCCTGAAGCCTTTTATTACTTTTTCAATATTACTTGCCACTTAGATATTGCCATTCACTGTCATGCAAAACAGTTGTTGATGAAGGAGAAGTAACTGATTGTTGTTTTTCCTTGCAGGCCATCGGGGACACAGTGAGTGGACCTAGCTAAGCATTAAAGAAAATTGTAACCTCCTTTATAAAACTGAATATAGCCTTGGTGAATAATGTATTTGTTCTTTCATTCATCCCACTTGTTAGTCATCTATGTATGGGACTGCTGTTTCTTCTACATTCCTGGTGGGTATGGTCGACAAGTTGTGTTGTTTTTGTGGTTGGGAACATCAGTTATAAAGAAAATGCTGATACAGTATTGTTAATCAAGTAAACAAGGAGGAGCCTCACCCTGTCTCCAATGCCACTGTTGTATTGGATCACAGGTTCGCCTTGAATACTGCATAGCTCAGCAGCAGCTCAAGCAGAGTAGAGATGGGACTTATAGCAATGACACATTTTCTTTATTTGTCCCTTGGCCTTCAAAGAGAATGGGCTCCAGGGGTAATAAACTCAATTATGATTAGCAGTGATGGGAGGGTCAGGGTGGCTCGTGGCCTAAGGTTGTATTAATATTGATGTTTGCCTCAGTAACCTTGGGGATAATATTTGGTTTTAATTATAGCAGGAGTGTCACTATTAATTTGTTTCATGAATCAGTTTTTATTGATTTGCATTATTTATTCTTTAATGAAGACTTGGCGTCATCAAAGGAAACCGTGTGCGTGTCCCATCCAACAGTTAAGGTCAACACCCTGAAATCAGTGTAGCAGTTAGGTTATCTTCAAGTCCAAATCATGTTATTTTGATGACTGACTGCCACTCTACTAAACATTTTTATGGGTGAGGGTGGTGTGTATTTACTCGTGCTGCTAGAATGAAAACCATGAGTGTAGACATGTGTGGTTAATGCCGCCAGGACGGAGTGGTGGAATGTGCAAAGCTGGTGAATGCAGTGAAAGGCTTCGGCAGGGCGTGTGTGTGTGTGTGTGTGAGCTGACTATGTTTACAGTATCTTGACTTAATAAGCAAACTGGTGTTGACTTAATAGTATTGCTTTGCATAATAACGAACATAAATTTTCATAATGGATAATTTAATGACTTATTATCTACTGAGAACTTGCATACATATAGACATCATAAGAAAACAATAACAAATGTCCGGCAATCTGTGGGGCCCTATGCTATCACCTGCGATAAGACAAATAAAAAAAAAAAAAACCTTTTGCTTAAATGATAACAATAATGAAAATAAGGACAATAAAGCAGAATACTAATAATGATGATAATAACCATAATAATAACAATATGGAAACATCAGCAAAAAAAAGAAATAAACTATAATTGGTAGTTAGTTGTTATTGTAAGTCCTGGCAGTGAGTGGTCCGAGGCACGTCAGCCGCGCCTGCGTTACCACACCGGAAAAGCCTCAGCACAACATCGAAATATCTTGAAAGTCTCGTAAATAAAGCATTGTTCCTCGCTCGGTCCGGTAAAGTACTAACCATGAAGATTTATACGCATTTATTCGATTATTTTTTCATTTGTCATTGAGCGAGGAGGTGAATGGAAGATACGGAAGGTGGAGGTTAGGGTAGGGAGAGCGAGAGTGAGATAAGATAAGGAGTGGTAAGATAGAGCAAGGAGCAACGGTGCTGGTTGACGCTGCTCTCCCTCTCCACACCCTGCCTGGTGCCAGTGCAGCGCTGAGCGTGGTTACATCCAGCAGGTGTGATTTTGTGCCTCTGTGACTTAGTGTAGTATTAGTAAGTGAAATGTGAGCGTGCGGGAAATATTGTGTGATTAATATTCCCTGTCCGTGAGCAGTGAGGCGAGGATGTGTGGACAGGAAGGTGGTGAGTGCGGGTGGCCCTTTGTCACTTTGACCTGAAGGTGTTCACTTGATGTGCTATTTTGAATGTGGAGCCTCGTGTCTTGCTTCCCATCGATAAGTGTTTACGTTGAGGAATAACTGAATAAGATGCATCGTGTGATGGCGTTACATTAGTGGCTGATGATCGTGTGGGGTGTGACCAATACAAGATAATAAGTAATAACAAAATCATAACATATCCGTGATGCCCAACTAGTGCTGAAACTACACCAATTATTGCATTTGTTTATTCTGATACAGATAACTGATTGATGGAATGCATGAGGGAGTCACATCTGCTAGTCACCAAGGGGCTGAATAAGTATTATTGAGTGTCGCTCTGCTGACAGGGGAAGAACGTGAGGAAACTCCCTTATGCAACACAAAAAACACTGTTCATGTTTGCTGCGTGTGCAATATTCTGAGCGACGCTGTCTCGAGACGCTGATAACGTGAATGATGTGTTCTGGAGTGCCGGGACGCTAGTGATCAGTGCTGTCAAGGAGAGAGGAGTGCTGGGTGAATGCAGCCTTGCCATCATTCCATCTATACATACTGCGAAGGGTAATCAGGTTAAATGAAGGGAATCGAGCCACGGTGCCACACGCTGCTCTCGGGACGGTAACGTGTGTCGTGTTGAACTGCACTATGCCGCGGCGTTTGAGGTGCGTTGCTTGGTGTGTGAAGGCTGCGCGGAGCTGCTGAGTGTTCAAAGAGAAACGGAAAAGTGAAAGACATCTGAAGTTATGGCTGACTTGCCCCCACCTCCACCACCTCCGGAGGATTATGACTTGGACGACGTGCTGCCCCCGCCCCCACCACCACCGCCTGCCGATTATGATGACCTGCCGCCGCCGCCGCCACCACCCCCACCCCGATCCCAACCCTCCGTCATCCACGAGGAGCCGCCGCCTCCACCCGAACCAGATTATGATCTCGATGACCCTCGTTTGAGAGGTGGGGATGACCTGACCCTTCCTCTACCCCCACCCCTGTCCCAAGACTCGGTGGGAATAGACGACTTCAATCAGCTCAACTTTTGCGAAGATATTCCCTTACAGCGTAAGTTGTTTGTTCACTTGTTTCTTGACATTTACACGTTGATGAACTCACTGTATTTATGGTTGCAGGTATGAGTGCATGTCATGTTATGTATGGGACTGATGGAATTATAATGAGTTACCTTAGGAAGCAAATAACAGGTAAGTAAGCGAGGGTAAGAAGTAGGGCGTGACAGGAAGGAGTTTTATTGAAGGTGAGGACGGGGTGTGGGGAGGGGGGGAGGGACGTGTCGAGGGAGGGAGAAGGAAGGGGAGGACTGTAATGAGGGTCTGAATGAGAGGGAGTTTGCGTGAGACTCGGCAGCACGTGTGAGTGAGATAGTGAGTGAACCTCAGCGTCCTCGCCTTCATGCATCCCACAGCGCAAGGACGCAGAAAGGGCAGCCTCATCAGTCGCCAGTCCAGCCTTGGTTCCCCGTCCTCGACCTTGACAGGAGGCAGCAGCAGCCGCTTCAGCATGGCCAGCATGAGGAGCAACAGCAACAGCAGCATGGGACGGTGGAGTCAAGTAGGCGTCGACCAATCCACCAAATCACTCCCTCGTAGGGCGTCGTCAGCGTCGGTAGTGGCGTACACGGAGCCCTTCCTCATGACGGAGGCGGCGCAGAGTAGTGTGTACGGCACCATGAGCAAGGCTTCCAGGCTCCATAAGGATCGCCACTCCAAACCACAACAACCAGGTAAGGTTCACCACCGCCGCCACACACAAACGCCACATTTGACATTAACATCAGCATTCCTCATTACGAGCCGCAGTCAGGCATGAAGCGACACCCATTGTGACGTGATGTGCCCGCGGCGGGGGAGGGACGAACACAACAGACAAACACATATGCACAATCTTCATAAACCTTACATTAGGTTCAGCAAAATCAAGATGAAAGGGTATGCATAATGGTGTATATATCAAAGGTATTTCTTTATTTATTACGAAAATAGATATATAATTAGTACTGTAATGGTGGCGGTAATGTGTGTGTGTGTGTGTGTGTGTGTGTGTGTGTGTGTGTATGTGTGTGTGTGTGTGTGTGTTGCTGACGCTGTCCATTGTATCGCCAGTGAACCCATACGGCACAGTCCGTCGCCAGCCTGGCCAGCACGACCACAAGCTCGGCACCATGTACGCCACACACAGGTACGTCCCCTCCCCTCACCCCGCCCCCTCAACACACAAGCGTGGCACTCCCCTAAATTAACCTTGATGTATATTGGACAAGGCAACACGCCCCTGCTGGCCACACTGACCCCTCCCTTCACGCAGGCGGGAAAAACACGCGAAGAAGCGCCCCAGCCTGGCATCCCTAACCACGGATATCGCCCCTCTCCCCGCCTCGCAGGTCCCGCCCGATCGCACCATCCTGGAACGACTCAAATACACGCCCGGGGTGAACCTTGATGACAGGTGAGTGAGGGAAGGAAGCAGGATAAAGGAAACTTTTTCTTTTTCTTATTCTTTTTTTTTATTTATATTTTTTTTGTTGTGTTTTTTTCTTCTCATTGATTTTGTTCGTGTTCTTGTTCTTGTTCTCTGTCGTTAACCCTAGCAGAACTATATGGTCTATAGTTATCTAATTTGGGGGAACTGTTGAATCTTATCATTATCATTATTTTTGTTATTATGATTATTTATATTGTTATTATTATTATTATTATTATTTTCATTATTATTATTATTATTATTATTATTATTATTATTATTATTTTTATTATTATTACTATTATTATCATTATCATTATTATTTTTGATTTCATAATTTTCCCCGTCATCAAACTTTAAAAAAGCCATTCCTGGCTCCAGTTCCATGTTTCATATGTCATTATCTTTACTTAGAGAAGATAAAAGTGTATCATACAAAGACGGATGATACTTTCAACACTCTTTAAAATATGGTTTCTAAAAGATGACATATTGTCTAACACAAATAAGTCGGCGGTCGTTATTTCGCATATCATCGCTTACCAAATCCATGATGTTGGAAAATGGGAAGAAAAAAAATCACTGATAATTGCGTAAGTATAGAGATCATTGGGCGAGGTGACGCATGGTAGGAGGCAAGGCGAAAGAATTTGAGTTAATCATGAACACCAATTACGGATGTTTTAATGAGTTTACCCTTGACTCTACTTACACATCGACCGAGTATCACAGGTGTCAGCAGCGCACTTTATAATGAAGAGTCTAGTTATGTGATACTACACTTGCCATGTTTTCGCATTGTACTAGTCATACCGCCGATGTTACTCTCAATTAGGAGGAATGAGTAAGTAAATACAGTCATGAGGACAAAGAGTGAGAGAGCGAGATGATGGTAGATGGTGGTAGTGCGACCAGTGTTTAAGCTCTGAAAGTGTCGAGGGTGGCAGGAAGACGAGTGAATTAGATGACCTAAGGGAATCTGTGGTGGCCTTTTCATCCTCTGACCGAACTCAAGAGTAGAAGGAAGTCTGTTGTCGTGAAGTAAAGACGTATAGATACATACACCACCAGTACCACCGTCACTAGTGTTCCTCTAGACCCGTTTCATGTAAGCGTGTAAATCTTCAATCGCTTGTGTTTGTTTATTCTTATTTTACTTAATGGTGGTAAGCGTCAGTACTATCTATATAATTAGTATCCCTCAAGTTAACAAATATACTCTTAATCACATACAATGTCTGTTTGTATTGTCAGACATGACCAAATAATCGTATTCGTGACTTCGTGAGTGGCTGGTAAATAAAACAAGTTATACGTGAAGGCTGCCTTGTATGACGATATACAAAAAAAATACAATGAAAACTGCTTATTATTGACGTCAGTTTTTATATGATTTTGTTCAGGACTTAATAATACGAAACTTAAACATTATCAATAAGAATGAACAAGGTATTTCAACGAGTGGATGAGCAGCAACGCGTAAATTATCATTTGTTTATGGTCATCCAACTGCTCTTGTTAACTTTCCACTCCCTTGCTGACGGCTGCATCATGAAGTACACACAACAAGTATACCCATGAGTGTTATTTTAGTAGTGGATGTTGAGGTTACACGCTTCCGTGACTGATTCACTTTTATGACTGGCCCTTCCCTTCGTGTGCATGCATATAAAAAAACAATATCCATTACCCAGCTCATGGTGTTGCATGTTGCCTGACTCATGCACTTTTTACTTAATTGTTTATTACGTAGATTATGGGTGTAAGTCGTTAGACCTTCATGTCCAGATCCCAGACATGGACTGTTTGCTAATAATACTGAAACTTTCATCGACTTGCTAATAGTGTAGGAAACCCTGAAAACCTATAAGGCACCGGAAAGTGTTGAACGCCTGAGCTGCCAAACTGTTCCACACGTTCTATACATGCCTATTTATCCTTCCTGTTGTTAGTTTCAGACTCTTAAACATACGGACTACATACTAATCATTAAGTATAGTAACACGCATTATATAGTGAGAAACGATGATCGAGGTAGCTGAATGGTTCCTCTTCCTATATCAGCCTCTTCCCTAGGTCTGTCTGGGAGCATAATGTTCTGCCGCCCACCACCCATTAACTCACTCCCATTACTTCCTATCTACCCTGCCCCTCGGCCACACTATAGGGAATTCCTTCATGGAGTGTACAGTACATCAATACACTCGTAAAAACCCAGCAGACGTAAAGGAAACATCACCTTTATAGGTCATACGGTACAATGGATTATTATAATTAATGAAACCAAGCTTGCGATCATGATGTAAAATATAACAACAGGAACTGATGGTTATTACGATTTCTTTATTATTTGTAAGCTGTTAAATATTACGAGTGTGGTAATATCCAACACAGGCTGAGCACTACCAAATCAATGAATTAGGAATTATCACGGTTTTCAAGTGCAATTTCATCTGAATTTGTCTTTGCACTTGGAAGATATGATAGAGGTAATGACGTCATGTTGAGAAAAGCTAATTGAAGGCTGTAAAAGGTAGATATTATGCATAGGGCTACGATTGGGTACACACACATACACACACACACACCCACCCATCCACCCACACACACACACACACACACACACGCCCCTTCCCCTACTTCCTCCCGCGGCAGGAAGAAGCCTCATTGAGTGCAGGATAGACTCAGTGCAGGGAGGAAGAAGGCGGTAAATATCCGTGTTTTGTGCAATAAATCCTGTTTTTACCAGTCACTTGAATACTAGAGTGCAATGCTCCGTCTTATAACAGTATATTGACTTTATCATAACGCACTGTACCCGAATACAATGGAAATATAACGTAACTAACCGCACCGCTGTATAACGTATAACCTTACTATAATAATGCATTTGTTATTTAGTTAAACATATAGGTTATTTAGATTAGTGTGTATTTTAATTTTGTATATATGATGTAGTTTTCTGAAGTGAAGGTAAAAGATACGCCGGGCGATGCTCACGTGTTAGGTGTTTGTTTACAGTTGAAGGGTTGGGTCGAAGGCGGTGACTAATGAGACTCAACAATGTGATTTCTAACTGTTTTTAAGCCTCCGTGTGTATAATACAGGTAAGGCATTTACTCACGAAGGGAATGAGGCAGAAAAGGCACACATAAAACAAGGAAGTCCACGGAATTAACAAGATTTCATGCGTTTTCTTCCTGGTGGCTCCTGTCAAAGTGAAAATTAGTAGTGTATTTGGAGTAAAACATAGGTTTGTGTGGCCTTTCTTATGCTTACATCGTGGGAATATGTGTTTTAAGTTCAATGTATGTGGTTTCGGTTATTTAAGAACATTACTGTTAACCCTGCTACCTTTTACCTAAAACTAGAGCGAATTCTACCTCAGCCGCTTATGATGTCAATAATTTTCCTCTTCTATATTCGCCAGACTTTTACACAGGGATTACTTGAGTGTTATTCAATACACTCGTAGTTTTAATAATTACTAACATGATTTTATTCTTTTTGTATCGACTCTGATCCCCATAATGTATGTTAGATAGACTCGTTTTTGTGTGAAGTTGATCTGTCACTACTTGTGTTTCCTTGGCCATTCCTTATCTGTATTCTCACTCCTTGTCTGTATTCCCACTCCATGTCTGTATTCGTGTCAGGCTGTGCTGGTGTGTGGTGATCATGTCTGTTGCTGTTTGTAGTTCGTGTGTTTAAATGTCACAGGTTCATGCAATCTGTTGTTTTCTGATAATATGGAGATAACATTAGTGTCTTCTCCCGAGGTTAATACTTACATGTTAGATATCTGGTTATAGCCCCGCAGGGTTAGGTTATGTTAGGTTGGGGTTAGGGTTAGGTTAGGTTTGGGTTAGGTTATTTTAGCATATAGCCTCAAAATTAGTAGGCTAACCTTTTCTCCATTTTACCCTTATTTTCAAAGCATATGTCCTAGAAATTACGAAAAGTTAGTCAGATTTCAGATAATGTGATAAAACTCCATTTTTTTTTCTTATATCTAGGTTTTATTCAAATTTAATGGAATGCAACTTAGATATGATTACATGTACTGTGTTAGACCTACTTAAGGAGATTGTTATCATTTATAAGGTAAAGACATTTCCTATAAGTTTTTGATAAGAGAGTAAAGGCATTTTCTTACAAGTTTTTAATAGGACAGTAAAGGCATTTTCTTACAAGTTTTTGATAGGACAGTAAAGGCATTTAATTACAAGTTTTTGATAGGACAATAAAGGCATTTTCTTACAAGTTTTTGATAGGACAGTAAAGGCATTTAATTACAAGTTTTTAATAGGACAATAAAGGCATTTTCTTACAAGTTTTTAATAGGACAGTAAAGGCATTTTCTTACAAGTTTTTGATAGGACAATAAAGGCATTTAATTACAAGTCCTTATTAATATGACAATTAAGACATTTTCCTACAAGGTATTAATAGGACATTATACACCTTACATATGAATGAGTATTTAGTTTCCTTAATGTAAGTCAGGAACATTTTAAAAATATCTATAAAATGCCACATCAAGGAGCACCAGTAAGAATCTATATGTATGGAGATGTTTCAAAATTGAGTGTAGTAATTTATATATATATTTTTTCACTTTTTCTCTCTTTTTGTATTGCCTAACCTTGCCACCTTGATTATGGTATTTTCTGTGACATATTTATAGGTTGAAAACTACATTTATAAACTAATGGATACCTCACTAAACTAAACTCTTTCCTGGACCTCACCCTCTTCATAACCCTTCCACTTTCTCTTTTTTTTTTAATTTTTTTTTTTTATTTAAACTTATATAGATTATTTTGCCCAAAGGTGAACTGTCGTGTTCTGCCTATTTTAAGGGCAATCATAAATAAATTAAACATTAAATATAAAATTACATATAAATATATACAATTACAAATAAATAAATATATTAATATATATATATATATATATATATATATATATATATATATATAATATATATATATATATATATATATACACACGTGTAACACCACACATCCTTTCACTGTACCTCACTACACACCAGTTTCAGTGCATTTTTCTGGCACTGTGGTATCGGATTCACTGTCACAAATTTATCAGCGTCAGTGGGGTGGGTTGTGACCGTCTCCAGGTATTGGCCGCCAGTTTGACACTGTGAGTGTTCATCACTTGGGTGTGAGGGACGGCGGCCGTAAAAATGTTCCACATCCTGGAGACGCGGCCCACTTTCTCTCTCTCTCTCTCTCTCTCTCTCTCTCTCTCTCTCTCTCTCTCTCTCTCTCTCTCTCTCTCTCTCTCTCTCTCTCTCTCTCTTTACTTCAGTTCCCCTTTCCTCTTATCCATCTTCTTGTTCCCCTTCCATTCACCCTTTTCTCTCCCTCACCCTCACCTTTCTGTCCTCCTGCTCCCACCTCTCCCTCTTCCTTTCTTTTGCCGTTCCTCATCACTCCCTTCAATTCCTCCTTTCCATCCCTGTCATCATCTTCTTCCTTCCTTCCCTCTCCCCTTCTCCTCACACTTTTCTCCCTCCCCATCTTTCTCCTCCATTACCTCTATCTATCCACTACCTATCCATTCCTCTCTTCTATATCCCTTCCTTCCTGAACCAACAATAACATCAACTCTCTTCTTAGTTAGTCCCAAAAAAATATTAAAAAGTTAGTTAGTCTTGGTCTTCTAAAAATTACAACAATAATAAAAAAAAAAGTTTGTTAGTCAATCTTTCGGTGTTCTGAAAATTACAAAAGAATAAAAAAAAAAGTAAGTTAGTGAGTCAATCCGCATGCATCATCCACAGTTCCAAGATGGCTGGAGAACGTGTGACCATCAGCGACGCCCTCAGCAATGTGGATGTGCTGGATGACCTGCCTCTGCCGGACCAGCAGCCGGTTATCGAGGCCCAGCCATGCTCCGTCGTCTACATCTCAAACTTTGACACCAACTTTGAGGACCGCATGGCCTATGTTACGGGCGTGGCCAAGTACATGGAAGAGGCGGCTACACATGCTGAACTGGTGTGTGTTTATATGTGTGTGTGTGTGTGTGTGTGTGTGTGTGTGTGTGTGTGTGTTGGGTTTATGTAGTGTGGTGTGGTGCTTTTTATCCTTGCTGCCTCTCTCTCTCTCTCTCTCTCTCTCTCTCTCTCTCTCTCTCTCTCTCTCTCTCTCTCTCTCTCTCTCTCTCTCTCTCTCTCTCTCTCTCTCTCTCTCGCTTCCTTCCATATGTATTCCTTCCTCTCTACCTTTCTCTGTGTGTGATTGTCCTGTTAAGGTTACACTATATAATTATGTTATCAGTTAGTTCTTCCCTCCTCCTCCTCCTCCTCCTCCTCCTCCTCCTCCTCCTCCTCCTCCTCCTCCTCCTCCTCCTCCTCCTCCTCCTCTTCACTCCTCTCCCTCTTGTCACCTCAATCCCTCCCTCCCTGTCTCTTTATCAGTAAGCCATTTCCGGCAGCAAACAGGATGGGTTGTAGCTTTGTATAGTATAAGACTTAATTCTTGAAACTATATAAATAATTACATGAACTGATTCTTAAACATCCTAATTCATGTTTGGGTTGACTTGGAGACAGAATTTAACCCCCAGATGCCATTTTATCTGTAAAGTATCAGGTGTTACAGTATATAAGTGAATTTGTGTTTATAAATGAAGAGTAATTAAAGGTCAACAGCTGTGCACATGTCTACAGGAAATGCCTTTAACTTTTTTCTTTGTGTTTTTTTTTTTTTTATGACCTATGAATCACTGATAAAAGACTTACTTGACAATTAAGTAAAAGTGATGTAACAAAGTTGTATTTATATAAACAGTTATGAAGATATAATACATTCCTGGTGAAGAATTGAGGTTGTAATCAATCATTTACTACACTATTTATGAAACTTGCTCCTTAATATTCGACACACTCTGAAAAACTTGCAAATGGATGGTTGTATAAATTTTCTACTTAAAATAACACTTAAATCTTCCTTCACCCAACGTCATAGTTAATGGTGTGTGTGTGTGTCCAGTCATTAGCTGTAATAATATATGGTAGACCTTGTAGGAATATATATAACTTTGGGTAACTGAAGTGGAATGTTTGGTAAGGTTTTCATTGAGGAATTGCAAGCATCTGTTTGAATTTATTGTATTGAAATTTTTTAGTGGTAAGGATCAGCGATAAGTATTTGTTCGTCTTCATTCACACATTAAAGTTGAGTGTAAAGGTATAGGTTTTATTGGAAAAGTAAGGATCTCTCCCTCTGGTTTACTATATTACTGAAAATACCCATAGTATCAGATGGTATATACTTTTGTTTATCCAATTAGGTAAAAAAATTTTTCCCTTCAATAAACATTAATTTAAGTACATTAGAATAGACGGTAAAGGCAGAAGTACACCTCAAAACCTTAGAAAATAGGAAATTGATTTTTTATTGCTATTTCAATTGTATTTTTGTTTTTTATATTCTAATTGGGATTTTCCTGCTTAGAATCCTCCGAAAATTTGTTTAATTAGTTTTGAAAATTAGAAAGCATTCCTCGTTTAATGATTGATAGCTGCAATATTACTTAGTCTTGTAACCATGCACTCTTGATAGATATTATTGAGTATTGTACATTGTTGCCTTCTCCCGTGGTACAGAACAAACTGTTGGAGGAGGGTGAGCAGCATGCGGTGATGCTGTACACGTGGCGGTGCTGCTCCCGGGCCATCCCTCAACCCAAGTCCAACGAGCAGCCCAACCGTGTGGAGATCTATGAGAAGACTGTGCGGGTCCTCTCCGACGAGGTGAAGAAACTCACTAAGTTTATGAATTTCCAGGTGAGTTGTTTTCTACCAAAGTTATTTATTCAGTACTTGATTTTATTGGTGTTTGTAATATTATTGTCTGGTTATAGATATTTGAGAAACAAAATTTATATTGTCCGAAGACTTAATTTATATATTGAGAATTTGATGACCTTATTTGAACACTTCACATAATAGATATTTACCATCTATGCATCTGAGAGTAGTGTTGAATTGCTAGTTTGTCCTTGGAGTGTAACATTGAGGAGTAACCATGTGTTGTAGGGAACAATTGCTAGACTGATTTTCTTTCCCGCAGCGCAAAGCCATCGATGTGTTCTGCACCCAAGTGAAGCGGCTGTGTCACCAGGAGAAGAGGAAGGACTTTGTGTCAGAAGCTTACCTCCTCACCCTCGGAAAGTTCATCAACATGTTCGCTGTCCTGGATGAACTCAAGAACATGAAGTCCAGCGTCAAGAATGATTATTCAACTTATAGAAGGTCATTATGGGTGTTTTTACTTAGGTCATGGAAGGTCATATGATTTGTAATTGTTTTGATTAGTTATTTAGGGAAGGTTTGTGTTGTTTTGTGACTTAATTACTCAATTTAAGGAAAGCATCTCTAGTGCTCTTTATTTATTATTTATATTTTTTGACACAATTGAGTCATAGTTTTGTGTTAAAGTAATGAATTATTATTGTTCTGAGGGATTGGATTTAGTGGATGTTAAATTAAATCCTGAAATGTTGACGACAGGGTTGTGAAGATGAAGTTACTTGAATATGTAATGCCAAATACGGTTCTAAAATTTATGAATAATCTTTAAGTGGGAGGTATAGAGTTAGGATATTTAATCATGTCTCCTGGTTGTATATTCTGTTATACAGTAGAAAAAAATATATATGTGAAGAAAATGAACACCTCTAGTAAGTAATTTTTAAACTTTAAGGTGAATACAATGATTACCACCTTTACCCTCACTCCCTCCAGAGCTGCCCAGTTCCTGAAGGTGATGAGTGACACCCAGAGCCTGCAGGAGTCCCAGAACCTATCCATGTTCCTGGCCACTCAGAACAAGATCCGAGACACCCTTAAGGAGAAGCTCACGGCAATACCCTCCTATGAAGACCTTCTGTGTAAGCCTCTTAGTCATGTGTGCTCGTCTACAGCTGTACTTCATTGTGCTGCTAGATGACATGTAGTAAAGTTATGAATGTATCTATAAGGAAAAGATAAACATACATAACTTATTTTTATTTTCAATCTTCATGTTGCAACTTATACTTGTCTTTGCCTCAACAGGTGATGTGGTGAACATTTCTGTACACATGTTTGAGAACCGCATGTACCTCACACCTAAGGAGAAGCACATGCTGGTCAAGGTGATGGGCTTTGGCCTCTTCCTGGTGGACTCGGAGATCTGCAACATCAACAAACTGGACCAGAAGAAGAAGATCAAGATTGATAAGATTGATAAGATTTTCAAGGTGAGTCATTAGTGTGGGATGGGTGGGAGTCAAGGTGTTCATGTGATTGGGAGTCACATACAATAGTGAAGATAATTACTCTTAACTTTATTCTTACTTGTTCTTGCTCAGTTATGAGGTTTATGATATTTTACACATGATTTATAATAAGAGATGGACATTATTAGTGTTAGATACTTGACAAATTATAACACTGTCAAAGATCAAAGTAGAGAAGTCATGCATAACTTGACATCCAACTTTGATGATCTGAATATCCTTTACATTCTTCCTTACAACACATTTAAGGACTTATGATTTTACTCTTACTCTTCTCTCACCCAGAACCTTGAGGTGGTGCCCCTGTTTGGAGACATGCAGATCGCTCCGTTCAACTACATCAAGCGCAGCAAGAACTTTGACTGCAAGATGTGGCCTATGTGCAGTGCCTCCTCCATTAGCCCCCAGGCAGACCTTATGTGCCACCTGCCACGCATCAGGGACGAGCACATCAAGTACATCTCAGAGCTGGCCCGGTACAGCAACGAGGTGAGGGAGTGTGGTAGTGGTTGGGGTGCTTGGGTGTGGCAACTGATTAACACTAAACAGCAGCTGCAGGAGTAGGCAATTACATCACCAGCAACACTCACTATTTTATACAATATATCAGGAATGTATAAGTTAATAGATGTTATTCATTTTGTGGGTGAGTTACTGCTAGACAATGAACCAACCTTTGTCCATTATATGTCTCAATAGATTGTTTTTCATTCCTTCATGCCCAGGGGAAAGAAAATAAATGATTAGTGATTGTACAGATATAAACAAATCTATACAATCCCTTCCCGTCCCAGGTCATCACTACCTACAAGGAGACTGCCAGAACAGATGCTGAAAACAAGGACATAGCAGATCTGGCTCTCCGTGGCCTGCAGTTCCTGAGTGAGTGGACCAGTGTGGTGACGGAACTGTACTCGTGGAAGCTGCTTCACCCCACCGATCACCACTCCAACAACTCCTGTCCTGCTGATGCCGAGGAGTACGAGAGGGTGAGTCTAGGGTCATATGCATAGAGTCTTATTTATGTTTTCCTCTGATATAATTTATTGGTTGTAATTTAGTTTCTATTATGATTTGCCTGTAATTTGTAAGTTTTGTATCTTATTATGCAATGATTTAATGCTGAAACTGTGTAATTTTTGTTATAACTGTTATTTTGTTTTCCCACCCCCTCCCCCCTCACCAGGCGACGCGCTACAACTACACCAACGAGGAGAAGTTTGCACTCATAGAGGTTATCGCCATGATCAAGGGGCTGCAGGTGCTGATGGCTCGCATGGAGGTGGTCTTCCTCGACTCCATCCGACGGAACATCTACCAGGAGCTGCAGGATTTTGTGCAGCTCACACTTAGGGATCCTCTACGCAAGGCCATCAAGAACAAGAAGGAGCTGCTTAGGACGTGAGTACTGCTGAAGGAGAGGCAGCAGGAGGAGGAGGAGGAGGAGAAGATGTGTTTATCATGCAAACATAAACCGATTGAGTGTCAGAGAGAAATATAATGTCATGGACGACTCTTGCTTTCTGAATGTGCCGATTTCTGACTATTGTTAAGAGTAATGGGTGTAAGGAGTGCATTTGTGGAGTAGTGGGTTTTATGTTCCTAGGTGTGTATTGGTGAATGTTAGATATACAGGTGTGGTTATTATGGGTGTATGATAAGTTGATGTGGGTGTGGTGAGATAGCTGTTGACGGGTATGTGGTGTGTTGGATATGAGGCTTGTGGTTACATTGTGTGGGAAGCAGTGTGGTGGTGGTGGTGGTGTATTGTGGTGGTTGTCAGGCGTGTTGGTGGTACTTCAGGATCCTGGTGTCGGTGCGGGAGACCTCTGCTGATTGGCTGAAGGGTGTGGAGCCCCCGGAGGACCCAGCTCTCAAGGGCAAGAAGGACCCTGATAATGGCTTTGAAATCAAGGTCATGAGGAGGAATGTGGGTGAGTATTGTTAGGTTGTTTCTGTCACCATTGTTATCTTTACTACTCATAACTGTTGTTGTTTGTTAGTCATTATAGTCCATTAGTATAACTTCCATCAATACTACTTTTAATTGTTATTTTCATTATCCTTCATAAATATTGTTCTCATCATAAATTAATACTGCAGTTATCATCTTCATTATTCTAAATATGTTCATTATTGGATGTGGCAAAAATTAGTATGATAATGACCATAGCTATAGTTTGTGATTTAGGTTTAGATTTTCCTCAGATTTAACCAATTTTTTCCCCTTTATTTTGTGTGTGTGTGTGCGTGTGTGTCTGTGTGTGTGTCTGTCTGTGTCTGTGTTGCATGTATGTATGTGTGTGTGGCAGGTCCTTCATCAACCCAGCTGTACATGGTGCGTACGATGCTGGAGTCACTCATCTCTGACAAGTCTGGAGGCAAGAAGACCCTGAGGAAGGAGCTGGACGGACAACACCTGTGCCAGATCGATGACTTCCACAAGACCTCCTTCTTCTGGACCTACCTCATCAACTTCAGCGGTCAGCCAACACCTGCCTTCCTTGCATTAGAGATAAGCTTCTCTGTCCATCATGCAAGACTCCTGACTAACTCTTAAAGGCTTCTCACACTCTCCATTCATCTTTCTACTCACTCAGCAGCAAAGATAAACACTCAACCTACTACACCCACACAGCCTTCAATGTTATCATTTTACTCTCTTTATTTTGGACTTGATTGAGTAAAAAACATAATTATAAAAAGATATGCATTTATAAGAAAGTGATAAGCTACCATAAAAATTTCCTGGTGGAGAATACATAAAATTTTAGTTCATGTATAAATTTATTTTTTGGTTTGCTTCTGAAATCATGTCGATATTTAATTTTTTTCCTCGTTCTCTCTTCTTCTCTCTCTCTTTACACCCTTTACAGAGACCTTACAGTATTGCTGCGACCTGTCCCAGCTGTGGTATAGGGAGTTTTACCTGGAGATGACGATGGGACGCAGGATACAGGTGAGAATGACTCGTTAACACTTTGTTGTCATTTTTAAGTTCACCTCAAAGAAATAGATGTAGTTGTCCCACTTGTTCTGTGTATCCTTTTGTCTCATGTCATTTGGTTCGCTTCTTTGCTTCCTAGTTGGACCACAGTAGGCATGCAGGGGTAAAATATCTGTCTGTCTGTCTGTCTGTGTGTCTGTGTGTGTGTGTGTGTGTGTGTGTGTGTGTGTGTGAGTGAGTGTGTGTGTGTGTCTGTGTGTGTGTGTGTGTGTGTGTGTGTGTGTGTGTGTGTGTGTGTGTGTGTGTGAGTGTGTTAAGAAGGAGCAAAAGAATGATGACTTTTCAACATCAAAGAGTATAAGAATATATTTTAGAACGAAGCGGGAAATATATCTGCCTGAAAGTGTGTCTTGGTGTGTGTTTACTTAATACTTGATATGATGGGAGTGTGTCTCAGCCTGGCAGGGAAATATGTGCCTGAATGAAGATGAAAGAATTCACCCAAGGGTTAAGTGAAAAAGGATCAGTTGGAACAATAGACCAATTATATATTTTCAGCTTAGATTAACAAAATAGTAATTGAACAGATTAACAAATGACTGATTGCACAAGTAATGTAATGAAATTCTCAGTTAGGTTTTTATTTATTTATTTATTTTTTATGTAATGAAAATTCAGTACATATGCTCCTCTAGAAATGCAAAAGAACAAGGCTTCAGTGAATTTTTATTACAAATGAGAATGTGTGTGTGCGTGTTTGTAGGTTTGTAGGTATATGTGTAATTCACCATTTTCTGTATGATCACGTGCTGGACTCTTGATTGTCAGCCATTACCCTCCCATAAAAAATTCAGAGCTAATAGAGATGGTAAGACTGAGACATCTCACATATCACACGGCCCCATCCCCTTGCTCAAGGGAGACTAATTGCAACCTGAACAGGGTTCGAGCCATGCCTTGCTGGATGTGTATATGTGTGTGTGTGTGTGTGTGTGTGTGTGTGTGTGTGTGTGTGTGTGTGTGTGTGTGTGTGTGTGTGTGTGTGTCTCTCTCTCCCTTCGTGCAATATGCCGTCCTTTGTCAGTATGCAGGTGGTAGAGGCCGTGCCCTGTTGACAGTAGGGTGTAGGGCATCTGTGTTCTGTTGATGGTAATGTCTGTGTTCCCTGTAGAGGTGAGGTAAGTGTTCAGTGTCCATCAAACAGCCATGTATTGCTGCCAACCAGTGACTGTTCTGTATTCTCACTCAGTATGGCCGGGATAACTCAAGACAACAATAGAAAAAAAAAAAAAGAGAAAGAATTTGAAAGTTTAATGTAACTATATTCACTTTTTTGTGGAGATCAGAAATTTGCTTTTTTGAAATATTTGGTGTGATTTTTGAAGAGTTTTGTATTCATTATGTGTGAGGAGAGTGGTATAAGTTGATTCTTTGTTATTATGTCTGTGTTGCAGTGTAAACCATTTTGTTGTGTTACAGTTCATGTTATAGTATGTGAAAGGACCAGCAGTTTATGGCTGACACTCACTGCCAGCCTCCACTTCTGATTGGTGACAGGAAAGAGAAATGATATATCTTATAATAGAAAAAATAATGTGATATCTTTAATTTCATAGTAAAATATGAAGGGCCTTAATGCCTTTCTGATTCTAGTGTTAAGCAAGACAGGAAATGTTGAAACGTATTGATGTGTGCTGTTTCTTTCTTCTTTGCATACACACTAATTGAATGGACATCATTTAGTTATATTTGCAAGGATTAAAATGTCATACAAGTGTTTGAAGGATGCTGTCATTGTAAAGGTGAAACGTAATTGTATAGTAGTTGTGGAGTCTGGCAATGGTGTGCAGTGGGTATGTATTATTCTTCATCGCTGGTGATGTCCTGTAGTCATTAGACCATACAGTACCTGCTTCCTGTGTTGATAAAAGAGAGTTTATTAATTCTGAAACTGTTTCATTTTAGACAATTTTGCTGATAAACCTTGTCAAGTCCAGTTTTCTCATCAATCTTTCATCACAAGACTTGAAGAAAAAAAAAGATACTGTTACTATTTCAACCAGACATTTTTATCTTCCTCAAAGTGTTTTTTTCTCTCCATGTTATGCATCTTAAAACAACAATTTTCCTGAACCACTTATACTTTTTTTAATGTGGCTTTTATGATGCCAACACTACAACAAGTTGATGACTCTGATGTATGTATATGTGTGTATCACCTGCCACTTCCCTGGATACCTTGATCTCTGTTACTGGTCTGGCTGGTGCACTGGGCCGTCCCTAGACGTGCACGGTGGAGCACCAGCACAATGACGAGTGCACAGACCTGGTCGTGATGGAGAAACGTATCCAGGTACCCCCCTTCTGTCTCCTTCTTTCTCTCTCTATTTATCACTCTCTGCGTCTGTCTCTCCCTCGCTCTCCGTTCTCATTGTGTATTATTTTGGTTGTTCTGCTTGCGTTGCCTGCTGCATGCCTTGGTTTGTCCTGTAATTAAAACAACAGAAATTAGTTTACATCCCCCACTGCTGTGTTGGCCCCCTTGTTACCCTTGTTACCCTGGGGATGTCCGCTGCCCTGGGTTTGTAGATTGTCTGTGTGTCAACACCTCACGCATACATGTCCCAAAACAGGTACACTATACGCACATGTGTTTTTCAGTAGTCACTTAAGGGGAGGAGCCACGGGTATGTACAGTCTTATATGATACAGATTGGGTTGTGTTGTCCATTGATTTTGTCATTTTTATTTACATAATTTAACAAAGTGGTATTCAATACTGTACATATAAGCATATTAAGTAAGAGCAATAGTAATAACAAGAGATGCTATGTTGTTGATGTTCTTCTTCATTAATATTATCATTTTCATAATGACTCAGTGCTCAATTTAATAGAAAGTTAAAGTTACTTAGTGGAAGAGTTTCCAGCCCTCTGTCCTCATCCCTTGGGTTTGCCATCTATAATATAAACATTCTGATATGTACAGGAAACCACTATTTGTGTACAGAAAGGATAAAAAACATTATTACAGTGTTTTGATTGTAAAATTAACATTTTGTTTTCTGTCAAGGTTACTATTCATGAGTGTTTATTGTGCAACACTAAGCAGCTTCTTGAACTAAAAGTGCTTATGTGATGGCTAGTCTGTCACCTCATTGCCTCCAACCAGACTGACTGAAGCTGGCGCATTGTTCATGTTGATTCTTTTTATTGAATTCTTGGTCCTTTGTGTAATGTTTTTTTTGCCATGTGAGGTGTCTCTTGTCCTTGTCCTGCTTTGGCTGGAAGCAGAGATTCATTTGATGCTTCTGTGGATGTTAGAGCTCAGGAAGTACTTCTCTCCGTCATGTTTGTGTCATTAAACTTTCCATATTCCTGCCCTTCAAGGCTCACTGAGGCACTTGCTGCTTTCTTCCTTCAAGGGATACAACACCTCCATTGTGACATATTACAGGGGTGCCTTGGCATGGACTTATTAAGACCGTTCAAACAAACCAGATTATCAGCAAAGTTGCACAAAAAATGGTTTTCCTCTTTTTTTTGTATGTAATTCATGTTTTCTGGGGAGTGTGTCAGGTGAAGGATTTTTTTTTTTTATACATATGAAGTAGCCACATCGATCTTATAGTTTCTTGTCTATATGTGGATGGTTTTTGCAGTTACCTTTGGAAATTACATGTGGTAGAAAATACATCGATAAACTTTTTTTATGAAAGGATTTTCTACATTATTTTTTTCTACTCACATTTATTTTCTTGTTGATTTACAATGTCAATGTTTGTCCATTTGGTATTTTAGTTTCACAATAATTCTGTGTTTGGTTTTGTTGATTTGTATGTCTTTAAATTTTGGTGATTTTATTTATTCTTTTGTTTTATGTATGGTTCTTTTAAGTATTTAATTTGTCTAATGATTTCCTTAGCTTTTATATTTCTTTTATTGGTGAGCTTTTTGTTGTATACGCCTTGTGTGTTGGTTTCATTTTTTAAAACTTTTCTATTTCCTTACTTTATTTTTAAGTATTCTAACTATTTGATACATTTAAACATTTTACTTGTATTATTATTAAATTTTGTTTTGCTTTATTGGTAACTTTTCTGTTTGTGTCAGATTTAGTTTTACATTATGTTTAATTTCTGAAATTTTTGTTTGTTTATTTTAGTTATCAAGTTTGAATTCGTTTTAAATGAACATATTCTTGGGTTGACAAACTAGAAAATAACAGGATGAGAAATTGGCACAAAAAACAGGTATAGCTAAATGGATAACTCATATCAAGTAATTCTTAAGTAGTTTGACATCAGGAAAAAGTGAGATAAAAGTGGATGACGGAAAAGACTTGATAGGTGTTAAGGTTGAAGGTGGATAGCCGAGGGGAAGACCTAGACACAGATGGTTGTAGAGATGTAAGCATTCAGGAAGGGGAAAGACATATATTGGATAGAGTAAGATGGAATGATGTGCTTTATAGACAAGGTGAAACAAGGCTGCATAGAGAAGGGTTGATAATGTTGGTTTAAATTAATCAAGAGTACAGTGCTGAATATCTAGCTGGAGTCTGTTGTGGATAATATTCAGATAAAAATGCCAATAAAGAAAATGAATAAATATTGATAAGTTCAGAAAAGTAAAAAGTTGCAAAGTATAATTTAATGAAACATACGATATGTGTAAATTCAAGTTAAAAGTGAATGCGTGTGTGTTAGAAAAGTTAGAAAAGAAAAAATTTGAATATTTTACAATGATTTTTGCAATTATTTGGTTGTGATGCATTTATTTATTTGTCATTTGTTTACATCAACCTTTTCATTGTAGTGGTTTAACTCCTCGTCGGGGGCCGGGTGACTCGGTGGTACAGTGTTCAGTTTGTGGTCTAAAGGTAGCGAGTTTGATCTTGTCTCTCGACAGCTTCTGGTGAGAGGACCAGCACTCTCTTGTTACCGTTAACAATAGCAGAACTATATGGTCTATAGCTGCCAAGTTTGGGGGATTATTTAATGAACTTTTTTATTTGTCATTTATTACATCAGCCTTTTCATTGTAGTGGTCTACTTCCTCGTCACTTTTTGTATCTTTTAATGTAACACAAGCCGGGAAAAATTCACTGGATGCACAGTTTGTCATGTGTTACAGTGCTAACACACACACACACACACACACACACACACACACACACACACACACACACACACACACACACAGACACATTGATATTTGATTTAATTAATTTAATGTTTATACATTTCATGACACTATTTGATTTTTAGTGACAGTTTGTAAACAAATGATGTAAAGCATTGTACAGATTAGTAATATGTCACAAAACATTTTCTACAATGAGTGTTTTTGTGAGCTCACTGTAAGGAAAGATGATGAGCAAGAACACACACACACACACACAGGCTTATGTATTGAGTGAAATGGTTCAGATGAGGAATGTTGCTGCTCACTAGTTTTCTGAGACACACCAAGACTCCCCAACAACAGGTGGTGTTCATTGCTTCCCAGGTGTTAGGGCAGGCACTTGGTGGGGCATGTAGGTCTGAGATGAATGATCTTGTTGTTTTCCTCTTGTAGAGTAGAAGAAATCTTTGCCTTCCTCTTCTGATACTTTGAAGAATCAAAAGCTTTAGCCTATGCAGCACGAATCAGTAGTGTTGATAGAGGGGATGACAGTGTAGTGTAGGAAACATCTGTAATTCTTCAGTGTAGTTCTCTAGAAACCTCTGTAGCTTGGTATGAGAGGTGTTTCATATTGTAGTTGAAAGGAGTAGTTGTCGTATCTGAAGAATTAGTTGTAGTGGAAGTTTATATTCTCTTGTGATGTAGAGTAAAAAGAGTTGTTTGAAGTGTGATGATGTATGGCTGATGTTGTAGGCACAAGGTGGTGGTGGTGGTGGTGGTGGGGATAGGTAGTGGTGGTGGTGGTGCTTTTGGCAGTTTAAAGACATTTTTTACTTATTTTCATTTTCTTGGTTTTCTTTTCTGTTTGTCTGTTTTCAAATTACATTACGCTCGTGCTTCCCAGTAATTACGATGGATTTAAAAAAGAAATAGTTTTGTTCTTGTGTTATGTACAAAAGTCATAAGTTTCAGTACCTTGATTTTATGTTAGCTAACTGACTTAGAGGTGATGGCCGCTGTAAGTACGTTGCAAATCACCCTGCGAAGGAAATTAATGTTGCGTGTGGTCCACTGATGAGTAGGAAGGGTCACAGCTGAGGTTGGGAGTGGACACAGAGTCTTCATGCGTGCCAGTTGTTGGGAAGGCAAGACACTAATTTTTCCCTTAACAAAGAGGATGTTTTTGTTTGCACTTACCTTTCTTTTTTGTGTTGGATTTTTGGTTTACTTTTTCCACTCACAAGTACACAGACTTGTGTGGTGCGTGATGTGTGTTGATATGTTGGTGTGTTGTAATGATTCCTTAATGAAGAGGGTGACAACCTGTGTATTTGTATGTGTGTTGATGTGTGAGTACAGCCCCAGATGGGTGACAATTAGCATACTCTGTGGGTGCTAAACAAGGTTGAGGGTGCACTGTAATATAAAAAACATTGGAAAGAGCAGTATGTTAGCCTTTAAATGTTTTGAATAATGTAATGAATAGCTTTTGCTAGTTAAAAAATATCTGCTCCTAGCATTGAGGCTTCCATTTGAGAGACTTAGAAACTTGTTTACTTGTGTCTGCAGAAGTAATATTGTTAGTAGTCCAGTTGTCTTGAGCACGAAAGTAAAGAGACGAGTCACCAAAATGTATAAGCTGTTACAAGAGTTACTGCTGTCATGAGCAGCAGCTTGTTGTTGTATAGTACATACTGGCATGTGTGCAGTGTGACTCAGTCATTTTATGTACAGTTAGAAGTGAGCAGTGTTTTGATTATTTTTGTTAGCAGTGTACTGCATCTGCTTCTTCCAATAGCTTGCTACTGATGGAAAATTAATGTGTTAATAGTTTATATTTCTTGTATTTACACCCCTTGAGTTGTCATAATATGAGAGTTGTGATTGAGGCCTCGCCATCCCCTCTGCCTGGGTGTTGGAAGAGTGCCACGCCCTTAACACAGTGCTGGCTGTTCAAACCAAGCACTCAACTAGTGGATCCCTGAGTGGTGGTGACTAACTGTGTGTAGTGTGAGGGCTAACAGTACTCTGGGGTGTCAGGGTAATCTTGGGTTCACTTGTCATAGTGTTAGAGGTTAGAGCAGGAGGGAGGCTGATTGCTGTGGTAGTGTCAGGAAGTTAGTTGAAGTGGGTTTAGTGAAGGCTTAATGATGGTTCTCTGACTCATCCCATCCTTTCTTCCCTTACTTCTACAGTTCCCCATCGAGATGTCAATGCCCTGGATCCTGACTGACCACATTCTACGCACTAAGGATGCTTCTATGATGGAGTGAGTGGATCATCCTTCTTGCCAATCATTTTTTTCTTTTTATTCTTAGATTAGACATCAGCTTATTCATTTACTGTAGGCAATCATCATACAATATATAGGACACCTCATAGTTGTGTATGCATGTGTGTGTATGAGTGAGTGCTACAAGACGTGTACAATTCCTATGTGCGTTACAGGTGTGTGTTGTACCCGCTGGACCTGTATAATGACAGTGCCTACTACGCCCTCACCCAGTTCCGTAAACAGTTTCTCTACGATGAGATTGAGGCTGAAGTGAACCTGTGTTTTGACCAGTTTGTGTTCAAGTTGTCCGAGCAAGTGTTTGCCTACTACAAGCATCTGGCGGGCAGGTGAGTGTGTGTCTTGTAGTAGAAAATTAAGAGAGAAAAAAATAAGGGCTGTAGTAAGTAGAGGACACCAACACTCATTCTGTTAACTAAAATATTGACAGCATTAGGCATTTAGAGGAAAATAATCTGGGTAACTGGATGGCATAAGGAGGAAGTGCTGATGAAGCTGCCTGAGTTTTGCAAATACTAAGGGAAGTCCGTGAATGTATTGTCTATATATGTTAAGGTATATCTCTTATTCAGCAGATTGTAACCTATTGTTGTTAGTCATGTCTTGTGTTAATGTACGTTTGAGTAAAATATTGTAACTTATAGACATGATTTCCAAATGGATTAGTGTTCTTTTTAATCATTTATATTCTTTCTACTTGTCTGTCTGCCTCAGCATTCTCCTGGACAAACGCTTTCGTAGTGAGTGTAATCAACATAGCCTGAGGATCCACTACCCTCCAGCTAACAGGTGAGGCACAGTCAACTTCAGTTATCTTTCTTCTATTCTTTTTTTGGTTAACTGATGTGTTTTGTTTATTATTTACCCTTCACTTTTCTCTGGCTATACATATCTTAGTTTTACATCTGCCATTCTCCTCATGTAACTATAATAATGATGTAGATTACTGGCTTTATATCCATTACCTTCCTCTTTTTGCATTAACTCACTCCATCACCTTCCCTTGATAGATATGAAACCCTCCTGAAGCAGAGACACGTTCAGCTCCTGGGTCGCAGCATTGACCTCAACAAACTGATCTGCCAACGCATCAACGCCTCCATGCACAAGTCCCTGGAGGTGGCCATCGCTCGCTTTGAAGGAGCCGACATCACCTCAGTTGTGGTGAGTTATGGCTTTGGATGTTATGTTTATGATCTGTTTATCTTGACTTTGCTGGTGGAGGTTGTGAATAAGTTGGGTTTGGTCTGGTGGAGGGTCATGTAAACTATTAACAAAGCATTTATTTTTGTTTTGGGGTCAAGTTTAACATATGATGGATTGTATGTATTAATTTCTGGGTGAATGTAGAGTGTTAAAGGGTATAATTAGAGTGCAGAAAAAATAAAGTGAAAAAGGTAGTGATCTTGGTTGAGTTTCATGGAATTCTTCTCCCTCTCTTAGGAGCTGGAAGGTCTTATTGAGGTGAACAAGCTGACCCACAAGCTGTTGTGTCAGCTGCTGGTGCTGGATGACTTTGATGCTCAGCTGCGTGAGGCCAACCACAATGTGCTGGCTCCCTACGGCAGGACTACACTGCATGTCTTTTGGGAGCTGAACTATGACTTCCTCCCCAACTACTGCTACAATGCTGCTACAGGGAGGTGAGTCAACTGGACCAAACTAAAGAACCTGGTAATATATTGTAGGAAACCGAGAACCTACAGGAAGACTAATACATTATTTTATAAATTTTCAAGTTTTCATCTTGAATTCATTGAGGTTATTGTTTATACAGTAAGTTTTCATGTGCATAAATTATGTAAATTAAACTGTTTTACATGATAAAGTTGAAAAATAAAACAACTGGACTAAGATTTTTATTTCAGTATCAGAATAGGGTTTATAGATACACTTTACTTTTATTGGGACCATTTATATATTTGTTTTCTGCTTTCTCAAGTCCACACTCTTAACTACTCTGCACTGCTCCTTAGGTTCGTGAAGGCTGTGGTGACAACATTTGCTCAGCCGGTGCAGCGAGACAAGCCTCCCAACGTGGCCCCTTACATGGTGTGGGGCAGCAAGGCACTCAATGTTGCCTTCACCACCATCTACAACCAGTATGCAGGTATGAATGAAAATAATTACCTCTTGGCTGGTGTATATATGTGGTCATCAATATTGTACAGTTCAATTTAGGTGTGACTTTTTTCATGCTGTTGTAGCTGTTTTCTTAGTTTCTTTTTCGTTTATGTATCAAATCAGTTCTCATTTTGTTGTGTTTTAACTTATTCAGGTTCATAACACCAAAAGACATGATTCAATTACTATGAGAACATTTAAACAAGACAAATTTTTTGGCGTCATAAAGATTTATATTATGCTTTGATTGAGTATCTTTAGTAGAGTTTCCAAAAAATAGGAGTGAAAAAGATACAGGTGATTAAGAGAGTTCCACCTTCAGGGTTCCTTGGTCCTCCACACCTGCGTTCCATTGTGCGTGTGTTGGGTTACCAAGGCATCGCAGTGGTCATGCAGGAGCTGCTGGAGATCATCAACTCACTCATCCAAGGCAACATTCAACAGTTCACCAAGACACTCCTGCAAGCCATGCCCAAACTCTGCAAGCTGCCAAGATATGACTATGGCTCTCCAGGTGCTTACTGTAGGGAGACTGGGAGATGGGACGTTGACTGGGAGGGCTAGTGGTGGGAGGGAGACTGGGAGGGTTGGTGGTGGTGGTGGGAGGGATACTGGGAAGACTGGTGGTGGTGGGAGGGAAAGTAGTGTTGGGTGTACTGTTGTAAGGTATATCATGTTACCTGGAATAGAATTGTCATTGTTGTCTATGAAAGCTGATTATATTTCCATATATATGTATTACTTGTTGTTTATCATAGTTGCTTCTTTATGGCATATCATCTAATGTCAAGAGAGGAAATCAATGGTATGTATTTTAGGAACATTTACAAAGGTTTATATAAGTTGAAGTTTAGCTGAATCACCTCCACTGCCTCACCATGAAACTTCTCCTGTGCATCCCTCTAATTCCCTGTCCTCCTGGGGGTGTACAGGTGTGCTGGGCTACTACCATGCCCAACTCAACGACATCGTACAGTACCCGGATGCCCGAGCTGACCTTTTCCATCACTTCCGGGAGCTGGGTAATGCTTTGCTCTTCTGCCTGTTGATTGAGCAGTCACTCACCCTGGAGGAAGTGTGTGACCTGTTGCAAGCGGCTCCCTTCCAGAACATCTTGCCGAGACCGTTCTGCAAAGGTGAGGCACAGCAGGAATACATGGCACTGTGATGCTAGGCTGGAGTGGGATATAGAAACAATAGAGTTACATAACCGGAGACATTCTTAGAAAGGTGGTATCTATGTGTCAAAACTTGTGTGAGTTTGTGTATGGTATAGTGTCTTTCCTTCTGCTTTGTAATGTGTGTAACTTTCACCCACAGAGGGAGAGAAGCCTGAGACCAAGCAGAAGAGGCTGGAGTCCAAGTATGCTCCCCTGCAGATTGTAGCCAACATAGAAAGGCTCGGCACAGCTAAGGTGAGGGCTGGGAGGGCCTTACTAACTTGTACTGTATAGTCAAGTTGTAATATGACTGCCATTCAAATTTTCTATTAGTATACTTTTATGTTGAAATTTTTAAAGATTTTGTGGTGCAGTACACACATGAGGCAAGTGTATTTCGTAGACTATATGTATGTTGTCTTTTTTTATAAGAGCATTGTGAAGCTATTGTTATTTGTGTTATTTTTCTTGTTTCAGCAAGCAATGATAGCCCGGGAAGGGGACCTGTTGACCAGAGAAAGGCTGTGCTGTGGCCTCTCCATCTTTGAGGTAAGGGAATGGCCTTGTAAAAACATAGTAATCCACATCAGTTATCTGTAATGGTTATCAGTGTCAAATAGTTCTCTTGTCTAAATGGAACCAGGGAGTTCAATTATATTTTTAGTCATTTCATGTATTAATCAATGTTCAAAAATAACTTGTTGTCTGAGCAACAGCATCTTTCATCTCTGAGCCTTCATCATAATTTTTTTGGCCATTTACATCACCACTTGGTGACAACTTGAACCATACAAATGAAGATGGATAAAAAATGGATGTTAAATGCAAGATACATCACTAATATATTGTGCTGGACCACTTGAAGTCCCTTGAATGTGGAGTATTGGCAGTATTAACAGTGCAATACAGTGACACTTTTTCTTCCTTTCCTGGCAGGTCATTCTCACTAGAGTTCAGACTTTCCTTGAGGACCCCATCTGGCACGGCTCTCCACCTGCTAACGGAGTCATGAATGTAGATGAATGCACCGAGTTCCACCGCCTCTGGTCTGCCCTTCAGTTTGTCATGTGCATCCCTGTTGGCACCAACAACTTCACTGTGGAGTGAGTGGACATTGTCTTACTATATTATTCTATGGTAGTTATTTCATCTGTATCTAGTTGAATTTTTGATGTACAGTTTTAAGCTCATAATAGTATTATTATCTCTTTAATATGTATGGTTGTAAAGGTTGAGATAATTAAAACCCAGATAGTAGTGAGAGGAGTACAGGATGTAAGGAGTAAATACTCAGAATCTGGGAACTTTATTGTATGTTATGATGATGCCAAGAAAGAAGCTTTGAAAAGGAATTTAGTGAATTTCAACTGAAAAAATGTTTAAAACAGAAGAGGCATCAGTATTTTTACATAATACTACAGTTTGTTTTTTATTGACTATTTATCAACTTCCCACTATGTGTAATTTAAACCCATCATTAAATGCAACAACACTGAATTACTAATACCATTGAATCTATCTGTTGAGATGCCTGTTTCTTGAAACTCCTTCAAAAGAGTTCCTGTAACAGGAGTTTCCACTTAATCTAACCCATACACTTCAACCTTGCACACTTCAATCTAACACTTATTCCTCCCGCATCATGTTGCCCTCCCCTCACACCCACAGCATCTACTATGTATATTCATACTTTTTTCCATTATTTTATTGCTGAGCTTTGGCAGTATTGAAAGTGGGTTTAGTCTGATTCAAACTGCTACATTTTTACCTAATATCTTTTTTATGAGTAATATCTTACAGCTTTATGAAACTAATACATAAGGGACTTTACTTAATAACATGAATTAAAGGTCCATTGTGTGTTGTCCCCTTGCAGGCAGCTGTTTGGTGAGGGCCTCAACTGGGCTGGCTGCTGCATGATTGTTCTCCTGGGGCAACAGAGGAGATTTGAGGCACTCGACTTTTGCTATCACATCCTGCGGGTACAGAAGGTTGATGGCAAGGATGAACTTATCAAAGGAATTGTGAGTTATAGATCTTGTGTGTATATATATGTATAAGTAAGGGAATGGAGCAGCATTTCATATTCAAAGTAATCATTCTGTAATGGAGTTTAAATAAGCAATCTATATAGTTAGCCCTGTTATGGGAGCTTCAAGAATGCTACCACCGTATTCCATGCGGCTCATAGAAGGTGACCAAAAGGGTCAAAGTGAGGTGTCTGAGTAGCTCTTCCTTTGTATTCTCTCCTACAAAGAGACAAGGTAGAGAGGGGGAGGGGAGAATAAAGTCTCTAATCTCTAAATGCCTTGTCCTGGCTATCCCATTTTAATGGGGATGTCAACCAGGTATATAGATAGATAGATATAATATAGTACACATGGATTTGTTTCTTTTTTATGGATATATTTGTTTTCACTCACTTTCACATTTCCTCCCTCATTATCCAGC
The DNA here is from genome assembly GCA_029783475.1 of Metacarcinus magister. Classification (NCBI taxonomy): domain Eukaryota; kingdom Metazoa; phylum Arthropoda; class Malacostraca; order Decapoda; family Cancridae; genus Metacarcinus; species Metacarcinus magister. The sequence goes on from JAPQNM010000047.1 coordinate 3,942,005, forward strand.
AACTGAAGCGGATGGTCGACCGCATTCGAAGATTCCAGGTGCTCAACTCACAGATCTTTGCGGTCCTCAACAAGTACCTGAAGACCAGTGACCCAGACAACCTCCCGGTGGAACATGTGCGTTGCTTCCAGCCGCCCATCCACCAGTCGCTCGCAAACCAGACTTATCAACGGCCAGACCACCTTCGCTGAGACATCCTCCTCCTCCCACCCACTACCTCTTCCTCCTTCTTCCTCCAGGTGCTGAGGGGGAGAGGTAGTGCTAGGGAGTGTAAGGTGCAGCAGGGCCTCCCCAGTGTACATCCTGTGTGATGCTAAACCCTCCTTGCAGTGTCCCCTCTGGAGTGAGTGGCTAACACGGGCTTGGTATAGTATCCTGCTGGTGATATGATGTCCTGGAGTCTGGCATTAGTAGGTTCTTTAGTGTTTCTTCTAACACCAGACATTCTGTGTCCTTGTGGCAGATATTGAGACATCTCTTCTTAATTTTTCTATCCTTACTTATTTTTGCTGTCAGTTAATGGAAAACAGGCAGTAGAAGATGGAGGGTGTTAATGTATGTTCACCAACAGGGATTTATTACTGGTAATCCGGTGTTGTCAAGCCCCTTATCACTTTTGTATATAATCATATTCTTTATTTTTGAGATTATGATATTTCATGTTCTTTTTAGTCAGAACATTGCAACAGCTATGTATTGCAACCTCTAGATAACCTCACACCATGTCTGAGGTTGGTGCAAGACTTACAGGTGAGCCAATGTGGTGATGGACAGACCCAAAAGACAGTTCCTGCAGCTTGTCTTTAAGCTGCCACCATGTGTTCAAGACAGTATTTCCTCCACGCAGGCTCCCACAATTACCTTTGCACTAAAGTGGACAAGGAATGGCCATACATGTGCAACTGTAATGCTTAAATAACATCATCCAGAAACCGTCTTGGATGTTTTGTGACACTAAGAAATTGTAAATAAGGAGCGAAGTAATTGGCACAAATACCATAATTCCATTGCATGAAATCAGCTCAATATGCATGTGTTGAGCTGATTGTACATGATATATGCCGTTATGCATGAAATCAATATAAGATGAGCCTTATGTAGTGTACAAAAGTCACCTTGCTACAAACAATATATACTCATAGATGTTATAACAAAAGCCAATGCAGTCTAAGGAAAAGGTTCATGTACAAACAAAAGGATGCATTAGGCATGAGTGGTGCTTATATGAATGTAAGAAGCTTAACAACTACAAAAAGAGGTCAGACATTAACATATGACAAGTGTACAAAATGAAAAATATCACCAAAATGGCTGTGTGCAATACCACTCTTAATTATTTTGATCCATCGTTATGTTGGATTTTTTAGTGCTTCCGCATTCATTGTCACTTTATTTTTATTATGCCTTACCTTATGAGAGTTGATTCCTGCGGATATAGTAAAAAAATGTGACCAAAGCAACCGTTAGGACCTAGGTTGTTGTGTCTTTAGTCAAATTGGGAAAATAGTGAAACCTTGTAGGGAAGGATGTGTGTATGTCATTATATTGCTTTCCATCACTTTCTCAACCCATTATAAATTAGCAGAACGCTGGTGAATGTCTACACAATATTGCCATTTTTATTAATAAATTGACTCAAATTTAACTGCCATGTGTTTTTGTCCACTTTTTACATTTAATTTATAGAATATACATTTTTTTTACGTTTGTATGAAGGTGAGTAAATGCTTCTCTGTGCATACCCCTGGTGACTGGACCCGTGAAATATGAGTGTACCATTTTATAACAATCCTCTTTTTTTGTTTGTAACAGGTTGAACAGAAAAAAAGGTGAGTAATGTCCCAGAAGTAATATGAATAGCAGAGAGGGCACTGGTGAGGAGTAGAAGTATTTATTATAACATGAATGACTGCAGCGTTAGTGTGGAGGAAGTATTGAGTGTTGAAGTGTGTCAAGTAGTACATCAATGGTGCGTGTGTGTGTGTGTGTGTGTGCTGGAAAGTGAAGGACGAGAACAGATTCATCCTGCCGACCTATCACCTTTCAGTAATGTCAGATGAAGGTATTGATTGACTGATTGATAGTCTATTAATTTAAGTTCATGATTATATTTAGTACATTCTACTTTTTGATTGCCTCGTGAGAGGTCGAGTACCAACCTACCTTTAAAACATGTAGAAATGAAGGAGTTGAAATATTTCATCACCCTGCTTAACTATGTAAGAAAAATAGTAATAATATATCAATATCTGTAATGTCAAACGAGTCAGTTATACAAGTGAGTTAGGTTAATATATTTTTTATGTGGAATCGAGGGTTCAGATGCGATGGTACTGCCAGCAGCTGCCAGGATTGTTACATCATCATGTGTCACTGTGTTTATTGACTGTGGCTGCCAGGCATTGTTTACTGGCTACTATGGACCTTTCCTGGCCGTCATTACCCCGCCTGTCAGTCACCTTAACAGAGTAGGGTGACATACAGTGTGAGCAGGACAAACTGGAGGTGCTGATAATGCCTCTAATAAGTCCCAGGGCGTCAAAACAGCCTGTCAGACACACCGCAACCCCGATCCTCCCTGGCCTTTCCAGTGGCAGTAAAAAAATGCGTGTGGTGTTGAATAGCACGACACGTCTGCTTTTGTGAAGGCCGTCGCGCGTCGCCCACACCCTCGGCGGGGCTCAGGGGGTGCAGGCGTGTGTACAAATTGTTTATATATGCAGATGAGGTTCACTCTGGCCTCCATAAGTTTTGGGATTACCTTCTGTTTTTATATTTTCTTTTAACCATTTTATCGTATGCACTATTTCGATTTACCGCTGATAACAAAGGGTTGCAGCTGTGTTTACTATCTTTAGTGTAGCTCAAACGATGAACTATTTTGAAGGGAAAATGCAGTACACAAGCTGCTAGTACCGATAACTACTGCATACACCCTGCATATGGAGGAAAAAAGAACTTCATAATATGTTTGCCTCGCTGATATCTTCACACACTCATAAAGTTTATGACATAATACACAGGTTACGATTTTTTCTCCTCTACACAAAGAGAGCTACAGGCAGGGAAGGGGTTCGCTACCATTTCCCAAACACATGGAAAGCCAACTCGTGCCATTGTTTAACTTGTTACAGATATACCAGTATGTTGAGCCTGTTAATTTTGATTTATTCTTTGTTTTTGCCTCGCTTTCTGTCTCAGTGGTAGTAGTAGTAGAAGTAGTAGTGGTAGTATAGATAAACTTTATGACCTTGGTTCGAGTTTTACGATCCCCCGCCACCCGCCAGACCGTTGGAGTGTTATAATATCTTTAACACCGTTCATGTATGTAGATCCAAGGGTTATTGAGGCGAGGCAAAAAGGAAAAATACGTTTCTTTCTGAAATATGAGGCGTTATTATGAGATAATTAATACCACTCCCTCTTTTTTTTTATAACTTATGCTCTAGTAGAATATGGTGATGAAATGAGCAATGAAAAAATGTATTACGTGGACGTATTGTGTAAGATAGGTTATAGGTGACACTAATTTATATATTTCTCAAATAACGACGTAAAAAAAATAAATAAAAATAGGAAGCATGTATTTTTCTTCATTATGTCAAAAACAAAAATACCATCTAATCATAATCCATAATCGGTCTATAAATAACCCTATAAGTATATAGGTCTGATCCCTTGGAAGTTGAATGAAATGTAAACAAACAATCACGTGGTGGTCGATGTAGGGACGCGGTCGAGACAGTGAAGCAAAAATTAAGTTGATGTGTGCGTGACATCGTTTCCTCAGAGAATACTTGGTGCTGACCTGAGTAGGATGAAGAAAGAAGCAACTCCCTTCCCCAAGCAATCGGGTGTAAATATCTTAATGGTGGTTTTCAAGAACATCACGTATCACACTCTAAAACTAGTAGGGCCGGTTTCAAGCCTATTTGACCAATATAATCAAATTGGGCCCCACGCTGCAAGGGGTCCCCGCACACACGTGTGTTAGTTTTAAACTGTATACGATATTGGTAGAAAAGTCTGTTTCTAAAAGGTCCGTGCATAAACAGTTTGTCTGTAATTGTCTAACTTATAATAAAAAATCAAAACTTTTATATTGTTTTTAAACTTTTAGTATATCAAGTAATTAATGCTTTTTGGCTAAGGCGGACATACTACACGAAATTGAAAACATCAATCTTCGACTTTTATTTTCTAATTGGGCTCCGCAATTCCTAACACCGGCCCTGATTAAACTAGACTAGCATGAAGGTAAGTTAATGATTGTTTAAGTTCTTATATTATTGCTTCAGGTAACAATACATCTTCATCATCATTAGTATAGTATTTTCGCTTTATATTTTTTATTTTTCAGCTTCGTAATGTAGTTTTGTTTTGGGTAATAGGATATATTTGTGTATTATTTGCATGACAATTTTGCTTAAGTATACCACACGTAATGAGGTCTGACAAAAAGAAAAATATATCAGCGCTGGGTCATTCATTCCTCTTCCGTCGATCGATAACCTAACCTTCCGTCATCTCGCTTTGTCTGATGATGATGATGATGATGATGATGATGTTCTCTTGTAACATCTAAGTGGGTATTATAGTTAAATTATCCTATCTATCCTTACATCTCTACCTTCTCCTTCTTATGCTATTCCTTCTTCTCTTGTTGTTCCTCCTCCTCGGTCTGTGTACGTGCTATGAATACACACACACACACACACACACACACACACACACACATACATACATACATATGACACTCCTCACGTGGATGTACCATGCATAACTGCCTTCATATATACGTAAACATCATCATGCTCCCTCCCCTCCTACATCCCTAGTTTTTTTCTCTCCCATTCCTCATGATGTATTCATTCATGCATAATGAGTGAGTGTGTATGTGTGTGTGTGTGTGTGTGTGTGTGTGTGTGTGTGTGTGTGTGTGTGTGTGTGTGTGTGTGTGTGCGCGTGCGTAGCGGCAGCTATTAACAGACACTTGCCTGATTGCTTTCAACTTGGGGCATCAAAGGTGAAGGTCAACTTTGAAGCTGAGACAAACAACATCGGGCCGCTGGATTTGGACTTAGTGTGGTTTTGTCGCTTTTTTACCACTGCAATACGACGACGAGGAGTAGGAGGAGGAGGAGGAGGAGGAGGAGGAAGAAGAAGAAGAAGAAGAAGAAGAAGAAGAAGAAGAAGAGGAGAGTTATACAGCAAGTTGATTCCCAGTGGTGGTCTGTGAGTGGTTGAGTGGTGTTTTGTGAGGCCAGGACGGAAGCAGCTCCTTCCTGTGGTCCTTTGACGGGAATGTGTGTCAGAGAGAGAGAGAGAGAGAGAGAGAGAGAGAGAGAGAGAGAGAGAGAGAGAGAGAGAGAGAGAGAGAGAGAGAGAGAGAGAGAGAGAGAGAGAGAGAACACGTTAAAGATGTGTCCATATCAATACTGTCACGTGACCTCACTTTTCACCTGGTTTGAGGAGTATCACCTGTACTTGATAAGGATACACCTGATGGTCCCTTTGTTCTTCCCTCCCTCTCTCCCTCCCTCCCTCCCTCCCTCCCTCCCTCTCTCCTTCCTTCCCTCCATCCCTCCTCTCACTAAAGTCATGCTATAGTGTGTATTGTGGCATGTGTCTAGCTCCGCGCGCCCTTGATTTACTACTACTACTACTACTACTACTACTACTACTACTACTATTACTACTACTACTACTACTACTACTACTACTACTACTACTACTACTACTACTACTACTACTACTACTACTACTACTACTACTACTACTACTACTACTACTACTACTACTACCTTTTCTCTTTCCACTCCTCATCATCATTATCATCATCATTCACTTCAATAATTTTTTTTCTTCAACTCTTTTTTTCCCCCCAGCGTACTCCAAGAGGGAGGAAGGGAGGCGGGAACGAGGACCAGGTTATTCCGCCTTTCACTTCCTCTGTAGGGGTTCCCGGCTCCCCTCTGGCGCTCTTCTCCTCACCCGTATGAAGCTTAACCACACACACACACACACACACACACACACACACACACACACACACACACACACACACACACACACACACACACACACACATACACACAACACACATAGTACATTTGAAGTAAAAAATAGGAAGACAGATAGTATAATGGAAATACTTGTTACCCCCCTCCTCCTCTCCCTCCCCCTAACCCCTCACCACTATAGAGAGGCCTAGCAAATAACCATGATTTACGTTTAGGCCTACAGGCAACAGCGGGTGGTCGTAAATGGTTAGTTATAGAAGGCAATAACATGCTATCATCAGTTGTGCGCCGCTGTCTCCTAACGTCTCAAAAACCAGGACAAAACCTCTATGTTTCTCTCTCTTGTAACTGTGAAGAGGAAGTCAAGCTTAGGGGCGTGAAGATAAGTGTTGATAAATGTAGATGATAAGAGCCGTTAAGTGCGTCCGTGTAGAACTATAAAGATAAAAGTATTAGTGGTATTTTTCTTCTTCTTCAGTGATATATAAGTGAGGCGTTATAGAGTTTATCTTGATGGTGTCACTGAGAGAGAAAAAATATATGAAAAAAAAGAGAGGAAGAGAGAAGGGTTGTGCTCTTTCTCTATCTTTTCTTTTTTCTTTCCTCTTATATTTATCATACTTCCTTTCTTCTTTCCTCCTCCTCCTCCTCTTCCTCCTCCTCCTCCTCCTCC
>JAPQNM010000047.1:3956200-3973700 GCA_029783475.1 Metacarcinus magister
ACACACACACACACACACACACACACACACACACACACACACACACACACACACACACACACACACACACACACACACACACACACCCACACACACACCCACACATTCCTTCCCACTTCTTACCTGTCATTCATATTAATCTTCACATTTGCAATATCTTCCTCCTTCTCCATTCAGTATCTCCCTCCCTCACCTCCTTTCTTCTCTTCATCCATATTCTCTTTGTATACTTTTTTTATTCTATCTATTTGTTTTCTTTATTTCTTTAATTTTTTTTTACTTGCTACTTTCTGTTATCATTGTCTTTCTAGTCTCGCTTTCTTTGTTTTTTTCTTTTCTTTTTCTCTTATTCTTATTCCTCCTCCTCCTCCTCTTACTCCTCTTCACTCTACTCCCTTTCCCTTTCCCCTTTTCCTTTTTCCCATCTCCCTTCCCTCCCCTTTTTTTCTACTATATTTTTTCCCATAATTTTCACCTTCCTTCCACATAATTTCTGCTTGTTTTGCTCTTTTTCTCCCTCCCTTCTTTCTACCCCTCCACCCCCCCCCCTCTCTCTCTCTCTCTCTCTCTCTCTCTCTCTCTCTCTCTCTCTCTCTCTCTCTCTCTCTCTCTCTCTCTCTCTCTCTCTCTCTCTCTCTCTCTCTCTCCTCTCTCTCTCTCTCTCTCTCTCTCTCTCTCTCTCTCTGTATCATCTCTGTCAGTCTCTGGAAACAGATCTGTCTGGAAAGAGTCTTCTGGAAAGAGTCGTCTGGAAAGGTTCGTCTGGAAAGAGTCTTCTGGAAAGAGTCTTCTGGAAAGAGTCTTCTGGAAAGGGTTGTCTGGAAACGGTCATCTGGAAAAGGGTCGTCTGGAAAGGGTAGTCTGGAAAGGGTTGTCTGGAAAAGGTCGTCTGGCAAGAGTCGTCTGTAAAGGGTTGTCTGGAAAGGGTAATTTGGAAAAGGTGAAATGGAAAGGGTCGTCTGGATAGAGTCGTCTGAAAAGAACCGTCTGGAGAGGCTTGTCTCGAATGGATAATCAAGAATAATTTATCAAGTACTTCGTTACCCTTGACACATTTTTTCCCTTTCCACTCTCTTTCCTTCCCTTACCATCCCTTTACTTCCTTCCCTTTCCCTTTCCATGCACCATTCTACACCTCCTTTCCCCTGCCACACTTTCCTTAACCTCTTCCTATCTCCACACTCCCATCCTTGACTCTTCTGCCACCAGTCTTTCTCTGCATCCTTTCCCCTGCCTTCCCCTGCCTCCCCCTGCTTTGTACTCAACTGGGCATGAGTGGAAATCCTTACTTTCCCCCGTGATTCATAAAAAGACGAAGTGGTGTCTTGGGAAATTCACCTTCAGGTACTTCATATCTCTTGGCACGTAAATTATTGCAGGTGAGATTATGCTGTACAAGTAATTTCAGGTTCGGGGATGCAAGTGGAGACAGGTGGAAAATGTTGAAAGAGATTGTGTAAACTTTTCGGATTTGTATTGAAAAGGGTTTGTTTACGTTTGGAAAAAAATAGTGAGTTGACGTATTTAATTCTTTGATTTCTGGAATGGTTTAAGATGGAGAAAAATGTAAGATGGTTTAGAAATTTATGGTGAAAAAAATATTGATCTATTGAGGAGTGTGCAAATACAGATAATTTATTAATAGGTGTGATAAAGTTAGTGAAACTGAATTATAAACCAATTTACCAATGATAAGAGTATGAAAACGTATGTCAAGGTTTGAAATATATAGAAATAATGTTGAAATGGAAGGAAGAAAAAGAAGTTCCTTGTCTATGGAAGAGGAAAAGAATATTGAAAAAGTTAATTGATGTGACAAATTTAACACATTGAAAAACAACTTTATCAACGTATAGTATAACATGAAAAATAATGAAAAGACATAGTAGATGTGGAAAAAAATGTAAAAACGGTAAAAGGGATATATTTTTATGAAGAATTTTGGAAGATAGAGAGAGGAAAGAGAAAGTAATAAGTACATACACAAAGGAAGACAAATAATATATAGTCACATCTGTGTTATATTATCATTATTTCAAACTGCGAGCGAAGCGAGAAGTTTGGAAGTTACGAAACGACCCCATCCAAAATTTGTCTGTGTGTATGTGTGTCTGTCTGTCCGTCTGTCTTCTATCTCCTCCTAGACCACTGGAGGGATCGGAATGAAACTATCAGGGGTCGTAGGCATCAACCCTTAGATGGTTATTATATATTAAAAACATATTCTTATTATGTATATCTTAAAGTTATTTGTGAAAAACCTGTATCTCGCTTAATACTGGTCGCACATATTCACACTTACCTTACACATGAGACACCTTGACCTACCTCCTACCTCCCTTTCTACCTCCTATCTCCAACCTTCCTTTCTACCTCCTACTTCCTACCTCCCTTTCTATCTCCTACCTCCTTTTCTACCTCCTACCTCCCACCTTCCTTTCTACCTCCTATCTCCTACCTCCTACCTCCCTTTCTACCTTTTGAAAGATATGGAAGGACTTTTTTTTCCTGAGCGAGCAGTTTGAGTTTGCTGGGTGAGTTTTTTGAATTTTATGGTCACCCAGCATGTCTATTTACTTAATTGTTAAGAAATTCTAACAGTATCGCTTGTCATTTGTATCCTTTTCTCCTTCTCTTCCATTCCCTTAATTTCATTCCTCTCTCTCCCTTCCCGTCACCCATCCATGTGGGTCAAGGGCTTAAGCTTGTAGACATTCACAGATATAAATAAACAATAAATACATTAGATGGTGTCAGGGCCGAGGTGACTACCAATGAATATTATCTTTTTATAGAGTTGTGGGGAAGAAAAATCATGGAGTATGATACCCCGAATATATTTACACACACAAATAGCAAACAATAGGCTAGAAGCCAAAATAAATCACCAACGACGAACTGCTCGTAAACAATTACCAGAGCAGGGGTATGACACCCAAATAACTCCCTGTACAGCTGTCTGAAGGGTGAGATGCGTGACAGCAACACTCGGCAACGTAGATTGCTCCTCAGACAGCAGGGAGGGTCGAATGGTGTAGGTACAGTTGAAGGGCACACTGGAAGGGAGCCCAAGTCTCCAGAAATGCCTTCGGAATGTTGAGAACCAGCAGCAGGTGGTGAGGTGTTGTCAGGTGTGAGAGCTGAGGCGTTCTGTCCTTCTCCAAGCCGGTGGCGTGGAGCTTGGCTCGGTTAGACTACCCCCCTACCCCTGGACAAGGGGGTGGGGTAGTGGCGGGGAAGCCGGTGAACAAGCGCCGGCAGACGAGAGTGGTAGTTCAACCACTAATTAGGGGAAGACGAGGCAGGTGCAGTTCCTCACAGATGGTGGGGGTGGTGTTGGTCTCTCTCTCTCTCTCTCTCTCTCTCTCTCTCTCTCTCTCTCTCTCTCTCTCTCTCTCTCTCTCTCTCTCTCTCTCTCTCTCTCTCTCTCTCTCTCTGTCTTTCCACTCGTATACTGATTTTTCTTTTCTTTTCTCTCTTAGTTTTTTCTCCTTTGTCTTCACTTCTTTCTCGTTATTACATTACATCCAACCTCCTCTTTCACTTCTCTCCCTCTCTCCTCTCCTCTCCTCTCCTCTCCTTCCCTCCCTTCCTCCTCCCATCCCTTTTTCCCTCCTATCTTCCTTGTACTTTTCTTGTGAACTAACCATCCCCTCCCACTTTCTCTCTCTCTCTCTCTCTCTCTCTCTCTCTCTCTCTCTCTCTCTCTCTCTCTCTCTCTCTCTCTCTCTCTCTCTCTCTCTCTCTCTCTCTCTCTCTCTCTCTCTCTCATTTATCACTCACATTTTACATTACGTTTCTCCTTATTTCTTCCATGTTGTAAATGTAGACTAAGAGGAATGAAAGCAGAGGGCTGGGAACTCTTATCCCGGGAATTTGTACTCGTGCAAACAGGGGAGGGTTGTAGAGTTAGATTGTGTGTGGGTGTGTGAGTGTGTGTGTGTGTGTGTGTGTGTGTGTGTGTGTGGGTGTGGGTGTGTGGGTGTGGGTGTGAATTTTATGGATGTGTGGGTGTGGGTGTGTGGATGTGGGTGTGTGGGCTTGTGTGGATGTGGGTGTGGGTGTGAATTGACCTCAAAGAAGCTATTGGATGTTTTAATGTGGATGTGGATGAGGTCTTGTTTTAGTGGATGATAGTTAGAAGCAAATAAAATACGTAACTAACTAACTGATTCAATAACTAAGTGATTATCTAAGGAATTGGTGAATGAGTGGACTGATTTGCTAACTAAACTGAACTAAACTATGATTAACTAGATAGATTAATGAAACTTTATGACTTATTAACGAGCTGACTACCTAACTAATTAATGAACTAAACTGATTAACTATGTAACTACCAGTATAGAAATATATTTATCCTCTCTCCTTCTCTCCTTCCCTCCTTCCTTTCCTTCCTTCTTCTCTCCCTTCCTCTCCCTCCCTCCCTCCCTCCCTCCCTCCCTCCCTCTCTCCTTTCCTTCCTTCCACTCTCCCTTCCTCCCTCCTTCTCTCATTTCCTTCAATACTCCTTCATTCTTTCCTTTTGACAGCTAAGTCTGACTAGAGGAGGAGGAGGAAGAGGAAGAGGAGGAAGAGGAGGAAGAGGAGGAGGAGGAGGAGGAGGAAGAGGAGGAGGAGTTTCTTTCATTTCCGGTTCTTGTATTCTCTCTCTATTCTGTGTTGCTTCTATCAAACTTTTTTTCCGTCTTCTTTTTCCTCTTTTCTTTCTTACTGTCTTTCTTTCTTTTATGTCTCTCTTCCTTTGTTTCTCTCTAACTTTCTTTCTTTCTTTCTAACTTTCTTTCTTTCTTTCTTTCTTTCTTTTGATCTTTTTTCCTCCTTTTTTAAGTTTTCTTTTCGCATTCATTTTTTTATCCCCAAAATTTTCCTTTTATTTTTTCCTCATTCTACTTTCTTTTGGTTTTTCAGTTCCTTTGCATATGTAAGATTTCCATTCGTATTCCAGAAGTTTTTTTTGTGCTCTCTCTCTCTCTCTCTCTCTCTCTCTCTCTCTCTCTCTCTCTCTCTCTCTCTCTCTCTCTCTCTCTCTCTCTCTCTCTCTCTCTCTCTCTTACCATTTTTACTTCCTACATAACCTTATTTATCATTCACGTCCTCCTCCTCCTCCTCCGCCTCCTACAGAAAGGACATTGACAAACTGGAAAGAGTCCAGCGAAGAATAACAAAAATGATTCCAAGGCTGAAAAATAAACCTTATGAAGAAAGACTTAAATAACTAAACTTATTCAGCCTAGAAAAACGAAGGATGCGAGGGGATTTAATTGAAATGTTCAAGATAATCAAAGGATTCGATAATATCAATGTAGAAGATTACATTACTTTTGATCGATCAAATATAACAAGACGACGTCATTCTTTTAAGATTACTGGTAAAAGATTCACATCAAACGAAGCCAAGCACTTCTTTTTCAATCGGATCGTTAACGTTTGGAACTCCCTGCCCGCCAATATCGTCGACAGTAAAACAATTACTACGTTCAAAAATAGACTTGACAAATATTTAGAAGCCAATCCACAACTAAAATACTATCCGTTAACGTAGCAAACTTTGAGTAAGTTCATCCTGATGTACCTAACTTACGAAATGTCGATTCAAAAGACGTCGCTAGTGGCCTGACATCGCTTGCCAGGAAGTAGTGGTAGCAGTAGTGGTAGTGACAGTATGGTCTTGGTTGGCCTTCCTTTCCCTGCCAGCCATGGCTGGGGAGAGAAGCCTTCACCCTTACTATCCTGTATCCTTCACTCTAGAGTAGATAGTGTAGTCTCACAAACAGCCTCGTAAGGGCCAGCAGGCCTGTTGTTGTTTGTTCTTCCTATGTGTTCCTATGTGTTCCTCCTCCTCCTCCTCCTCCTCCTCCTCACTATTTTTGCCATAATTAAAATTTGCAACATATTATTTTCTTTCTTCCCACTCCCTTCACTCATTTGAAATCTTTCTCTCCATTCCCTGCCTCTTCTCCCTTCTCTCCTTTCTCCTTCATCTCTACTCAATTTGCCACCACTACGTTCTTTATTCATCCTCCTATTCCTCCTCCTCCTCCTCTTCTTTCTTCTTCCTCCTCCTCCTTCTCCTTCCCTTCTCCCTTTCCTCCCCTCTTCGGTAACCAACACTACAACGCCCAGCGGACTACCATTAAGGATTGTTTGGGTCAAAAGGGGAGGTGGAGGAGGCGTGGGTGTGGGTGGAGGGGGTGTAGGGCGTGGGTGGAGGGAAGGGGGGAAAGGGTGTTACGTGTCGTGGCGCCCCTGGAGGAAGGATAGACAGACACACACACACACACACACACACACACACACACACACACACACACACACACACACACACACACACACACACACACACACACACACACACACACACACACACACACACACACACACACACACACACACGCACACACACACACCTTTGATAAGTTTCAATGTTATTATTTTTAGGAGTAGGAAGAGAAAAAATAATATATATATATATATATATACTATTTTTCCTTTTCCGATATCCTTGTGTTGCATCGTTGTATTGTTCCCGTTCTGTCCGTGTTCTGTTCATGGTTCACGTCCTTCCACGGTAACACTCCCGTACCCTTGCTTGTATAGTGTTAGTTTTGTGTGTTTGCATGTCAAGAGGAAATTTATTATAAGGCAAGAGTACGAATGTTTGTTTTTATCTTTGTTTTCCTCTTAAGTTCCAGGTAAGAGGGAGAGAAGAAAGAGGTTGCTTGCTTAGTGTTTCCTCTTGTTTGGGTGTAAATTTTAAAGTGTATGAAGAGAGTCTACATTTAAAGGTAAATCCTGTGGTGTTGACTGACTGACTGACTGACTGATTAACTGACTGACTGACTGACTGACTGACTAGTGTGTTGGATATACCATGTATAAGAGATCATGTGTATATCTTTATTGTTTGCCACTGTTGTTGTTGTTGTTGTTGTTGTTGTTGTTGTTGTTGTGTTGTTGTGTAATGATAATGATAGTGATAATAATAATAACGCCAGCAACAAAGACGGTATGAACAGCAGAGACATAGAAAAAAAAGAATAACAATAACAACAACAACAACAACAACAACAACAACAACAACAACAACAACAACAACAACAACAACACAAGCAATAACACCTGCAACATCAACACCAACAACAAAAATAACATAAAGAACACAACAACAGCCTAGTCGGAACAGTGGAGTGTGTGTGTGTATGTGTGTGTGTGTGTGTGTGTGTGTGTGTGTGTGTGTGTGTGTGTGTGTGTGTGTGTGTGTGTGTGTGTGGTGAGTGATAACAGCTTACCTTACTCCCTCTGTCAGACACACACCAACCACTCACCTCCCTGCGTGCCTGTGTGTGTGTGTGTGTGTGTGTGTGTGTGTGTGTGTGTGTGTGTGTGTGTGTGTGTGTGTGTGTGTGTGTGTGTGTGTGTGTGTGTGTGTGTGTGTGTGTGTGTGTGTGTGTGTGTGTGTAACAGACAGACAGACAGACAGACAAACGTGCTCATTAGAAAAGAGGCAGACATCAACAGATAGACAGACGTTAACAAAGAAAAAAAAATAAAGTAACATCCTTTCTCTCTCTCTCTCTTATTACAAAGACCAACTCAAAGAAAACATAGGGAATACTAAGAAAACCTGGGATATCATTAAAACTCTTACAGGGAAAAACAAAAGGTCAGAGCCACCGCCTTCCATCTCGTTTCAAGACCGTATTTTGACAAATAGTGAGCACATAGCGGAGGAATTTAATAATTACTTGTGTAATATTGCAAACATATTACCTCAAGACCAACCAAATCTTATTACATACAGAAATTTCCTTCCAATACCTATTGATATATCTTTCTATCTTAATCCAACATCAGCCACAGAAGTCAAATCCATAATTCAAGAACTTAGGATAACGTCCCCAGGTCATGATGACATTAATGTTAAAACTTTAAAAGAATGTTGTGAAGAGGTTTCTCCCTTTATTGTATATATTATTAACAAGTCTTTTAAAGAAGGCTCCCTTCCTAACCACATAAAAGTTGCAAAAGTAATACCCATATATAAAAAAGGTGATTCATCCCTACACACCAATTACAGACCTATATCAATTTTAACAAGTATTAGTAAAATTTTCGAAAAACTGGTAGCAAAAAGGCTTATTAATTATCTTTCCCAACATTCCTTATTAACAGAATGCCAGCATGGATTTCGCCCAAACCATTCAGTTGAACAGGCAATACACCAAATCACTCAAAGTATTTACAATGCCATAGATAGTAAGTTATACCAACTAACTGTCTGTTGTGATCTTACTAAAGCATTCGACACCATACCACACGCCATTTTATTACAAAAACTACTAATATATGGAATTCGTGGTCCAGCCTTTAAATGGTTCCAATGCTATCTCAACCAAAGAAAACAATACACAGTTTATAATAGGAAAACTTTTTGTCTTAAATCCATTAATTGTGGTGTGCCTCAAGGCTCTATTCTGGGACCAATTTTGTTTTTGATATATATCAATGACATTACACGGAGTAGCAATAAACTTAATTTTGTTCTTTATGCAGACGATACAAACATCTTTTTACAAGGAAAAAACCTCAATGAACTCAACAGTACATTAAATGAAGAGCTAGAACAAATTTCAAATTGGATAAAAAGTAATAAACTTACGTTAAACATTTCAAAGACCCACTTTATGCTATCTCACTCATTAAATCAATCAAATGACATTGAAATTAAAATCAACAACAACAAAATAAATGAGGTAAGGGACACCAATTTTTTAGGAATCATCTTAGATAATAAATTAAATTGGCAACCACAATTCAATGAGATAAAAATAAAAATTTCCAAGATTTCAGGTATAATATATAGAGTAAGAAATTTGATAAACTTTGACTGTTTAAGGCAAATATATATCTATCTATCAATTGCATATCCACATATGACTTACTGTTCATCAAGTTGGGGAGGATCATTTAAAACATACTTAGATGATGTCACAATAGCACAGAAGCTAATCCGGATCATGTTCCATAAACAGAGATACGCCCACACTAACACTAATCCACTATTTGATCAATACAAACTACTCAAATTTCAAGACATAGTATCCCTTCAGACATGTTTATTTGTATATAAAGCTCTCCATAATTATCCAGTCAGCAATGATTTCACATACCTCTACCACAATACTGATACCAGAAGGCCAAGAGATCTCAGACTCCCACTATGCAGGACAACACATGCACAACAAAACATTCTTTTTAGAGGAGCAATGCTATGGAACCAACTCCCACATCACATGAAAACATCACAACACTCAATTCTTTCAAACATAAATCAAAGCTCAAGATTTTTGAAAATTATCAGCAATGTAACTGAAAATGTATCCAGCATTATATGAGTAGGTATCAGTGTGATTAATATTATATTTATTTATTGTTATACTTGCTATTATTGTTCACATTATTACTTATATTGTAATTGTTACTATTTTCATTATTATTTCCATTTTCTTCTACAATTTCTTATTTATAAATGCTAGATTATCTGCTTTCAACTATTTTTTTAATATTTTTCTTTTTTAACACTATTATTATTATTATTATTATTATTATTATTATTATTATTATTATTATTATTATTATTATTATTATTATTATTATTATTATTATTATTTTATTATTATTATTATTATTATTATTACTAATATTTTTTATTAAACATTATTATTATATTATATCATAACAATTTAAGATAAATTATACGTATTCAGTAATTAAGTCCACATGATTTCCACGACTGTTCAAATTTTAAAATTTCAAGGCATCAGGTCCATAAAAGAGTCTCGACTCAATGGACCGCGGCTTGTAAATATGTAAATTGTATAAATTGTATATATATATATATATATATATATATATATATATATATATATATATATATATATATATATTACGTTAAGCCTGTGAGGAACTGCACCTGACTCGTCTTCCCCTAATTAGTGGTTGAACTACCACTCTCGTCTGCCGGCGCTTGTTCACCGGCTTCCCCGCCACTACCCCACCCCCTTGTCCAGGGGTAGGGGGGTAGTCTAACCGAGCCAAGCTCCACGCCACCGGCTTGGAGAAGGACAGAACGCCTCAGCTCTCACACCTGACAACACCTCACCACCTGCTGCTGGTTCTCAACATTCCGAAGGCATTTCTGGAGACTTGGGCTCCCTTCCAGTGTGCCCTTCAACTGTACCTACACCATTCGACCCTTCCTGCTGTCTGAGGAGCAATCTACGTTGCCGAGTGTTGCTGTCACGCATCTCACCCTTCAGACAGCTGTACAGGGAGTTATTTGGGTGTCATACCCCTGCTCTGGTAATTGTTTACGAGCAGTTCCTCGTTGGTGATTTATTTTGGCTTCTAGCCTATTGTTTGCTATTTGTGTGTGTGTAAATATATTCGGGGTATCATACTCCATGATTTCTCTTCCCCACAACTCTATAAAAAGATAATATCAATTGGTAGTCACCTCGGCCCTGACAAAGCCCAATAAACAATCAATCAATCAATCTCTCTCTCTCTCTTTTTTTCTCTTTCTCTCTCATTTCGTTACCTGAATGACAGTCGTTTGATGGGATGAAGAGTATTTTGGGAGATGATGCTGAGGAGTAGACAGATTAAAGGAAGAGGATGAGGAGGAGGTTTCTAGGGAGATGCTGTTGGGATTGAAAATATATGACAATTGAAGATAATACTTTGTACTTCATTGATAAAAGCAAGATTTAGTCTATTTATTTATGTAGTAAGGGATTGGTGTCTATATGGAAGGTACTACTACTACTACTACTACTACTACTACACCGACTTACTTTATCTAACAAGAAATGTCCATCCAATGAATATATATATATGAAACATACTATAACACGTATTTCAATGGGTTTCATCTGAGTTTTCTTGGACAATATAAAGTTCTATGTAACAAACCTTCCTCCCTTATGAATACCATTTACGACGTGCATGATTACAAATAAATGTATAATAGTAATAATCATAATAATAGTAATAATAATAACAATAACAATAACAATAACAATAATAATAATAATAATGATAAAAATAATAAAAATAATAAAAATAATGATAAAAAAGTAAAAAATATAGCAGGTGTGAGGGTAGGATCAAATAAATACCTTTTCAAAATAATATTATACCAGCCACGCCAGCCTTCCTTGTATTAGTGTGGCACCGACCTGCTCAACCAAGACACCAAGGGATCACGAGGCTACACTATATTTTTCACCCGTGCTCTTGTCTTTCCTGGCTGGGGTTTTGTCTGATTTTGTGTTTATTTTTA
This sequence comes from Metacarcinus magister, assembly GCA_029783475.1. NCBI lineage: Eukaryota > Metazoa > Arthropoda > Malacostraca > Decapoda > Cancridae > Metacarcinus > Metacarcinus magister. Next base: position 3,967,548 of record JAPQNM010000047.1, read on the forward strand.
TGGAAGCAAAATGAGCACGGCGTCTTTGGTTATCGAAAGACCTCCATGCGTGCGTGAGTGCGTGCGTGCGTGGGTGTGTGCGTGTGTGGGTGTGTGGGTGCGTGTGTAATTGAGAACGGAAAAGTGAAGGGTTTGTGTGTGTGAAAATGTAAAGAAAAAAAAAATCGTCTATAAATACTGATTGATAACATGATAGCTTTGAATTTTGCTAACTTAGAACCAGCTAATTGAAACGTTTTAACTACAAGCTTAGAACCTGCTAACTTAGAACTTGACAACTTCTAACCTGATAACTTCGAGTCTGCTAACTTACAACCTATGAACTTAGAACGTACTAACTTATGAGTCTTTTATTGAACTTCCACGTAGGACTATATAAAAAGGTCAATGTGTATACCTGTATGAGCTAAACTTATCATGATATGTATTCTGTATTGTTAAAAGGATCATGTGATTATGTTCAGATAGCTTTTGTTTTTATCAGGATACAAGTTTTTCATTTCAACTCCAAACCCTTTACGTATAATGAAGGTTGAATATAGACATTAATCACTTCTCTGACACGCTCTGCTTTCCAATTTATATTCTTTGTGATGATATTCAGTATACTTGTGAATTATTATTATTATTATTATTATTATTATTATTATTATTATTATTATTATTATTATTATTATTATTATTATTATTATTGTTATTGTTATTACTATTATTATTTTTTTGTCTACCACAGAAACATGAAGGATACAAGATAAAGACAGAATAATGGTATTAGACACTTTTTTTTATTTATTTATTTATTTATTTATTTATTTATTTTTTTCTCTCTCTCGCTCTCTCTCTCTCTCTCTCTCTCTCTCTCTCTCTCTCTCTCTCTCTCTCTCTCTCTCTCTCTCTCTCTCTCTCTCTCTCTCTCTCTCTCTCTCTCTCTCTCTCTCTCTCTCTTACATCCTGCATCACGTGGTCAGAACGCACCTGTGGGAACACCTGCAACGAGTCTAAACTGATATCAACTCATTTCTATGCATTATCATCCTAACTTTCTGAAGTGTCTCGGAGCCGCCTTTCATATTATGACTGGCGGCAGCGGTGGCGGAGGCAATCGATTTCAAAGTCCGTTAATAATCGTTTGGCAAAGTTTCCCAGATCGATAGGAGACTCTTATCCATAAAAGGTCATGTTTGTCTCCCGACCTTTCACTAGCTGCACCTCCGTTACCTGTAGCTACATTACCCGCCACTAATTCATAAGTCCGTGGGCAAGGTCCGTTAACCGTTGAGAAATACACAGAGAAAAGCCACATGAACGGAAAGGTTGATTAGGTTAGGGAGGGAACACGGATATGAAAGACTGAATCCAGGAATGAATTGACAGACAGAGAGGAGTGTAAAATGTTGAGATTCGCTTAGTGATTATGATGATGAGGTGAGAGAGGAGAACGAATAGGAGGATGTATATATAAAACTATATTGATTTTCACACAACGTTCCAATATACACATTTCTATCCAGTATGTTGATATGTGACCATGAAAGCCAGCATCAGAACCTCATCCTATTCCTTAAATATTCCAAAACGAGCGATACTTCCATAAGGACCAATAAGTTTTTCACCACCTTTCATTCCGTTCCAGAATCCAGGATGCAGCAAGACTGGAAACATCTCTTCACTTTAACGCGATTGCAGCGAACACCAGATTGATGGAAGTTCCTGGAAGGATTGCTCACTTTGGACGCTGCTGTTGAGGGAATGAAGGAAGGTGAGGCTGTGGGTGATTTTGAAATGTTCACGTATTTTCTCCCCAGTTAGGTTGGTTAGAAGGGCTGGTGCTGGGCTGGAGGGTGTTCTGGGGGAGTTAGTCTTCGCCAGGTACTTACAGGGGGGCGAAAAAACGAAGACGAGGAAGAAGGAGGAAGATATGTGATAGGAAAAGTTGTGAAATTACTTGTAGCTTGAGTATCACGAGAGGGGGAGAGAGAGAGAGAGAGAGAGAGAGAGAGAGAGAGAGAGAGAGAGAGAGAGAGAGAGAGAGAGAGAGAGAGAGAGAGAGAGAGAGAGAGAGAGAGAGAGAGACACACACACACACACACACACACACACACACACACACACACACACACACACACACACACACACACACACACACGTACACACACACGTCCACTGCCCACTACCCTGCCTTTCCTTTTCGCCTGAAATACACACCCTTTGAACCAGATCTGAGCCACCCTCAACACGCCCTTTGAAAACTGATCAAAGTTTTTCTGTTTCTTATAAGAGACAATTTCATTTTTCTCCCTCCACTGTATTTGTAGCAGATGGTGAGACAGTACAGCTCCATCAGTACTCACTATGTCACTCCCTCCATATTCATTTTCTCTCTCTCTCTCTCTCTCTCTCTCTCTCTCTCTCTCTCTCTCTCTCTCTCTCTCTCTCTCTCTCTCTCTCTCTCTCTCTCTCTCTCTCTCTAATACCAGTGCGTTTCCTACAAGAATCCACAACGCTGCCACCAACTGTGACTTTCCAGAATACTCGATCCTACCATTAACCTGAACATCATCTTATTTACATAAAATATTCACCGCCTCATCTCTCTTTCAAAATAGGCATCATCAGCTCCTTAACTCAGTGTCTTGCCCTTCCTGACCGCATGTTGGCAAAGGGTAAGGAGGCGTCTTTGTAGAACCTTTATAGTATACAGAAGAAACACCTGCCTGAAGAAGTAGAGTCGTCAGTAGAAGCTAGGATGGACTTATCATACATGCATCCTTTTCATCCTCATCTACTGTTTTCAATGCGTTAGTCCTTCTCCTTTCTTTCCTTCTCTTCCCTTCCACTACATCCATCTTTCTCTCCCTTTCACTATCCATCTTCTTACATCCTTCCCTTTCCTCTCTACTCCTTCTTTTCACATCTATTCACTGTTTTTTTTTTCTACCTCCTTCCCTTCCTTTCCATTCCTTTCCACTTCCCTTCACCCTTTACTCCCATCCTTTCTCAATCATCCCTTCCTTCTTCACTCTTGCTACTTCGCCTCCATCTCTCCTACTGCCTCACTTCATTCCCTCGTACCTCCCTCTAGCGTGCCTCCTCCCTTCCCTCTCTTCACATACATAAATAGATTCGTTAAAATAAAGATAATTACGAAACAAAGAGGTAAAGGGAGTCATGCAGCTGAAAGGTAGACTAATGAGCAAGACAAAGAAAAGAGTATCAGGTAAGGTAGACAGGTGTGTGTGTGTGTGTGTGTGTGTGTGTGTGTGTGTGTGTGTGTGTGTGTGTGTGTGTGTGTGTGTGTGTGTGTGTGGGTAGTGGGCAAGCTAAAGTCAGGTGTGGAGTAGACAGAGACAGGTGTGTGAGCTAATGATGTCAGGTTAAACATAATCAGGTATCTAATGAAGAACAAAGACCAGAGACAGATGTGTAAGGTAGACAGAGGCAAGTGTGATATAGCAATAGGTGTGCATGTGGAAGAGGTGGAAGAGGGTGGAAGAGTAAAAGTGTAGGTGTGAGTGGTCAGAGGTACAGGTGTGCGTAGGTAGTAGGATTTGGTCACCTAACACCTTGATTAACCTGAAGCTACTGATCTCCTGAGGAAATGAGAGGTAGCCGCACCGCTAACGAGATCACCTGACACCTGTTACTGCTACTTCGGCCCTGTTAGTGTGTGTGTGTGTGTGTGTGTGGGTGTGTGGGTGTGTGGGAAGTCTATGACCCCCAACTCTTTACCCCCTCCTTTCCCCTCCTTCCCACTCGCCCCCCGCCTGCAGAACACACTGTTGCACTCTGGACGTAGAGCGCGCTTGGCTGGTGTGGTGAAGGGGGCGTGAGGGGGGGAATGGAGAGGGGAACTGAGTGAGGGGAGCTGGAGGAGGGAGAAGGGAGATGATAGTGGATGTTCAGGAGGGAGGAGGAGAGTGGAGGGAGCTGATCATGGACGTTGGAGGCAGGTAGAGGGGTGGGGAGAGGGGGAGAGGAGGGGAGAGGAGGGGTCGTCTTCCAGCTATAAGAGGGGCTCGTGCCACAAACGCTGCATTTGGTTCCTGGCTGCGTCCACGTGTTCACCACTCCCTCAACCCCCGACGCAGGCCAGCCCGCGCGCTCTCTTTTGTCCGGCCACCCAGCGCTCTCATCGTACTCCCCTCACCTCCCCCCCAGTCATGATGCCCTGCCCTGCCCACCTGGTCGTCGTCCTGGCCCTGGCACTGGCCCTAAGCCACGCCCTGCCAGCCAAGAAGGTCCCAGACGCCCCGAAGGAGGTTTCTAAGGGACATGAAGGAGGGCGACTGCAGAAGAGAGCCGCCGCTCCCTCCGCCTCCGACACCAGCGAGGAGGTATGTGCTGCTTGCGTGTGTGAGTGTGTGTGTGTGCGTGTGTGTGTACGTGCTTGCGTTTGGTGCTTGGATTATGATGCTTCTTCTTTACTCTTCCTCTTCTTTCCTCTTTCTTGTTGCAGATTGTTCTTGTTCTTCTTGATCTTGTTCTCTTCTTTTCTGCCGTTTTGTGCTTGGATTATGATGCTTCTTCTTTACTCTTCCTCTTCCTTCCTCTTTCTTGCTTGTTGTAGATTGTTCTTGTTCATCTTCATCTTGTTTTCTTCTTTTCTGGTTCTGAAGCTGCTACTGCTACTGCTCTTCTTCCTTCTCCTCCTTCTCCTCTTACTCTTTCTCATCCTCTTTCTTTTCTTCTTCACCTTTCCTCTTCATGCTCGTCCTCATTATCTTCGTCCTGGTTCTCATCCTGTATTTTTTCTCTCGCCGTTAATCTCCTGCTTTCTTGCGCTCCGTTCCTCTTCAATCACGTTAACCTTCTGCAGTGGATGTAGTGTGAGTTTTTATCGTTGTTACTGAGTTATGTCAAGTTATTATTGGTGTCTCGTTGTTAGTTACTGTTGATGTTGAGTTACTGCGTGAGTTGATGTTGAAGGTTGAAAGGTACCAGTAATATCTTAACTTTTCTTGTATTTCCCTTTCTTTCTCGTAGTGCTTTGTATTTTCATATGAAGTCTGTCAATCTTTCAGTCAGTCAGTTGTATGTCGTGGATGTTGTAGACCAAAGGATACTCTGCTGTTTGTTTTCCTTATGTATAGTGTTTAAGTATGTGTGTTTCTGTGTGTTTCTCTGTGTGTTACTGTGTGTTACTCTGTGTGTTACTGTGTGTTTCTGTGTGTTTCTGTGTGGTTTTGCTCCTCTTATTCTCGTCATACAACTTTGCTACTTATGTTAATGCTACTACTATTGCGGCTGCTACTACTACTTCTATTACTACTACTACTATTACTACTACTACTACTACTACTACTACTACTACTACTACTACTACTACTACTACTACTACTACTACTACTACTACTATGTAAACAATATTTATCTCACAGCAGTTACCACTTCCTTCCTTCCCTCCCTCCCTTCCTCCTTCCCTTCCTCCTTCCATCCCTACTCTCCTCCTTCCCTTCCCTCCCCCAAAGCAACCCCCCAAAAAATAACCACAACGTGACCCACATTTACGTAACACAGCACCTCCACAACACCCACCCCCCACCTCCCTTCAACACCTCTAACCCCCCCTCCTTTAACCCACTCAAAACACCAACTTTAACCCCTTCAATAAAAACACCACTACCACCACCACCAACAATATCACCACCACCACCACCACCACAATCACCACCACCACCACCACCACCACCACCGCCACCACCACCACCACCACCACCACCACCACCACCACCACCACCACCACCACCACCACCACCACTACCCTCAAAAAAACAAGCAAAAGCAACACGACACGAGAGATTGCTATCCATGTACATTTTTTTTTCTTTTTTCATATCAGTGTGTTCAATAGTTTTCCAGGTCGCATGTACGTGTGTGTGTGTGTGTGTGTGTGTGTGTGTGTGTGTGTGTGTGTGTGTGTGTGTGTGTGTGTGTGTGTGTGTGTGTTTGTATGTACTTCCTGTCCTACAAAAAAAAAAAGACTGCTCAAAAGGCCCTAATTGCAATCGAGGGGAGAAGAGAAAGGGAGGGAATGGGGAGAAAAATGGAGGAGGAGGAGGAAGAGGAGGAGGAGAGGAGGAGGAGGAGGAGGAGGAGGAGGAGGAGGAGGAGGAGAAGGAAGAGGAGGAATACAAAGAGAGGTGAGACAAGTAG
>JAPQNM010000047.1:3981200-4026200 GCA_029783475.1 Metacarcinus magister
AATCCTCAAAGGGGTCCTTCGTTTTTCCTCGATGCCTTTGAATTAAACTGTTTTTCGTGTTGTGTGGGTCAGCGGAAGGAGGAAGGCGGGGGGGTCAGGGGGGGAGGGGGGAGTGGGTCAGGGGGTCAGGGGGGAGGGAAGGGGAAGAGTTAGGGACAAAGAGTCAAGGGAAGGGAAGGGGGGAAGGGACATGGCAACAGTAGGAAGAAAGATGAAAAGAGATGAAAGAATAGAAGGATAAATTGACACTGGATACAGAGAAAGGTAAGTCGAGACGATGAGGGAGGAGGAGGAGGAGAAAAAAAAGGGAGGATAAGGGATGGGAAGGAAAGAAAAGAGAATATAAAGAAGAGAACTTAGGAATAAAAAGAAGAGAAGAGGGATTACGGGATAAGTAGAGGAGGAAGAGGAGGAGGACGAAGAGGAATATGCAGAGGTGGAGGATAAAGTCATAAAGAAGAGATAGAAGAGGAAGAGGAGAATATACTAAAGTCTTCAATAGTAGTGTAAAATAAACAAAAAATAAACGAACAGAAAACGGAAACCAAACTCAGGGTGACTCAAGAATTCTACCTAAAAATTATACAAAGATAGTGTGTAGGGTGTACCAGTGTCTAGGGTGAAATGTTTGAGTTTAGGGTGTAAGGGAAAGTGTCTTGAGGGTGTTGGTTGAGATTCTAAGGAGTGTCTTTGGGTGTCAGTGGGTGTGATTTCCCTTGGTCGTGTGGTGGTGGTGGTGGTGGTGGTGGTGGTGGTGGGTGGTGGTGGTGATGGTGATGGATGGTGACTGACTACTCCCTTCACTCTCTCTTTTTCTCTCGGTGTATCCTCTTCCTCCTCCTCCTCCTCCTCCTCATCCTCCTCCTCCTTCTCCTCTTCCTCCTCCTTCAATACACGTAGAGGAAAGTTAGATAAGGTTCAATATAAACTTGGAGATAAGAGAGACGCGAGAGAGAGAGAGAGAGAGAGAGAGAGAGAGAGAGAGAGAGAGAGAGAGAGAGAGAGAGAGAGAGAGAGAGAGAGAGAGAGAGAGAGAGAGAGAGAGAGAGAGAGAGAGAGAATGACAGATGGTCCACAGAGTAAATATTTGTTATCAAAGAATGAAAAAAAAATCAGAGGACTGTAGTACCTTGAAGACGTCTCCTCCTCTTCTTCTTCTTCTTCTTCTTCTTCTTCTTCTTCTTCTTCTTCTTCTTCTTCTTCTTCTTCTTCTTCTTCTTCTTCTTCTTCTTCTTCTTCTTGTGCTTGTTCTTGTTCTTGTTTTTCTTGTTCTTGTTATTATTGTGATGTTCTTGTTGTTCTTATTCTTGTTCTTGTTTTTGGTCTTGATCTTGTTCTTGTTCTTGTTTATATTCTTGTTCTTCTCCTTCAGGGTCGGCGTTGTGTGTAAGGGGAGTGAAGTTACCCAATTAAGGTCTTGGATACTGTGACCACATTAATAGATAGGAAGATGATTTCTCTCTCTCTCTCTCTCTTTCTCTCTCTCTCTCTCTCTCTCTCTCTCTCTCTCTCTCTCTCTCTCTCTCTCTCTCTCTCTCTCTCTCTCTCTCTCGTCTATCTTCATGACACTTTTCGTTTATTGATTGTTTTTATTATCTCTCTTTTTTCTTCTTTCTCACTCACTCTCTTCTCTCTGGTTTATTGATGTCTCATTTAGTATTTTATTTTCCTCTCCATTTCCTCTCCTGTTTCCTTCAATTTCCTATTTTTCCTTTGGCTTCTTCTTCTTCTTTTTCCTCTTCAGAGAAAACATAATTTGTTTCATATCTTCCTCCAGAGTAATTTCTCTTCTGCTCATCGCCTCGTTTTCTTACCTCAATATTTTTCCTTTTTTCTCTCTCTCTCTCTCTCTCTCTCTCTCTCTCTCTCTCTCTCTCTCTCTCTCTCTCTCTCTCTCTCTCTCTCTCTCTCTCTCTCTCTCTCTCTCTCTCTCTCTCTCTTCTGTTTCCTGTTTTCTATATTAATGTTTCTTCTTTTCCTTCTTCGTTATCTCGTTCTTTCTGTTGTGATTCTGTTTTCCTATCATGATTTTATTTTTTTCTTCTTCGTCCTTTGATCTCTTCCTCCTTTTCTTTTTCATCCTCTTCGTTACCGTCTTCTTCCTTTCATTCTATATTATTTCTTCTTCTTCTTCTTCTTCTTCTTCTTCTTCTTCTTCTTCTTCTTCTTCTTATTATTATTATTATTATTATTATTATTATTATTATTATTATTATTATTATTATCATTATTATTAATTTCATCATTACTATTGTTATTATTCCTTCTACTGCTCCTCCTTTTTCTTTACTATCCCTGTTCTTGTCTCCTCTTCTCTTCTCTTCTCTTCTCTCCCCCTTTACCTTACTCAGTTTCCTCTCTCTCCATCTCTCTCTTTTCTCTTTATCTCACACACACACACACACACACACACACACACACACACACACACACACACACACACACACACACACACACACACACACACACACACACACACACACACACACACACACCTTCCCATCCATCCTTGCAACATCATTATAATACAGCCCACGGTGTTTGCAAGGTAATGAATAGGAGGATAGAACTAACTCACCCCAATTATATCTCCCTCTTACCTTGAGTCACCTTTAATCAGCACCTGTCAGCACCTCACCTGTATGGAGGCACGAGACAGGTGATAACGAGGATGCTGGGAATAGATGTTGAATGCAGGTTGCCCTTTATGTTTTAATAGGGATTGAAGAATGAGGGAGGAATTGATTTGGTGTTGGTAATACTGTGTAGGGGTGAAGGTAGGATGTGAAAGGGTAGTGAAGTGGTGGAGTCGTAGTGATGATGTAGGTGGTTTTTAAGTGTGTTAAGGTGATGGTAGTGGTAGTGATGGTATTCTGTGGTGGTGGTGGTGGTGGTGGTGTTTGTTTACTGTGGAGGATAGAGTGATGAGGAGAACGTAGTGATGCTAGAGAGGAAAAGGTGTAAAAGTCTACGGTTTTATCTTACCACATTTACATTACTCCTTCTTCCATTTCTTTCTCTTCCTCCACGACGTACCTTCCCCTTCTCTCCATTTACCTTAACCTTTTCTATACCTTTCCCTCTTATCTTCCCTTTCTTCCTTGTCTCCTCTCCTTATATCCCTATTTATCCCTCCTTATCTTTCTTTCGTCTCTCCCTGTTTCCCCTCTCATTTTTCTCACTCTTAAATTCCATCTTTTTTCTCTGTTTCCTTTTCATTCTCTTTCCGTCTCTCTCCCTCTCACCATGACCTATCCTCACGCCTCTATGTTATAACCTTTCTTCCTCCGAGTCGTTTCTTACCCATTTAAAAATAATGACAGATATGTATTTCCTTAAAGCGAACACAACCTTAGCTTCAGTAACCCTCTGTATCAGGACGTGAAATCCTGAGTTGAAATTTAATACTCTCAGGTACATTTTTTTTTTTTACCCTTGAAAGACGCCTCGACAAATACTATTCTCGTTGGTGGTTCTCTAGGTCGTCAAAATATTACTCTCGTGTTGGTTTGAGTAATGATGAAATGCTGTTATGCTTGTGCCGTTTAAATTGGTGTAGAAATGTCTCCTTTTTTTATCCGTGTTATTGTGATTCATATGAAAAATGTTGCTGAGTTTGTTTAAGTAACGCACACACACACACACACACACACACACACACACACACACACACACACACACACACACACACACACACATACACATACACACGCTTGGTGGTTCTTATCCTCGTTATAATGTTGCTTGTCTAGTATTATAAAACCACATTATAGTCTTGCTTCCAAACTGCTTCTGAGGTCTAGTTAAGAAGCACCTGCCTTGTATATTGCAGTCACGTAGCAACAACGTTTCCTCAGTGACTCCTTTTCACCGTAAAATCTAACCTGCAAAGCATTTTACGTTTGCATAAAAATAGTTTACCACACTGGCTTACATTCACGCTACAGTGTTACCTTCCCATTAGCTCACAGTCACGTTAAAAGCCACACTGGATTACGTATAACTCGCTCTAAAATATAACATGTGCGGGAGGTTTATACTAAGTGCTGCCCTCTTGTGGTTTATATTCACCTTTCTTCACGTTACCTGTCCAGTATATTCACAGGTGCGTTGTATGTAATAATACCTTCACGCTGGTCTATCCTCACGTTGAAATAGTGTCTGCCCAGTGTCTGACAGTTACGAATGTACCTTTAGCTTTTTATTTTCACCTTTAAACATGTCCAGTATTTTACAGCAGCGTTGAAATCTTACTTCTCAGCCCAGAGATGGAGAGTACGGGAAGGAAGGCAAGATGGAAGGATATTAGAGAGAAAAAGGAAAGACACAGACGGAAGGGGATGGAAAGGAAGTGATAATGGAGGGTTTGGAAGAGGGAATAAGAAGATGAATAATGTAGAAAGGCAGAGAGGGAAAGGAGGGAAGGAAAGGAAAGGAAAGGACAGGAAAGGAAAGGAAAGGAAAGGAAAAGAAAGAGAAGAGAAGGAAAGTGAAGGAAAGGGAAGGGAAGTGAAGGGAATGAAAAATAAGGGAAAGAAAGGGAAGATAAAATAATTGATGGGAAGAAAAGGGAAAGAAAGGAAAGGAAAGGAAAGAAAAGACAGGCATTTCTAAGAGCTTGGGGAGAGGGAAGAAAACAGAGGAAGAGGAAAGGAAGAGAGAGAAGGGAAACATAACAATATGAACCCTGAAGAAATATAGATGAAAACCAAGAACGGGAAGAGGAAAAGGAAGGAAAAGGCACAAAATACAAGGGAAAAGGGTAACATTTCTAAGAGCTTAAGAAGAGTGAAGGAAAGAACCATATTTCCTAACCATTCCTTTAAGTCAATGAGTAAGAGGCTGATACGTTACCCTTTTACAAATCAATTCCATTACCACAATCTTGCCCATTAGTATTACATGACGTCCTTTCGTCTATCACATTCTCCTTACTCTTCAATATCACATGCGCCGCCTTCCTGTACCTTGTCCTGCCTTCTGCCTCTTGCCTCCTGCCTCATAACGCTAAACATGATCTCTTTCCGTCTTCATCACATTCCACCACACTGCAGTTTATCATTATTGCGTGGATTGCGTGCGTGCGTGCGTGAGTGTGTCAATTGCCTTACTTGTGACAGCTTAAAGAGGTTACTAGGAGGACGTGATCGCTCGTAAAGAAGGATTAAAGTGGAGTGAATGAAATAGAAATGATTCGTTGTGATCAGGATTCGAAGCGACGTATGGAGTGTCACTGTCTGTTTAAGAGTTCACGAAAGACTTTTTTATTCATCTTATTTATCGCTTTCATATCTATCTCAAGGTCATTTTTTTTTACTCGTCTTAACCTCCTGACCTTAAAATGAGGTCACTCCTATTTACATACTTCAAATGAACCTTATTTTTATCTCTCTTAGTTTAAAAAAAAATCGGTTAAACTTATACAATAAATGTCTTAATCAACACGTAACATCACACTCCATGTTATTTCACACTACTATTACACAACACATGGTCACTTTACACTTCAATGCATCACGTTAAGCCGCTTTGCAACTAGATCGTTAAGTGGGAGTGTTACGCAGCATCGCACAACAAGACTCACTGTAATGATATTCGGCTCAGAATGTGTCGCCTTGCAAAATTAAATCAGTTTCCCTCATAATAAGAAGTGTTTCACGTTTTCTTCACAAGTTTCCAGCAATTTTTCCAGCGGTGACAGCGAGAGAGAGAGAGAGAGAGAGAGAGAGAGAGAGAGAGAGAGAGAGAGAGAGAGAGAGAGAGAGAGAGAGAGAGAGAGAGAGAGAGAGAGAGTGTTTTTAGTGGCTTAGCGGCGTTCCAGAAACTTAAGTTAGAACGAAATGCGGAAATATAATGAAAGAAAACTATTTTTTTGTCTCTCTCTCTCTCTCTCTCTCTCTCTCTCTCTCTCTCTCTCTCTCTCTCTCTCTCTCTCTCTCTCTCTCTCTCTCTCTCTCTCTCTCTCTCTCTCTCTCTCTCTCTCTTTCTATATTCCTATATCTAATTTTATATTTACTACTACTACATCTACTACTACTACTACTACTACTACTACTACTACTACTACTACTACTACTACTACTACTACTACTACTACTACTACTACTACTACTACTACTACTACTACTACTAATACTATATAATAATAATAATAATAATAATAATAATAATAATAATAATAATCTCCCTTTCACTATGTTTACGCTCAATACTCTTCATCTTTCCCTCTCTCCTCCCCACTCTCCCTCCTTCTCTCCCACTCTCCCTCTCTCCTTTCCTCCCTATTTTCCCTCCAATCTCACAAATTACATACGTACGTGTGAATAGTAATAATTTGTCACAACATCTATTTACAAACTGAAATACTCCCTCTCCTACACACACACACACACACACACACACACACACACACACACACACACACACACACACACACACACACACACACACACACACACACACACACATTGAGGTAAGGTCTAATTTCAAGGTTATTTTCCTTTACTCTCATCATGCAGAGTAATTACCTATGTCAGAATTTCGTGTAGGTTTAAAGCCATTGATCTCTCTCTCTCTCTCTCTCTCTCTCTCTCTCTCTCTCTCTCTCTCTCTCTCTCTCTCTCTCTCTCTCTCTCTCTCTCTCTCTCTCTCTCTCTCTCTCTCCCCCCCCACACCTGTCAAATGTCTGATCTTGTTTCCAATATTACCATTAAAGGTCATCTCTTCTCCCTCTTCTCTCCTTTCCTCCTTCTCTCATTCGATCTCTTTCTATTTTTCCTTCTCCTCTTTCTTTCTCTTTTTATTTTTTTTCTTCCTCTCTTTCGTTCCCTTTATGTCTATCTATCTGTCTTTCTGGCTTTCCCTGTCTTTTTTTTTCTTCTCTCTCTCTCTCTCTCTCTCTCTCTCTCTCTCTCTCTCTCTCTCTCTCTCTCTCCTCTCTCTCTCTCCTCTCTGTCTCTCTCTCCTCTCTCTCTCTCTCTCTCTCTCTCTCTCTCTCTCTCTCTCTCTCTCTCTCTCTCTCTCTCTCTCTCTCTCTCTCTCTCTCAACCAAAAGTGTGATCATTAAAGAAAGTCTGTGTAGTATCTTCTCTTTGTCCTCTTCGTTTTTTCCTTTTCCAAGCCTTCTATTATCTTTTTTTCCTCCTTTTCTTTTTCCTCCTCCTCCTCCTCCTCCTCCTCCTCCTCCTCCCTCCTCCTCCTCCTCCTCCTCTCTCCTTCTCCTCCTCCTATTCCTCCTCCTCCTCCTTCTCCTTTATACTTTTCATTCTCATTGGCTTATATAACTTTTTTTTTATTATTATCTCTCTCATCTTTTTGTATCCTTTGATTGTCATCTCTACTCCTACGCTTCCTTTTTTTCATCTCTCCTCCTCCTCCTCCTCCTCTTTCTCCTCTTTCTCCTCCTCCTCCTCTCCTCCTCCTCCTCCTCCTCCTCCTCCTCCTCCTCCTCCGCATCGTAAGAAGTTAAAAAGAAAACAGAAAATGTCTAAATCCATCCCGCTCTTCACCCCCCCTTAACCCACCTCACCCACCCACCCACACCCCACCTCACCCCACCCACACCCCCCTCACCCCCCTTCCTTCACCCACCCTCACCCACCCTCACCCACCACAGGCTTCACATCTTTTGCTACCAACACGACTCTTTATATCTCGTCTCTTCTTTGCTCTTTCCCATGATGCAATGCGGCCAGGGGAAGAGGTGGGTTTGTGGATGAGTGGGTGGGTAGGTGGGTGGGTTGGTGGGTGGGTGGGTGTGGGAAGGGGTAAGGGAAAGGGTCAAAGGGCATCAGGTCTTTTGGATAGGGAAGGGAAGGGAAGGTAAAGGGAAGGGAAGGGAAGGGAAGGGAAGGGAAGGGAAGGGAAGGGAAGGGGTGAGAGTTGCCAACGTGACATGTAAGGTAACTTTTTCTGTATTGGAAAATTGATGACGAATGTTATGAGTTTGAGAGAGAGAGAGAGAGAGAGAGAGAGAGAGAGAGAGAGAGAGAGAGAGAGAGAGAGAGAGAGAGAGAGAGAGAGAGAGAGAGAGAGAGAGAGAGAGAGAGAGAGAGAGAGAGAGAGTTCCTTAAGATACGTTCCCCAGACAGAGTTGCTTTATCTAAATATCTGTAACGGAAGAGAGGAAATGACAGAGAAAGAGAGAGAAAGAAAGATAGTGAGAGAATAGAAGTGGAAGTCTCTGAAGTTGGCTGTTATTATACTCTTTCTCTCTCTCTCTCTCTCTCTCTCTCTCTCTCTCTCTCTCTCTCTCTCTCTCTCTCTCTCTCTCTCTCTCTCTCTCTCTCTCTTTGTGGCATATTAAAGCGATTGGGTGGAGGGTTGAGAGAGACATTTTGATAAGGATGAGGAGAGAGAGAGAGAGAGAGAGAGAGAGAGAGAGAGAGAGAGAGAGAGAGAGAGAGAGAGAGAGAGAGAGAGAGAGAGAGAGAGAGAGAGAGAGAGAGAGAGAGAGAGAGAGAGAGAGATAGGAAAGTTGAGAAGGTGGCAGGACTGGCATGGGAGAGAGGGAGAGGGGGAGGGAGGGAAGGTAGGCTGATAAGAACGGGGGGAAGGAGAGATATTGGAAGAGGAAGGGAGGTAGAAGTGGGAGATGGAGGGTAAAAAAGAGAGAGGGAGGAATGATTGGTGGAGGGAAGGAGGGAAGGAGGGAAGGAAGGAAGGATAAAGGACACGTGTGGAGAGAAAAGATTAGGAAGGACTGATGAACTGGCACGTGTAGAGAGAGAGAGAGAGAGAGAGAGAGAGAGAGAGAGAGAGAGAGAGAGAGAGAGAGAGAGAGAGAGAGAGAGAGAGAGAGAGAGAGAGAGCATGAAAGAGCCATCAGTATTCAGGCACTTAATGGTGATTGAGAATTTGGTTTCAAAGTATAGCATCTCCATTTAAGCTCTCTCTCTCTCTCTCTCTCTCTCTCTCTCTCTCTCTCTCTCTCTCTCTCTCTCTCTCTCTCTCTCTCTCTCTCTCTCTCTCATCAAATTTTTCCTATGTCCTTATCCTTGCTTCCTCCTCTCCCTCTTTTTCTCTCTTCCTTCTCAATTCCTTCCCTCCCTCTTACCCTCTCTCCTTCCTTCCTTCCTTCTTTCCTTCCTTCCTTCCTTCCTCATTCACCAAGTATCATGCATTTTTATAGCTTTTTTTGGTTATCTTATCTCCTCCTTTCCTCCTACCCACCCTCCCTACTCTCTCTCTTTCTCTCTCTCTCTCTCTCTCTCTCTCTCTCTCTCTCTCTCTCTCTCTCTCTCTCTCTCTCTCTCTCTCTCTCTCTCTCTCTCAATCCCATCTATTCACTCATGGCATTTACCGTCCATCCCCTTACTCCTCCTCCCTCCTCCTCCTCCTCCTCCTCCTCCTCCTCCTCCTCTGTGGCTTGGAGGTTAAATTAGAGTCGTCCCAAGGAAGAGATGGATCGTTCTCCTACTCATGCATTAGGAAATCTCGTGTTCTCTTCTTCCTTCTCATCGTCTTCCTCCTTTACCTTCGTGGACTGAACTAATGTGAAAATTATCGATTCATGTATAACTCACTTGGACACACACACACACGCTCACTTGGACACACACACACACACACACACACACACACACACACTTGGCCACACACACACACACACACACACACACACACTTGGCCACACACACACACACACACACACACACACACACACACACACACACACTCACACCTGCATACACACACATATACATACTGGAGAAGGAAGAAAAGTAGGTAGAAAGTATCGTAAGTAAGAATAATAATAATAGTTGACGTGTCGTAAGAAGAAGATAATAAGTGATGAGATATTGTAAGAAGGAAACAATAGATGATGAGGTATCGTAAGGAGAAGAAAAAAATAGTAGAGTATCGTAAAAAGAAGAGAAGGAGATTGAATATCGTAACATTATATAATCTTGTGTCATTTATAGAAAGCATCAAAGAAGTACAAATCAGGAGATACCACTTAATTTATTTTCTAACATCTACCTCGTTACATCTTTCTTATACTAATCCCAACCTTCCAGTCCTATAAAACATGTCTAATCTTTTTCTTATCCTACACAATTAATTTTCCTTTTCATACGAACTATTTTTCCAGGTAACAGCATGCTTGAGGGAGGGTGTAGGTAGGTAGGTAAGGATAATCTTCTGACTTCTCCCTTGTACTCTCATAACTGCTATTGCTATATTGTGAGAGAGGTATCATAACTTCCCTTATCTCCTTGTCACCTCTGCACCCACCCTTCCTACCTCCCTTTATCAGTCACCCTTTACATCTGACTTTCTCTCATTCCACTTTCTGTATCAATCATATTTCACTCCTCACTACTTTCCAAATATTCTCATCCCTCCTTCCCTTTTTCAATACTTCTTCTCCGTCTTTCACTCTCTCTGCCTCCCTCTCCTCCTCTAGTTAAGCCTTTCAGTTTCTCTCCTTCCTCGCTCCTTCCTTGCCTTCCTCTCTCCCTCTCTTCTTCACACCTTTCCTTCATCAACCAACCACAGAATACACATTACAAAATCTTAAATATAAACCAAATTAGAGTGAATCCACAATAACAACATCAAACTAACATGGAATTCAATGTTGCGTTCCTCGCCCACCATCTTCCCAGTAAGCTAGGTAAATTCCAGTAGAGGGAGGCTAATTACACCTTTGCCGGGCGTCAGGTAACCTACACGGCACCCTAATTTGGTGTCAGGTACGGTATTGTGTTCCTGCCGGCCTATATAGACGTTAGTTAAAGGCTTCTGGTTAATGGAACAATGGTAGGGTCGGAGTTGAAGGGATGGCGTGTGCTGGTAGTAGTATTGGGATGGTGCAGGTACGGTGCGGTGGTGGAATTATAGGGAAGAGAACAATGTGGAGTAGTGGAGTTGTGGAGTAACTTGTGTGGATTAGAGAGGAACTTACGTGGATGATGTAGTGGATGAGGTGGAATGAGAAGTGGAATAGATGGTTGTGGTGGAGGGTGTGAGGGTCGTATAGTTAAGGAAAGGAAGAGAGCTTGACTAAGGGTAAGGGGAGACTCAGATAGGGACAGAATTACATGTTCTTCCACTTTATCATTAACACCTTTTTTTTCTCCTCCTCTTCTCCTCCTTTCCTACCTTTTTTGTTATTCTCCTTTGCCTCTCTCTTCTCCCTTTATACCTCCCTCCTCGTTGGTCTTTTTTTATCTCCTTTCCTCCTCGTTTTCCACTGGCCTTCACAAAAGAATATTGATCCATTTTCACTTGAGTTTTGCTAGGGATAACGAACGTATTATTATTATTATTATTATCATTATTATTGTTAGTGTTTATTAGTGTTTAACCTTGAGACAGAGAGAGAGAGAGAGAGAGAGAGAGAGAGAGAGAGAGAGAGAGAGAGAGAGAGAGAGAGAGAGAGAGAGAGAGAGAGAGAGAGAGAGAGAGAGAGAGAGAGAGAGAGAGAGAGAGAGAGAATATGATAGAACCTCTTCATATCAAAACTCCTCTCCACTTATTTTTCTTCCTCTCCCTTTACCTTAATTACTGTATCCTCTTTTTTTTTCACTCCCTCTCAATAGCTACTCATGCGCACCCACCGCCCCCCCCCCTCACACACACACACACAAAGGAGTCCTGAGGGATGAATATCGGTAATATGGTTCAATATTTCCTGTCATGAAAACGACTTCTTTGAATCTTGCTTATTGGAAAGGCTTTGAGAGTTAGCTTATCTCCTCCTCCTTCTCCTCCTCCTCCTCCTCCTCCTCCTCCTCCTCCTCCTCCTCCTCCTCCCCCTCCTCTTCTTCCTCCTCCTCCTCCTTCTCTTCTTCTTCCTCCCACACACGCACAAAGTTTCCTTTAGATTATACCATATTTTTTGTTTTCCTAATTCATACCTTATTAATTTTAGTTTTATTTTATCAGTTTTTTAAGTCCATCGCTTCCTTTCCCGCCCAGCTTCGGTGTCAGGGATGGGTGGTGGTGGGTGGGGAGGTGCCTTCTACTGTACTATCTTTGACCTCATTCTTAGTACATTAGTCTAGTTCAGTAAAAGGATAGTCTAACAAGGATATGAAGATCTGTAGTTGTTTGTGAAATCAGTACAATCCTCCTCCTCCTCCTCCTCCTCCTCCTCCTCCTCCTCCTCCTCCTCCTCCTCCTCCTCCTCCTCCTCTTCCTCCTCCTTATCCTCCTATTTTATTGGATATTTCCTTGTGCCTAATATTCCAAGGTAAGAGGAGATGAAAAGAGAAAGGAGGAAAGGGGAGGGAATGTTAAAGAGGAGGAGGATGAGGACAAGGAGGAGGAGGAGGAGGAGGAGGAGGAGAAGGAGGAGGAGGAGGAGGAGGAGGGGAAGGAGGAGGAGGAGGAGGGGGAGGAGGAAGAGGAGGAGGAAGGGGGGAAGAAGAAGGGGCTGCATGCTCGTAAACCATTATTATGAACCAGTAGTGTCCAGACTCTCCTCCTCCTCCTCCTCCTCCTCCTCCTCCTCCTCCTCCTCCTCCTCCTCTTCCTCCTCCTCCTCCTGCTCCTCCTCCTTGTTATTGTCAGTGTTTTTTCTTTTAAGACTTTCCTTTTTTATTATTTTCACGTTGAAATGTTTTATTCCTGCTTCAGTTTGCATCCCATTACACCTCCTCCTCCTCCTCCTCCTCCTCCTCCTCCTCCTCCTCCTCTTACTCTTACTGCTCTTCCTCCAACTTCCCTCCGTCTTAAAAGTGCTATTCATGTAATTTGTATCGCGTCGTCACCCACTTCTCGCCAATATTACACCCTCGCCAATTTCCCTTTCTTCTCTAGGGTAAAACAAAAAAATTCCCCAAGTTAACTTTTTTTACCCTCTCTCTCTAATTCAGAAATGTGATCTAATTTGAGAATCTGATATGTGGCCAATTACTTCATGATATGTGTGTGTGTGTGTGTGTGTGTGTGTGTGTGTGTGTGTGTGTGTGTGTGTGTGTGTGTGTGTGTGTGTGTGTGTGTGTGTGTGTGTGTGTGGTGATTACCAAGGATGTGAAACAACTAACTGACTGATTGATTGAACGGTTGACTCACTGACTTATTGTACGAATAAGCCACATTGATTGCATTTACATGTGTACACCCTTAACACACACGCACACACACACACACACACACACACACACACACACACACACGTGAACCATAGCAATCTAAGATAATGATATCTCCTCCTCCTCCTCCTCCTTCTCCTCCCTGAACCCACAATATTAGCCCTTATGAGTTATAAGTGAGTGTGTCCCAAGAGTTAGCTACTACTACTACTACTACTTGTTGTTGTTGTTGATTTTTTTTGTCTCATACATTTTCGTCTTCTTATCATTGTTTATGTTCAGATCGAGATAAATTTTTGTAACCATTATTTTTTCACTTGATTTTTTTCTCCTCCTCCTCCTCCTCCTCCTCCTCCTCCTCCTCCTCCTCCTCCTCCTCCTCCTCCTCCTCCTCCTCCTCCTCCTCCTCCTTCTTCTTCTCCTTCTACTTCCACTTTGCTGTTCTTTTGTCTCTATCAAGTAGATATTTAGTAGTAGTGTAGCTTCACGGACAGCCTCGTTAGGTCCAGTAGGACTGTTGATGTCTGTTCTTCCTTTGTACTCCTGTGTACTCCTCCTCCTCCTCTTCATCCTCCTCCTACTCCTTCCTTTTCTTTCTCCCTCCCACCATTTGCCTCTGTTCTTTTCCTTCTTTCTCCACCCACACGCCCCCAGCCTTCCTTCCTTCTTTCCTTCCTATGCCTTCATCTTTGTCTTTTGAAATTAGCTTTAAGGGGAAAAATGTGGGTGCACCTACGTCTCCTTTTGTTGTTGTTGTTGTTGTTGTTGCTGTTGTTGTTGTTGTTGTTGTATTTTTCATGGGGACAATAACACATGCATTAAGGAGTGATCGTGTTGACTACTACTAAAGCGTATCGTAGGATTCTAATAAAGAGAATCAGAGAGGGTACATAAGGTGTTACATGTGAGGAGCAATGTGGCTTTAGAAGAGGGCGAAGCTGTGTGGATCAGGTGTTTGCTGTGAGACAGATGTGTGGAAAGTGTTTGGCAAAAGGGAGCCAAGTATTTTGAGCTGTTATGGACATGGATAAAACATATTACAGTATTGATAAGGATGGGGTTGTGGAATGTCTTACGATTATATGTGTTAGGTGGCAGACTGGTAAAAGGTGTGAAAAGTTTCTATGTGAATGGTAGAACATGTGTAAGAGTGGGAAACAGCGTGATTGAGTGATTTTCTGTTCGAGTAGGACTACGTTAGGGTTGTGTAATATCACCATGGTTGTTCAGTAGTTATATGGATGGTGTGGTAAGGGAAGTTAATGCGAGAATGTTAGGTAAGAGTTTCAGTTTGCTAAATTCTAATGATTGAGAATGGAAGGTAAATCAACTATTGTTTGCTGATGCTACGGCTTTAGTGGTAGATTCGGAGGAAAAATTATGTCAGTTGGTGGAGAAATTTGAATGATTGTGTAGGAGTTTGAAAATGAATGAGTAGGAGTAAAATAATGAAAACCAAATGTACAAGGGAGTTGGTGTAGAAGGATGAATGTTGTATTGAATGATGAACTTCTTGAGGTGGAATGTTTTAAACATTTAGGGTTCAAGATTAGCCTACGTTCTGGAGAGCATTTTTATTGATGGATACCGGAACTGAAACCCATGCAACCTTACCTTACCTTACTGTAGATGGAGAAATAGAGACAGAGCTGAATTCTAGGATCAGTGATGTAGGAAAGGTGTGGGAGGAATGATAAAGGTATTTAGTTGTAGAGCGATGGGGATGAATGTAAAGAGAAGATTGTATGAAGGAGTAACTGTGCCCACTGCACTGTATGGGATTCAAACATGGAGTATGGCAGTGTACGAAGGAAAATTGGTGCCACGAGAGAGTTGGCTGGTCGAGCAGAGCAGAGTGTTGAGATAGTTTGGACATATGGAGAGAATGGAGGACCAGTTGATGAAGAGAATAGTAAATTCTGATGTCAAAAGTGTGAGGTAGAGAGGAAGGCCAAGAACTGGATGGATGGACGGTGTGAAAATAACATTAAATGAAAGAGGAATGTCTGGAGCAAGGATGGAAGATTATGCATGATAAAAGTGAGTGGAGAGTAATGGTTAATGCATGATTAATAATGCGGCCTTGATGACCCTTGAAGGAGGCTCTCGTGCATCTGGTGTGACCCTTGGATCATATCAGGTGCAGGGTGGGAGAGGGCGTGAGTTAAGTATGAAGCGGTAGGGTTAAACCTTAGGACTGTTGTGAATGCGACCCTCATCCTCGACTCCATTTGCATGACTCACCTAACGTGTTGTGTTTGGGTGGGGTGTACTTTTATTCTCCTATGGGGACTTAGGTGCTAAGTGAGAGGACTATATATGTATATGTGCATGGGTGTGTGTATACCTGCCTTATCTTGGCTACCCCCTTCTGGGGGATAACAGCTGGGTATATAGATAGCTATATTATTATTATTATTATTATTATTATTATTATTATTATTATTATTATTATTATTATTATTATATTATTATTATAAGTATCACTATTGTTATTATTATCATCATCATTATTACTATTTTTATCACCCACACTGTAACGTCTTTTTCTCACATGCAGCCACATTTTAATGGTTTTCCTTGTATTTCCTTTCTATTGTGTTGCTGCGCCCTCAGAGAGAGAGAGAGAGAGAGAGAGAGAGAGAGAGAGAGAGAGAGAGAGAGAGAGAGAGAGAGAGAGAGAGAGAGAGAGAGCGAGAGCGAGAGAGAGAAAGAGAATACACAAAGCCCTTTTTTCCAACCTTTACAGGAGCTTGCCGCCCTAAAGGACATCATCCTCGCTCGTCTTGCGGCTGAACTAGATGACTCATGGCAGGACCTTCCCTCCTTCAAACGTGACCTACTGAAGGGGGACATGGCTGAAGAGGACGACGACGAAGGGGACGAAGGAAGCAGGAGGCAGGACGTGAAAAAGAAGAGGATGTTTGCTCCCCTTTCTGGCTTACCGGGAAATCTTCGTACCATTAAGAGACAGATTCGGTACCACCAGTGTTACTTCAACCCCATCTCATGCTTCAGGTGGGTGGTGGGGCTCCGGGGAGGGGGGAGGGCGTACGGGGAATGTGATCTGAGTGTGTCTTTATTATTTTTTCTCCACTAATGGGTGATAAAATGTAGTTAAGCTTTATTTACCTAGCAATCTCTATTTTATTATTTTTTTGAATGAATTACAGCAGTCAGCGTCAAGTCTTGTTATTGTATATACTCAGTTTTTCCTTCGTCAGGCAGGTGTTATCCCTTCGTCAGGCAGGTCGTGGGGTCCCGTTCTGTAAACATTTCTCTCCACAGGCGGAAGTGAGTCTACAGGCTTTAGGATGACGCCGCGGCCAGTTATTGACGTCATCACCAGCCTCATGATGTCACGACCTGGCCAGCGCGTCTCAGCCCCTGACGTCACCAGCAGTAGTTCAGCATAACCTTCATAGGCAGGATAAAACAACGCGTGAACCAGTGACGTCATGAATACCTGAGCGTTGCGTGTTGCGTGTGTGCGTGCTTGTGAGCGTTGCGTGTGCGTGTGTGTGTGACTGTTTTCATCCTTCCTCTGAGCCACTTTGAGAATTACTGCAGCTTATTTAGTTTTTTTTTAATTATTTTGATATTTCTTTCGCCTCATTCCCGCTAAACAGCCTCACCTTGTCAGAATAAATAATAAATAAATAAATAAATAATGTGTCACAGATCTCGTTCTGAATATCTAACCTGAACACACATATTTTTTAGTTTTTGCTATCTATTTCTATAAGTTTAGGTTAATGTTCGCGTGTTCACCATTAAAAAAAGGACGAGAAGGTCACAACATTTTAATTTTTTAGTCAGACTCATAAAACTGACTGGGTGGTGGCGGCTGTGTCTAGTGTGTCACCCTCAAACTGGAACACAG
The DNA here is from genome assembly GCA_029783475.1 of Metacarcinus magister. Taxonomy (NCBI): domain Eukaryota; kingdom Metazoa; phylum Arthropoda; class Malacostraca; order Decapoda; family Cancridae; genus Metacarcinus; species Metacarcinus magister. The sequence goes on from JAPQNM010000047.1 coordinate 3,998,127, forward strand.
GTCAATACTACGGTGCACTGAGCTTGTTTTCCTTCATATTACGAGGGGCTAGAGGTAGGGGAAGACTGTCATGTGTGTGTTTGTGTGTGTGTGTGTGTGTGTGTGTGTGTGTGTGTGTGTGTCAGGGTAGTAGAACAAATAATATCGTGTTAATTTCAGCTTTTGTGTGCGTTTCAGACTCTTACGAATATTAGTGGAGTTTGACCATCAATAATAGAGTGTCCTGTGTGTGTGTGTGTGTGTGTGTGTGTGTGTGTGTGTGTGTGTGTGTAGGCATGAGAGTGGTAGTAGTAATAATTAACAACATATTTATCTGATTATCCAGCCCAAACAAGTGTATTAGCTGCAGTATCATCACCGCAGCATTATATAACAACAATAATGGCAATGACTAATAAAAATGTGTGTTTTGTTTCATCTACATGTGATTTCTTAACCTCATCTGAAATTTGTGGGTAATTCTAGAAAAAAAGAGGAAGTACAAGTACGAGTTCCTACCATTTACTAACAATGGTAAACTAAACAGGTAATCTACTAATAACCATTTACCTGCTTCGCTTCAATAAAGTTTATATATATATATATATATATATATATATATATATATATATATATATATATATATAAGATACGTGAATGGAAGGTGAAATGATTCCTAATCTTATAAGGTATATATTGAACCTCTGTAGTAGAGGAAAAAGTGGCTTCAATAGGGATTTAATAAATTATAACTTGCACACCTCAAAATTACGCTCATGTTGGTAGGAATCAGAAATGTGCAATATATCCCTTTAAAGAACAAAACAGTGATTTTAAAAGGTAAACCAAAGAATATACTTTTCTATAATCACATGTTAAGGGAAAATAAAGAGGTGTATAAGAAGAAAGAAGGATTTATACAAGAACATTGAAGTGACGCAGCTCGCGCCTCCCTTGGTTAGTTACAGCTGATCGGTTCATATTGTCACGCCGCGGCCGCACTCCACACGTCCTCACTGTTGCTTTATTTCAGCACATAGCATACATCCACCACGGTGTTCTACCATCTCTTCACAGGTAAAGTTAAGGAAATTGTATGTTGAATGTGTTAAGCCAGGTGAGGGTGTGACGAGGTTATGTGTAAGGTGTTTTTATGGAAGTAGAAGTGGAGCAGTCAGAGTACATGTCCTCAAGATTGTGTTTGGTAGAGGGAAGGCGGCATTTCTCCCTCACTCTACATATACATTTTAAGGTATTCTAAAGACTGTTGTGAAATATTGGTAGTAAGAAGACGGTAAATCTACATAATTACTGCTCGGACGATATCGCTATAAATATGAAGTCCTACGTATTGAACATAGTGTAGTCAGCACAAGTGAAGGTTCTTCAGGCGGTGCGTGTCATTATTTACCGCGCAAAGTGTCTTTGATGTTAGGTTAAATTATATTATGCTAAGTTATGGTTAAGTTAGGTTTTGTTCGGTTATATAATCTTTTTATATTTTATTATTCAAAAGTTAAGTTTTTCACCGGCACTGGAGGGTCGTCTGGCACTGCCGCTAGGAACTTGTCCAGGCCAGTTTTGAACCTGCTTACCCAGGCACTCAGTAATTCCCCTTCACGGTTAATATTCCGCAGGAGTTGGTGCTCACCTCCTTTGGGAATGCATGAACATTTTTTTGGCTTTTCATGTGCTAAGCTGACTGCAAGCAGGGGTAAATCTTACTAATAGCACCTCCTTACTGATCACCAAAATATTGACATAGGTGATAAGGTATGTAATGTACAACACGTTTGTGGTGGTTTTATTTGGGGGACGGCCTTAGTTTGGCCACAGAGGCTCTTTAAAAATCTGGTAGGTGCCTCAAATTTTAAGTCCACACAGATGTTAAGTTATAGTTAGGTTAAGGTTGTTAGGTTAGGTTACGTTTATGTTATGGTTAGGTTAGGTTCGGTTATATAAGATTTTTACATTTTATTACCCAAATCCAGAAAAAATCTAAGGTTGAGAACCCTAACTTTTGGGTAATAAAATGTAAAAATCTTATATAACCGAACCTAACCTAATTTAACCTAACCATAACATAAACGTAACCTAACCTAACAATCTTAACCTAACCATAACTTAACATCTGTGTGGACTTAAAATTTGAGGCAGCTACCAGATTTTTAAGAGCCTCTGTGGCCAAACTAAGGCCGTCCCCCAAATAAAACCAACACAAACGTGTTGTACATTACATACCTTATCACCTATGTCAATATTTTGGTGATCAGTGAGGAGATGCTATTAGTAAGATTTACCGTTGTATGAAATGCAGAGGGTGTGGGGCCAGGCACCAGATTCTCGAGGATTTTACTTGTCCCTTCTTCACTGTTGAGAGTAGGGTTCTTGTTCCCTGAGTCTGTCCCAGTAGTGAAGGTCCCTCAACCCTTTGATTTGTCTGGTGCCTTTGTACTACTTCCAGCTGCTGGATGTCACCCTTCTTGTGGGGCGATCATAGCTGGCTGCAGTAGTCCAGTGTGGGTTGTACCAGGGCCTTCCAGAGGGTCAGCATTCTTTTGGGGTCCTTGTATGTAAAGATTCTCAGAAGCCAGCCTGCCATTACCTCAGCCTACTTAACTGTCTCCGTGATGTGGTGTTGGAAGGAGCAGTCATCGCTGAAGTGGACTCTGAGGCATTGCATGTGTTATGCATGTGATCACGCGCTGAACTTGTGATTGTCAGCTTTTACCCTCCCGGAGAGAGCTTACAGCTCATTATAGCCCGATCTATGGGTAAGACTGTGTCCTTTCATACACCACACATCCCATCCTCTTGCTCAAGGAGGACAGTAACTGCTTGGTCATCGTTGAAACTTTGCACCTTGAGCGAGGTGTGAACTCGAGCCTGCTGAGTGACAGGCCGAGACGTTACCACTGAGCTACCAAGCAGTCCGAGGCATTGCATGTGTGGTTGTGGGGTGATGTCCTTCCCTCCCTTGGTGAGCAGGGGCGGGTGGCTCTGTGGTACAGTGCTCGGCTCGTAAACTAAATGTTGCGAGTTCGATCCTGGCTCATGGCAGCTTCTTAGTGAGAGGGGCAGCGCTCTCTTGTTAACCCTAGCAGAACCATTTGGTCTATAGTTGCCTAGTTCGGGGGATTATTTAATCACCTTTAATCCCTCAGTGAGCAGCTTGGTTTCTTCCTTGATGTTCTGGGTTATACTGTGCCTTAACATATAAAATTTTTCTTAATTGAATTATGTGCTGCAGTCCAAACATAGACTGTATTGAGGTATTCTTGTAGGTGGAGTACTTCTTGTGGGTGGGATGGGACTCTAGAAAATTTAATTACCAATCCGAGATCAACTGATGCAGTGACGGGACAGTCAGTGTTAACCAAACTCCTCTTGGATCTTGGTGATCATTGTGGTCTAATTGGCAAGACATTGTGTATGTTGAGTGTCCTGTCAAGGATTTGATCTCTTGCCGCAGCTCTCTCATGGATACTCCTTCAGATGAATTTCCCAGTGCTTTAAAACACGAGACATTACACTGAATCACATCAGGAGTGGAGGACAATGTAGGGTTGTTGGACTACCAAGTAGACTGTGGTGATTATGATGCCTTAACATGGAACAAGTAAAATGATTACTGTTTATCTCAGCATATAAAACGACACAAATTGTCATAAATCATACTCAAAAACAGGTCTCGTCATATAGACCCGGTACAAAAATAGGGGTCTTAAAACCTACCAGCCACGCCCACCAGCTCAGTCAAAACACTACACCTATGGTATGTAAGCAAATTGGTCATCAACATGCTTAAACTACCAACAACCAATACGAACAATAGCATACACATTGTATTTACCTTATTGTATGCCTCACTGATAACATACCAAGAATTCACTTGATTTCCAGGTAATTCATTGTAATGGTATATCACCATCTTGGTTGTTTGGTGTTCACCAGTGACAGGCGACAAAAAGCAAAGTGAAAAGCAGCCCATGCATGGCACTGCTGGTAACAGAAAAATATAACATGACGCAATACAATGACAAAACTTGTACACTATCCTACAATTTGACTGATTAGATTATTCAGATATACATTTTTATTAGACGATTAGACGCTCCGCTACAGTGTAAATCTTAACAGAAAATGTAAAAAGAAAGGTAGATAGCACTAAATTTAACCGTTACCAAGGCCAGATTATGTTAGGTAAAGTGGGGGTACCCGCTATAGCTGTGTGTAGCTGCGGGCGCACATCTCCTGTCACATTGGCCTTTGAGCGTTTGGTGGAAATTAATCTGTAACCCTGGGAGTTTCCACAGTTTACCTTCCCTAGGTTTCCCTAGGTACCCATTTATCATAGTCAGACATTTTAACCACTGCACCGCTGAGGCGCTAGGGAGGATTTAGGTTAGTTGTCCCTTATTCCATGAATACTCACAGATACTCACAGAAGACTCCTGGAAGAGGATATTAAGCCTGTGACTCCAGCTCTGAATCGCTAACACTGTATTCTGTGGTTAAGTGGTCATTATGGTCAAGATATTTATTTTCTATCTGCACTGCATAATCAAATTTTTGTTTCTGGTCTTTCACACAGATTATTTTTGATTAAGCATTCAGTATATGAACTATATGAACTAAAACCATGAAACTCAGACTGAAATTTGGGTGTTGACTTATCTGCTGAGATATATGGTAAGTAGAGTGTTATATGTATATGCCAAGATGTACAAACAGGTAATACATTATTTTGGTAATTCCACAGTGTGTTAGTCTGGTGTGTATCATCACTGTGTAGGAGAATAATGCATCTTTAAGGGACTGGTGCAGATGAAATTGTAGCCTCATGAGAATTTTGTCTTTTATGGTGATATGGGGCTGTATCCTCATTAACTATTATTAACAAACCTTACTTTTAAATCCTGACTTCATTGGTAGTTACTAAATAGGTGAACCCAGATTTCCTTAATGATATCCCAGGAACTTAAAGACAGTTATGAATATGGGGATAATTCTACATAACTACAGCTCCTAAGTGATCTGTATAATATTTTAGTACTGTACACGATACATACTTTTAAGGTTTCAGTGTACAGTCAACTTACGAAGCTCACAGTAATTCTAGATCATAGGACTGCATCGTTTTGAGACAAAGTTCTGCCTCTGAATTACTCTTTGAAATTCATCAAACCTAACCATTTGTACAGATGATAATTAAACTGTCCAATTGTAAGCAAAAAGCCATTTGACCTCAGCTTATGGTGATGGATAGGAAGGAGAGAGGGAGAAGGTTGGGGTATATAATAGTGCTTGTCCCAAACTTTATATATATTTATTTGCTTGTTTGTCTTCCAGGTGGATTGTCCGTGAGTGGTGGTGGTGGTCATTCCTTGAGTGAGCAGTGGATGTGTGTGAACCAGTGTTGTCCAAGACTGAGGTGCCAGGCTGTACAGTGACACACACCAACCTGTCATCATCATGAACCAACACAAAGAACCTTGGACGGGCTCATGCAGAAGTGTTAAGTTGTATCAACTTTTGTTATGTGAAAATTTTATATCTTTAACTGTTTTCACCTTTGTGCTTTAAATAGGGTGTACAGCTGAATTATTTATTTTTTCTGAGTAAGGGTCGAAAATCTGATTGATTTGACTAAAGTATAGTCATGGTGGACGTTCTTTCCACATTTTATGTACATAGGTGCTTTCTAAATTTTATTATTTAAAAAAAATAAGATACATAATCTCACGACTGCTGGCAGCCCCAAGTTGCCAATAAATTTGGAATAATTAAAGTGTTACTATTTGTTGTGCTTTTACCAGTAATATTGACACATGTGAAAGTGTTTGGCAAAAGTTAGTGTCTTCTGCAATGCCTGGAAACGATTAATATTCATATTAAAGACAGAGGAAGAAGGTTGTGTTGCTTTTAGTATACATCACGGTGCTCCCACTTGGCTGTGACAATGACTGGCGTAAGAAAATTTCGTCAACAGCGACTCAAGAACATACAGAAGGCTCGGGAAGCAAAAAAAAAGAATGCAAAAGAAAGAAAAGAGAGAGAAAAGAGTGGTAATTACGAGGTGTGTCATGTTGCTGAGCCGCCCACCACCTCTCACCTCACACCTGACAGTTCACCTTCCATCTTCACTGAGCCCGGGATACTAAGTGCTGAGACAATGAAATTACTTGCATCGCCTAAGCAAGAATTCAAACAAGAACCTGATGTGCCTGAGGAGAAAGAATACGTGTTGTTTGAAAAAAGTTACTTAGAAGAAGCCGTAGCGCATCTCTCTTGTGTCAATTGTAATAGTAAAATGAAACTGTTTTATGCAACGTGACTTGGATTGCAAAGTTTTTATTAGGTGTGATGAAGGAATTTGCATTTTGAAAAATAAATATATTGTTTATTGATAATTTTTTATTTTTCTCAAAATAAATAGCTTGGATTACTGCTTGGTGAAAAATTATATCTACTCAGAGGAAAGCTACAAGAAATTGAGAAAATAGGAAAGATGCAAAGCTTATTCTTTCATGAGAAAACAAAACAAAAACACTTGGGTATGTTCCTTCAACAAAAAGCTCATTTTAATCTTATTAGCTATATATTTAGGGTATTTTTCTCTGCTAAACCTTAATTATAGAAGGGATGAATGTGATATCTTAGAAATTACAGTTCAGTGGCAAGGATTATTGCACATAATTTTAGCTCAGCCATTGCATGAATTCTGATGTCAGCCCAAGAATAATGTGTGTGGGCGCCCTCTTAAGCATAATACAGCTTCTAATATGAATAAAAGGATAGTGCAGGTAAAGCAGGAACAAACATAATAGGTGAAGCTATAATGGTGTGTTTCTTGAGCACACAAGTAAACTGTTGTGTTAGCCAGTTATTTATTTGAATTTATTTATGGAATTGAAATTGTACGTTATTGTAAGCAACAATAGGAGAGAGAGGGAGAGAGATAGGTTTACATAAAAACCCAGACCCTTAAGTCCAAAGTAGGTGGTCTGTTCTTAACATAGAGTAGAAAATATCGTAAGAGTATGAAATAGAAAAACTTAGTCAAATATACACATAGTCAGAAGTAAATGTAAATGCAGCCAAACAGATGCTGGGTCTTATTGCCCTATCAGAGACTTTTAGGAATTGGTGGTCAAGATTGTAATCAAACTTACTTATTGTGTTACTCTGCATCATGAATGGTGGGAGTTTATATCAATCAGTAACATCATTGATAAAGAATTTTGTGCTGTCTAGTTGAATCTGTATATTCATCTTAGTTTTATTCTGTTACTTCGTTTGTGATGTTTTGTTAATTTGAAACATTTTTATCACGTTTGGGCTGGAAGGCTCTGAGGTACAGTGCTCAGCTCATTACCTAAAGGTTGAGTTTAATCCTGGCTCACAGCAGCTTGGTGAAAGAGGCACTGCTCTCTTGTTAACCCTACCAGAACTATATGATCAATAATTACCTAGTTTGGGTGGATTATTTAATCTTATTCACGTTAACGTTTATGAATTATTAAAGTATTTTTAAATAAAGTTTTCTTTGGAGACGACGTTTCTCAAGCGAATACAGATTAAGTCATGCCAGCCTCTTTGTAAGGTTTGTTATGTTAGGACAGGATCATCTTAATGGCCCTACACTTCATTGGGGTGCATAGTTTAGAGCTGCTGATACTTCTTATTAGTTAGGCTTAGTATATAAATGAAAGTATATTATCGAGTAATGTGGCGTGACAATATGGGAGGGTGAGAGCAATAAAAGTATGTATGAAAGGTGTGGCATGGGACCATGTGCAAATAGTGTGAAGTGTGGTGTAGTGGAATGGGTGAAAAGAGATACATACTTTGAGGTGGTTTGGTTATAATGAGAGAAAGAAGATTGAAGTTTTGAAGAAAGTATATGTGAGTAAAATTGAAGGGTTTAAGGAGGACAGGAAGGCCAGTTGTAAGATGGAAGGATAGGGTGAAGGAGTATATGCATAAGAAAGTTGCTGTTAAAATGGGAGAGCTTGAATAATCAAAAAGGGAGTGTTTGGATTGGAAGAGGTGGAGGCTCTTCTGCCGTGGCCATCCTCTTTGGGGACATTACCAGAGGTAATGAGACATCAGAAACTATAGATAGATAAATATATTACTAAGTTTTGAAAATGCTCATTTTTATGAGTGATCAATAATTACCACACAGTTGAATTTCAGACCACCAACAACCAACACCTGAATGCAGCCTCTTCATGTGATTCACAAGACTTGAGCAAGGCGTGATGCATGTTATATTCCTGGTTCATGAACTAAGAAAGATAGTTATGTATAAGGTATGTACTTGATGTTTCTTCTCATTTTTGTATCGGGTATACTTCATCCCTTCATACAGTCACCCTTCTTCAGTACACATGTGGTTCAGTTGTGCACATGTTTTAGTATCATTAGCTGTACAGAACTTTTGAATCACATATGCATCAACACCTTAGGCATCAGTGATATATCTGTGGGATTATGAAACTCTTTAAAAGCTGCGTATGACTTCGTGCTGATGGGATTGTCCTTTATTCTTGAAATAGTTTAGTTGTTTGTAGTATTACGTAAGATAGAAGTTTGGTGCAACACTTATCAGTTTTAAGGGAATTAGATTAAACTTGGGTAGCTGTCTTACAGGAATATGGCCAAGATAAGCATGGGAGTGTTAAGTGAAATGGTTGTGACTGTGAGGTGCGGTGTATGAGGTGACAAGTGATGCAGTGTGGTGCTGGATTGTCAGGTTCAGGAGATTTATCTTAAGATTCACTACCATTGTGTGTTGGTGCCACAACTGTTGACGCCTTATAGCAACGTTAAGGGTGTTGGAATCTGTAAACCGATTTTGTATAATATTACTGCATCAGCACATCTTCCTCAAGCATACTCCTGCTGAAGTTAAGCAAGTCATTTTTGTAGTCAGAAGTCAGTCATTGGAAGCGAGAAAATAGATAATGACAATTTTTAGTTGTGACGCATACACTTTTTACGTCATGGATTTAGTGACACATTATATTATCACGTTATGGCAGCAGCTTATCAAGAATATGAAGAGGGATGATTAGTGTTTGATAGTATGTGGGTGTGCTGTGATGCCTCTCATATTGTTAACACAAATGAGGCACCTTGTATTTTGTTGCCTTATTATACTTTTCCACCAAAAATCAATCTATTTTATTATTGAAACAGGAAATTTAAATCTAAGGTTCATAAATGTTTGTAGGATATATCAATGAGTGTTACAATGGTGTTGGTGAAGGCAGGACTTGTGCATAACTAGAAGAACATGTGTACTGGTGGACAGTGTGTGGCTGACAAGGTACAGTACACTTGCCTTATATGCGCCTCCACTATGTGTGAGACACACTATACGTACACGACTGATTTCCATACACACAAACCCTTCATGTGCTACTTAATCCCATAAAATGCGAGGCAGAGGCATAAAATGTGCCGAATCTGGTATTATCTTTGCATCCTATTTATATGTTTAAAGTAAAATAATTGTCATAATCAGAGAGGTGCTGCCCATATGTAATTTTCCCCATAAGAAAATGCATTCACTTTACGTGTTTTCAATGTACACAAGCTTGTGTGTGTCTCATATTGGCGCATGTAAGGCAAGTGTACCTTATTAATGTTAAGGTAATGTAGATAGTATGGGTAGGTATGTAGTTACTGTATCACATTGCATGGATGGATAACCCAACTCTTACAGGTAGATGTTTTGAGCGGTGGCTGCTGCCTGCACTATGAAGCCACAACTCAGCCTGTGTACTCTGCTGGGTGTACAAGACGTCATCATGTAAGCAGACCAGGCCAGTTGTCTTCATTTGGTCAGAGATTCAAACCCCAGACTTCTTGGTTGTAAGTTGAGCATGCTAACCACTGTTATGTAGCTGCCAATGTTAATAAGAAACAACAATGCAAATGGTTTATGTGCAATGGCATAACAAATTATGATAAAGTTGGTGAAGTTAAGGAATGGTCAAAGACAAGACTTGAATTTGGTTTTGAAGTCAAACTTAATTACTTATTTTGTAGGAAATACAAGTAAACTAAAATGTTTAATCTGCTTGCTATAGACATAAGATATTAATAATGAATTAACCTAATGAAACATTGATGTTAACTTCAAACTAATTTTACAAAATGTTCAAAATACAAATTTCAATGCACCATCTTGAGGGTGTCTACAAGTAGACTAAAGACAACATAAGACAAAGCCTTGAGAAAAGACCTATAAGCCAAAGACTTGGGAAGTTTGAGTTTCACATAACTTTGTAGCCATCAGGTAACAAAAGCTGACCTTTGTAAATAGAGAAGTACTTTTCCTTTAGTCATTCCCAAGTGTTAGGGATTAGCAACATGTACAGTACAAGCCATTCTCTGTTTCCACTTTGATTTTCTTCCTTCAACAAGTCTTCCTCAGACTCTCTTGTTTTATCAGTTCCTTATCTCTTCTTAACAAACGATGAAAACATAACAACTTCATTTTCCTTATCACCTCTGTAATACATTTCACTTCTGCTCTCTTTATTGCTTTATAGTTTCTCAATGTCTTAGGCAAGCAAAAAGAAAGGAAGCTGGAGAGAACAGAGATGAGAATGTTGAGATAAGTGCTTTCTTTTTGCTTGCCTATGTTTCTGCTCCATGAATCATTACTGGTAAATCATTTGCCTCCAACTTCTGTAACATTATCTTATCACAAACCACTCCAAGAACTTCTCATCACCTTGCCTTTATTCTGTCCTCTACTTCCACTTCACTTAACAAGCATATTTAAATTTTTTCCACTTGCTTTATCCTTCCTCACCATCACCTGTGACTTCTGTGCATTACCTTTCAGTCCTCCCTTTTAGAGACACTCCTGTCACTGTAACACTCTTAATTGCATCAATCATTGTTACAAATACAAATTTCAATGCACCATCTTGAGGGTGTCTACAAGTAGACTAAAGACAACATAAGACAAAGCCTTGAGAAAAGACCTATAAGCCAAAGACTTGGGAAGTTTGAGTTTCACATAACTTTGTAGCCATCAGGTAACAAAAGCTGACCTTTGTAAATAGAGAAGTACTTTTCCTTTAGTCATTCCCAAGTGTTAGGGATTAGCAACATGTACAGTACAAGCCATTCTCTGTTTCCACTTTGATTTTCTTCCTTCAACAAGTCTTCCTCAGACTCTCTTGTTTTATCAGTTCCTTATCTCTTCTTAACAAACGATGAAAACATAACAACTTCATTTTCCTTATCACCTCTGTAATACATTTCACTTCTGCTCTCTTTATTGCTTTATAGTTTCTCAATGTCTTAGGCAAGCAAAAAGAAAGGAAGCTGGAGAGAACAGAGATGAGAATGTTGAGATAAGTGCTTTCTTTTTGCTTGCCTATGTTTCTGCTCCATGAATCATTACTGGTAAATCATTTGCCTCCAACTTCTGTAACATTATCTTATCACAAACCACTCCAAGAACTTCTCATCACCTTGCCTTTATTCTGTCCTCTACTTCCACTTCACTTAACAAGCATATTTAAATTTTTTCCACTTGCTTTATCCTTCCTCACCATCACCTGTGACTTCTGTGCATTACCTTTCAGTCCTCCCTTTTAGAGACACTCCTGTCACTGTAACACTCTTAATTGCATCAATCATTGTTACCTGATGGCAACCTGCCAAGTTACGTGTTTAGGAGCAATTTGAATGCTTTATTCATCTTTGGCTTTATAAGGTTTTGTCGCATGTGGTCTTGGATCTATTCATAGGCACCCTAAAGACGGTGCATTGCATTTCCGACATTTTGTAACAAATTTTAGGACAAAGCCAAAATAAATTTCTGAATAGGTTTGTTAATTATAAAATTTTGGTTGTATCAAAGTAATCAAAATTGTTTACTTTTATTAGGATTTATTATAAAATACGAATACATAAGTTTCCTTCATAACCAAATTTAAGCAGTCTTTGCCCATTCCTCTACATTCAACAACTTTACGTTAATGTTTTATGCCATTGCACATAGATGTGTTTGAATTTTTGTTTTTTTATTAACATTGGCAGGATCATAACCGTGGCAGCTCACAGCCAAGGGGTGTGGGAGGTGTTTTGACTGGCCACGTGAAGACAATTAGTTTGGTCTGCTTTCATGATGTCGTTCACCCAGCAGAGAAAGGACATGGGCCCAGTTGTGGCTACACAATGCAGGTGGCAGAGCTATTATAATGGGTGAAGTGGTAGGTAGTTGGGTGTTCGGAGGAGAGAGAATAGGAGTGAAATTACAGCAGGCAGGAGCTTTAGGACCATAATACCCAATGTGTGAAATAAACCAAGTAATATATATTCATGTATGCTTTATTTTTGACATAATTTTTTGTTTATAATATGTATAAATAAATATTAAATTTTGGGAGTTCAGGACCTGAACTTAAAACACTTGAGAAGCTCATCAACTAGCATCACAGCCAGCTCAACAAGTCTGATAGTAAGTCATTATTAAACAAAGTGAAGCACAGGTCAGTGGTGTGGAAGACTCCTCCTGCTGGGCCGGGCCACGCCACCTGAGGAAAGAAAGACCTGTTAGAATATTGCTTTTGCAGCTAAAGAATTCTCATCAGGACATGGAATAAGTCACAGCAGTCAAGAGTGTGTGCTGTGGAAATGAATTACCTGAGAGGAGCATGTGACGTGACAAGATGGGAAGGTGAGAGTAATGAAAGCATGTATGAAAAGTGTGGCATGGGACCTTGTGCAAATGGAGTGAAGTGTGGTGTAGTGGAATGGATGAAAATAAATACTTTGAGGTGGTTTGGTCATATTGAGAAACAAAAAAAGTGAAGAGTTTTTGAAGAAAATGTATGCCAGTCAATTTGAGGGGGTCCTAGTAAGAGAGGAAGGCCAGTTGTAAGATGGAAGGATAGGGTAAAGGAGTATATGCATGGAAGAGTTGCTGATAAAGGGATTGAACAAGCAAGGAGGGATTATTTGGATAGGGAGAGGTGGAGGCTCTTCTGCCATAGCCATCCCCTTTGGGGGACATTTCCGGAAGGAATGAGGCGTCAGAAACTATAGATAGATCTCTCGTGGAATACACGTGTTCCTTTGATGGAGACATAGGAAACAGGTTGGCCAAAGTCTTGGCAGAAGGTCACTCCCATAGTCTCTTCTCAGCAAAGTTTAGGGAGGCCAATTGATGAATTAAGGTGGTGGTCCAGGAGTGTGGAATCCTACCTCAAGGCTTTGACAGCAAGTGCCATTCACAGGTGAATGGTTCATTACAACATTACTGAGTGGTCTGTGTTAACAATAGGGACTGCTTCAAGTAGAAAATTATAACTGCTTTCTATCTATTTATCTTTAGTTTCTGACACTTCGTTCCCTCCGCAAATGTCCCCAAGGGAATGGCCACGGAAGAAGAGTATCCACCTCTCCCTCCTTGGTTGTTGAAGTCCTTCCCCTACATCAGCACCTCTTTCATGCATGTACTCCTTTACCCTATCCTTCAATCTCACAACTGGCCTTCCTCTCTTCCTAGGGCCCTCAATTTCCCTCAACTTTCTTCACAAACTCTTCTTTCTCTCAATATGACCAAACCACCTCAAAGTATTTCTTTTCGCCCATTTAACTTCACTTCGTTTGCACAAGGTCCCATGCCACACCTTTCATACACGCTTTCATTACTCTCACCGTCACATGCTCCTCTCAGGTAATTAATTTCCACAACACACACTCATGACTGTTGTGCCCTATACCATGTCCAAGTCCCTAATGCATACATAATTTGTTGGCATAAGAATACTGTTCTTTAACCCTCTCTTTACTTCCATGGATACATTGCTACCTCTCATAATCCTTGCAAGTGACCCAATGACATGCCCGCCTTCCACAGCACTCTATGTTTGCAAGCATTGTTCGCAAATTATTAAACTTTCACTACCTCCATTTTCTCTCCTAGAACTACCTCACACCTTCCTACTGTTGGCTCACTCATCCTATAAGGTGTATTGAAGTGAACTGCCTCTACCTCCCATCTTTCAGACATGCAAGGTCACATCCATTCCACCACTGTTTCTCCTCCATATTTCATCATTTCTGCAGTTATTCTTTCCACACCTACAGCTAAACCACACTTATGTTTGTCTATTGCTTTCTTTACTTCCTTATTGCACACACGCTTTCCACCTGCTTCTATACTCGACACCAATGCTTCTCTTTCTCTTCTCATTCATTAAACATTCAGTGATTATTCATGACTTTTCACCTCCTATTTACCACTACCACTTACACAAACTTCATTTTCCCTTTTAATTCTCACATTGACATCCTCATACTCTTCTCTTTCTTAACTTCCCTCCAAGGCAACTTTATAATTTTGTTAAACTTTTCACTCGGCTTAATACCAAAATCATTTACTTTCTTTTTAGTCTTTCACTAAATGCTTAACCATCCCATTCCAAGACCTGTACTCTTATCTCCTCAGCCACATTCCCTTGCAGCGTTGTGTAGTACTCTTTCCCTTCTATAGCCTCCTATATCTAATCTGAGGTCTATACCCAAACTACTTCTGCTGATACTGCATCTTTGAACACCTTAAATACCTCCCTAACACTTGCTCCCTCTTCAACTGTCAACCTAGTCAGTCTCGTTCATACCTTATTTTCATACTCTCTAACCTCTTTTCTACCCATCCTTTCACTAGATAACAACTTATTAACCTTCCCCTTGCCTTTTTCCTACCATACTCCCATCAATCTTTTATCCTTATATTTACTAACACAACATAATGGTCTGACTCTTCAAACATCCCTCTCACTGCCTTAGCATCCAACACATCCTTCCTCAATTTCTCGTCCATTGCTATGTAATCAATCATACTCTTCTGCTCCACCCTCTCATCTCTTCTCTATGTGTACATGTGGATCATTTTATGCAAAAGGAGTTTGCTAAGAACAGTCACCTTTCCACACATGTCCACCACTTTCATTCACTGCATCCACGCCTCACTTCACTACTCCTGTTATTTCTATGTCCAGCCCTACCATTCATATATTAAATAAAATATACGTTGAAATTACTAACCTGCAAAGGTCCAGAATCATACATGTGCCTTCTCATTTACTGCAACTTCTACAGACTTGCATCTACCAGCACGACAACTCATGACAGCGAGTTTCTCCTTAAGATCTTGCAACCTCCTTCCTCACCAGCTTCCAAATTTTCTGCAGGAAGTCCAAGGAAACCTGCAAACATAAGCAGAGTCAGGGAATAGGGGTGATTAAGACTTTCATGAGGGTTATTAGTTGGGTGTTACATGTACTGATGACTGCCGGTAGTTACTGGTAAGGTAAGTAAGTTTTTTTTTGTATCACGGACACTCAAAAATGTATTCCCTGAGAGTTGTAAAAGGTGACCAAAAGGCACGGAGCAAAGGTTCTGGGAAGCCCCTCCTCTGTATTCTGGTCTGACGTCTCAAATAATAAACTGTGCAGTTAAACCATCCATCTTTCCTTGGCCAGACACATGTAACAAGAATAAACCTTGAAAGACTGCACTTCCACCATTATGGATTGGCCACACCAACTTCACTCACTCTTATTGCTTAACACACTCCTTACTGACCTTCTGTATGACTTGTAATAACCCCTTTCTGCATATCACATTCTTCCCTATAGCCCTTGTTACACTGCTGCCCAACCTGCAAGTTTTCCTCACTCATCTACACTGACCCCTTGCCTTAATGATATTCTTACATAATCACCGCATTTCTCCTTAGATTATATAATTAACTTCCTGTGACAAACCCACATCCTCCATTTAATCTGACCATTCCCCTATCGTTAATCATTCTTTCATCCTCATGCTTCGCCTTGCCATTATTTCCTTGCTCTGCCATTTTCCTTTTAGTTTACCATAATGCCATATGACCTATGATATTTTACTTTATTCGCAATAACTCATTCATTTGTCTGTATTCTCTCCTATGAAATGACATGGTACAGATGGGGACGGTAAGTGTTATCTCCAAACCTAAATGCCTTGTCTTGTTTACCTTATAAGGGGGATGTTAGCTGGGTAAATATAGATGAAGAAAAGGTACAGACCACCAGCAGCGTTGAAAAAGACTAATATTGTACAGATATATTAAACAAAGGTAACGAAGGATACATTAAATAATAGGACCATCACTTTTGAATGTGATATATAAACTACATATACTTGAAAACATATCTAGAAACATGCGGGGAAGGTATCAAGAAAAAATGGCTTTTAGCAAAGGGACAACTCGGTTTTAGAAGTATATATATATATATATATATATATATATATATATATATATATATATATATATATATATATATATATATATATATATATATATATATATATATATATATATATCTAAATGTGACAAACCCAAGTTTTTATGACTGCAAGAAACTGCTGAAAAAGAATGGATGGGGCAATTGCATTTATCTACTTCATGAAAGTTTTAGCTTGTGTGCCATACTGATTCAGCTAAAACTTCTAATGGTCTGAAGACTTCTTTAAGTGAATGAAAGATGAAGATTATGATTAGGGAAAGATATTCAAACTGGAGTGAAGTTAAAGTGAACAGATCAAAATGAATATACCAAGCTGACATCTCCTTTAAATGGTCGGTGGGGGGAGGGACGGAGGGAGAGGTGTAACCGAGACTGCAACACATGCATTCCTCACATTTTCCCAGAATATACATATGAAGACGTTAAGAAGTCGGAGAAGGGGAACAATACCTCCATAGTGAAGCACGTGGCCGCCTTACCAGCATTACAACCTACAAGACAATAAAAAGCTTCCTCCTCCCAACCCTGAGGGACAGAAGCACCTCCTCCAGATGGTTCAGCTCAAGAAGCACTTAGCACATTGCGGCTTGCGCTCTGCCATGGCCAGCCCCGAGACTTCCTGCATCATTTCAGAGCAGTATAAACCTCCAACCTTTCAGCTCTGCCCATTCCCTGGAATTATAAGTACAGATCAGTTGTGGAGGTGAAGGATTTGTTATTCATAATGTATTCCAAACAATAGAAATCTAGCATTGATGTGTATATGGAAGGCTATGAATTGAGTTGAGGATTAGGGTTAACAACCAGTGGCTCCACTATCATTACCTCCGTTAGCTTCCTAAGGTAATTCACATTAAACTGCAAAACAATGTGACACTGGTTGTTTGCAGTTAGGAACTTAAGGAAACGCCAGCCACAGTATTTATATTATTTGCCTGAAAAGCTATAGGCTAATGAACATATGCTAATGTATGTAATTGTTGCGGCGACGCATTTAGCATGTAAATAGTGCCGTAACAATGTTAGATGGCTAGTATTAAATGTTTCAAATATCTAATTTTTTATTCCGTAATGTGGCTATAAGTGTAGTGACAGGACAGTCAAACCAAACACCACTTGTAACTCGGTGATTTGTTTTAACTTAGGTGTCGGTCAGGGGTTCTATCCCCGTCCACAGCCTCTCATGGCTACCTTTTGTACTTTAGATAAATTATCAGTTTAGAAAATTGGATAATTACAGTTGTGTGCAACGGTAAAGATCGCTAGTGAAGGTGTTGCAGTAGAATCTCGTTCCTGTTTTTCGAAGAAAAGAAAAGTCTCTGATGCCCCAAAAGAAAGAAAACTTTACCCATCAGGGAAGTATGTTGTGTTCAGGATGAAACAGTAGAAAAATGAGAGAAAATTTGTCTCAAGTCTGTGTTTAAGAAAAAAAAAGAAAAAAAAAGACACCAAGAATTTACCTAAATAAAGAAAAGCCGTGTAATGACAGGACAGTCAAATAAACTCCACTTGAACCTAGCATCAACATTTATGGTTTGATTGATTAATGCACTGACTGTTGTAGGGTCAAGGGTTCGATCTAAGTTCATGGCCATCTAATCTTCTTTAGATAAATTTCTCAAGAGTTTGAAAAATAGACATTACACAAGTTACGCACTTGGCACCGGTCACGATCAGGGATCCCTAATAACGCATGCAACAAGGACATCAAGTGCTCCAACGTAGCAAGGACGAGAATATGCTGTCACTTCTTTAAAAGACTCTACCTCTTCACCAAACAGTAACGCAGTTTAAAGCACCCAAGTCTTCAGTTAATAAATGACCACATGGGAATGTCGTGCTGGTAGAGCCCCTCGTTTAAATATGTAGATGAGGATTGTTACAGATAAGAACATAAGAAAATAAGGAAGTTACCGAAGGCCCGAAGGACTGCACGTGGTAGTCCGTTACTCCAATACTCCTTTATTACCTACATCCACCTCTCATCCCCATCTATAAAGCCGTCTAGTATTCTTTTAAAACTCCCTATCGTCTGTGCACTAACTACCTGTTGACTGAATATCAATATGAAAGTCCACATTTGTCACCCAAAATTTGACAGCTGAGAATGGTGATAACCGTAATATAATAATTCACTTTCATTCTTAATTTCTACTTGCAATAATCAGTGGAAGACGAGTTTGAAGAGACTAGGTTGTGCGTAACGCCTAACGACCGTAAAACTTTTTTACCTTAAAGATCAAAAGGCTTTCATTGACCGTGAGTACCATCGACGCTCTCAGAACGGCTGTACACACTTTTTTTTCTTAACTTGTCAACCTTATTATAGATTTCTGCATCATTACCTTTACTTATATATTTTAATTTATGTTACGCAGTAGCTCGTTAATTGCACGCAGTCTTATATGGAGTTCCCTTGGAAACTAACCACCTCGTCCACAGATGGCGACAGGAGCGCGGCCTTAACCCCCCCCCACAACTCCCCCCCCCTTCCCCTCCCGTGTAACCACCTCCCTAACCGAACAGTTAATCAAACAATCTATAGTTAAGTTCCTCCACTCTCCCACATTCTGCTTGACATACTTTCACAATCCCATCTGGTTGTAGTATAATTGAGGCTTTACGACTATTAATTAACAATGGCGGGAGGGTTACCATTAATCACCTGCTTAGTAATTACCGTAACGACCCAGGTAGTTAATAGACCACTTAATAAATAGATCCACAAAATCAGACCAAACAAATTAAGGCCTTCATCCACACATTATTAAATTGATAAAAATGGCCAAGGAAGACATGCAATAACACAATTGAATAAATATTAAAACAGACACATACTGAAATTAGACCAATAGATACATTAATTAATAAACAACTTGACGCTTCAAAGGTTATGTAACATTATATAAACACCTCAAGAGAAATTGAATAAAACAAAATAGAAAAAAAGGTCATTAATACACTGAACCACTTACCTGATGACCCAAATTCTTGATGCGACGATAACACCTTCCTCCTCCACTGCTCGGCGACGACTGACCAACCGGTAATTCTGGAACACCTCCCTCCCGCCTCCCCGCTCACCACCTTCACTTGTTTTACTCCCCCTCCCCCCCCAACCACACTTGTTTACCCCTATCAAGTAGTTCAGTGGTTTAGTTGAATACATATACATTTTCTATTTTTTCCTGCTATGTGTACTTAAACTATTGAAGGAAAGAAGGAATGATAATATATTTACTATGTTACGCTAATTTGATTTTATAGTTTTATTGTATGTGTGATCATCAGCCTCACGGACACCTTCACCTCCCTGCTCGTTGTCTTCACCATCTCCGCCAACCTCGTCCTCTAATATCAACTACATATACTCCTTAGATATAAAGACGGTCATGTGTTATTCTGTGGCTAGACCAGACACTGATACCATTTCTATTGTTATGTTGATGTTTTTAGTGTTATAAAAGCACTTCAGTTTAGTGATGAAATTCAAGACTTGTAATTATCAACTAATATGTTACAAACAAATTTCCTTTCCCTGGGAGGAAAAGTCTGTAATTACCTATAGGCTCCAAACGGAGCCCACGCCTACTCACACACACACACACACACACACACACACACTGGAGGGGTGAGGGCAAAGTCAAAATTAAGCGTATTAAACACATTTTATTGTTCACATAAAAGTATGATAACATCCTAGATAAAAGAAGTCTTTTTCTGTACATATTTACAGTATTAGAATAAGAGGGAAATTAGCCTAATATCTTGCTGACAACTGGTTTAAAAAAAAATTAACAGCTACAACAGACAGTGAGCGGCGGGGCCAGGCGGCGGGGCGACCAGAGACAGCCTGGGCGGGGCTGGGCGGGGCAGCCAGGGACAGACGGGGCACGGCGGGGTGACGCTTACAATATGGATTCGTGTCGCTTCGTCACAGTGAGAGTGATAAGACTCGGAAAAGAAAGCACCACGCGGGCCGCGGCTGAGGCACAAGAGGCTCGTGCACCCTTTAGACGGCCGCTGGGAAAGGCCACTTCCTTCTGGTACTTCCCCTCCTCGACAGTCTCCCACGAGCGGTGCCTCACTGGGCCGCGAGGCGGTACTTTAACCTGACCGGAAGTGTACATGAAGGAAAGGAAATGAAACCAGTATTGAGTCGAGGCTCATGCGACGTGTACACGGTGACCGAGAGGTGCGGAGGCGACGGCGCCCCGTCTGAGGGCAGCGACCCTCGCGGGGCCACATTGTTTACACATAGATACACACACACACACACACACACACACACACACACACACACACACACACACACACACGATTCCTCCCATAAGAGCATGGCGTGCAGCAGCATGCAAGGCAGCGGCACCTGAGAGGCTCCGGAATCTAAGGTTGAGTCACCGGAAGCTGCGGCGTAGTTAAGTCCTTTTCATAAGACCATCGAGGCAATATTTAAGATCTAAGTGAATGAAATCATGTAGAATGATTACTGCAGAGCTGCCGCGAGCCTCGGTGGGGCATTAATCTTAGGACTGGTAAAACGTGAAACGTTTTCTAGCAAGGCGCACTCAAGGCTGGAGCAGCGACACGACGCATCGAGCGGAACTCATCCTGACGCGACGCTGCACCAACCTGCACGAGTGTGTCATGACGGCACTACGATATCCATGGCCACCCTCAGGAAACATCATGTGGGTGGGTGTTGAGGGAGGGGGAGGGCGGTCTTGAAGGCTAAATGAGACAGTTCAACACAAGGGTCCACATACAAGCCACAAGAGAAGGCAGTCGGACGCATATACAACAGTGGCTGAGGAGGCGAGAGTTTGTCCTCAGCGATCACAATATTACAGGTGAGTAGACTCCGTCATGGCAGCCACCGACACCTGTGTCAATCACAGATGTTCCTCCGACACCTGGGTGGCAGCACACTGTCCCCGCACCCGAGATGCTAGCCTTACCACCTTGCAGGACGAGACACTCACCAAGAGAGGCTTCCTTACCGAGGCTTTAGGGGAAGAGAAGAGCGAGAGGAGCACCAGAAGCCTCTCCTTCGGCCTAGCGGCTCTATAAATTAACTACAGTGCTGTATCCATTTAGTAATACAGGCGGATACTCTATGTAACCTGTAACAAATTAATGAATCCCCGTGTGCCCAGTGACGGGTGACGGGTGTGGATTGCCTGGCCGGGCGCGGGTGAGTCTCAAAAGAATGCACGGTTCCCGCCGCTGTGACGCAGACTGTGACGTGTGACGCAGTGCTGCTTCACCGAGGCGCGGCGCGGGCGTGTGGGGGGCTGGGTGGGCGCACGAAAGAGAGAGAGAGAGAGAGAGAGAGAGAGAGAGAGAGAGAGAGAGAGAGAGAGAGAGAGAGAGAGAGAGAGGAGAGAGAGGAGAGAGAGAGAGAGAGAGGAGAGAGAGAGAGGAGAGAGAGAGAGAGAGAGAGAGAGAGAGAGAGAGAGAGAGAGAGAGAGAGAGAGAGAGAGAGAGAGAGAGAGAGAGAGAGAGAGAGAGAGAGAGGCAAGGAAGCTGGAGCGAATCAACGACGGCGACGAATACACACAGACACACACAGAGACACACACACACACACACACACACACACACACACACACACACACACACTAGGCCGCCCTTCCTGCCGCCCCGCCGCCACAGCCTGCTATAAGGTGTGGCTAAAAGTGTGGTGGAGAAGCAGACTTGGGGTGGAGAAAAGTTTTTAAAGTATTATTATTATTATTATTTTCTGTTCTTTGGAAGATGGATAACATTTTTTTTTCACTCTTATTTGCTTTCTTTTTACATTCTCTCTTTCTTTCTCTTCTCTCCTGCATAACAATTTCTTCCTTTCTTTCTATCCATCTCATTCGATAGTTTTGCAATCTCAATTTTACTGAGTTTTATAATGCACTTCTCTCTCTCTCTCTCTCTCTCTTTCTCTCTTTTCCTTCTTATATATACTGGCTATGAGAATAATCTATACTCTCTCTCTCTCTCTCTCTCTCTCTCTCTCTCTCTCTCTCTCTCTCTCTCTCTCTCTCTCTCTCTCTCTCTCTCTCTCTCTCTCTCTCTCATGATTAACATCTCATGGTGTCATTCCTGGTGTCTCTTCTTAATGCTGGCTGGGAGGGACGTGGCGGGGCTGGGCGGGGCTGGAGGCTGGGGGCTGGATGGGGGTGGGGGCTGGATGAATGAAGGTAAAGGTTGTAACGGTGTAGGGCGGGGCAGGGGCGGGGATGGGCGTGGGCGTGGGGCGGGGCGGGATGACCTAGACGACCACCTGCCGGAGGATGAGAAGCAGCCCCACCAGAGGGAGCAGAGAGGTGTTGGCCACGCCGGAGGAGCCAGCTGTCTCGCAAACTTGACTTCCTGGGGCGTACTTGGTGCACTTAAACTGTGGGCACGGGAATGGTGGTTAGTAGAGGAGGGGGAGGAGGAGCAGGAGGAGGAAGAACACACAGCAACAGGACCTAACAAAAAGGAGGAGGAGGGAGGAGAAAAAGGAGGAGGAGGAATACAAAGGAAGAATAGACAGCAACAACCCTACTAGATCTAACGAAAAGGAAGAAGAGGATGAGGATGAGGAGGAGGAGGAATACAAAGGAATACAAAGGAATAACAGGCAACAACAGCCCTGGTGGGCCTTACAAGGTTGCCTGTGTAGCTACTCTACTTCTATATTCTCTACAAGTCTGAGGAGGAGGAGGAGGAGGAGGAGTAGGAGGAGGAGGAGGAGTAGTTTAAAAGAGGTGACGGCTATGAGCTGCCTTTGAGAAGAGGAGAAAGAATGATTAGATGGAAAAACGAAGGTAAGAAAGTATAGGTAATTAAATAAATGTCTTTTATTTTGAGAGAGAGAGAGAGAGAGAGAGAGAGAGAGAGAGAGAGAGAGAGAGAGAGAGAGAGAGAGAGAGAGAGAGAGAGAGAGAGAGAGAGAGAGAGAGAGAGAGAGAGAGAGAGAGAGAGAGAGAGAGAGAGAGAGAGAGAGAGAGAGAGAGAGAGAGAGAGAGAGAGAGAGAGAGAGAGAGAGAGAGAGAGAGAAAAGAAAAATCAGTCAGAAAATTACATGTTATTTCTAAGAACATTACTAAAAAAGGGAACGAAAATTAAAGAAAATATGAAAAAATCCCTCCCATCTTGGTTTCCAGAATAAACAGGATAATGTCAACCATAAAACAGATACAAAAATTAATACACTCACCGTAACCAGCTAACACTAGAACAAAATATAATGAAATAATAATAATAATAATAAAAAAAAAAAACTAGTTGAAAAAAACCCCCCAAAAAATCACAAAATAAACATAAATAATACAGGATAATTGTTAATAAAGAAAGATTGCAAGTTAGTTCAAGACCAAACTAACAAAGGCGACATTTCTATTTACAGCCTTGCAAGCGGCTCTTGAACACACGTGAAGAAGCGGGCAGGTGTGTGTGTGTGTGTGTGTGTGTGTGTGTGTGTGTGTGTGTGTGTGTGTGTGTGTGTGTGTGTGTGTGTGTGTGTGTGTGTGTGTGTGTGTGTGTGTTGGTTGGTTGGGTGGTCCAGGTGAGACGGAGGGATGAGGAAGAAGTGAAGGAGGAGGCGGAGGAGGAGGAGGAGGAGGAGGAGGAGGCTTACAAAGGATTACAAACAGCAACACGCCTACAGGTCCTTACTTGGCTGTTTGATTTCACTAAACTACAATATAAACGCTTAATTAGCTTGTAGAGAACAGTGTCAGCCGGAAATTTGATGTGAACTAATTATCATGGCATTTTTTTTATTTTTTTTTAAAGTTTGAACGGTAGCTGAGTTGACAACGCTTAAGGGTAGTCCATTGTCAACACGATTAAAGAAAAAGTATTTGGCTTCGTTAGTTTCGAAGCGTCTTCCAATTATTTTGTAACCGTAGTTTCTAATGATGCTAGAACGGTCCACTTTGAAAAAAGATGTCTGGGTTTACGTTAGTATAACCTTTGAAGATTTTAAAAACACCAATTAAGTCTCCTCTTAGCCTTCGTTTCGTTAGGGGAAATAAATTTTGTTCTGTGAGTCGTTCCTCGTATGGTTTGTTACGTAATATTGATATCATTTTGGTTACACAACGCTGTATTCTCTTTAGTTTTTCTGTCCTTGACATATGATGACCAAATTGTACACAATATTCTAAATGGGGAGGCACGTGTGAGTTATATAATGTTAGTATCACTTTTTCTTATTTAAAATTGAGTTCTTCAATCAAACCAACAGTTTGTTTACAATATTTGCTACTTCAGTACATTGGTAGCTCAGTTTTAGATCTCTTATAATAATAACGCCTAAATCTTTTTAACAATTTACACTTTTACCAAGTATCTTGTAAGAGGGTTGTAATTTCCGATATGAAGCACGTTACATTTATTTTAGTTAAATTTAATTTGCCACTTTTCAGACCAATCCACTAAAGTATTTAAATCCTTTTGTATGAACTGACACTGAGCTTCTGAAATCATTGTGCTTGCTATTTTTGTGTCACCTGCGAGTTTTGATATTTTGAAATGATGCCGTTATCGATGTGGTTTACATAGATAATAATTTGTATAAATCCCAAAACTGACCCTTGAGGAACTCCTCTATTCACACAACTTTTGCTTTACTCATAAGACGTTTGTGTGGAACTTTATCGAACGCTGTTTGGAAGTCAAGATATACTATGTTGATTGTTCTGATGTTGTCGCACAGTTTGTATACGTCGTTGAAGAAATCCAGTAAGTTTGCATGGCATGAACGTTTATTTCTGAATCCATGATGTGAATTTTTAATGATGACGTTTTCATCTAGATATTCTACTATTTCATCTCTTCTTATGGATTCCTTTAATGTATCTACAACAAAAGGAGGAGAAGGAGGAGGAACAGCAGTAGACGACGGAGAAGAAGAGCAAGAAGGGAGGATTACCTGTTGGGAAAAAGGTTATCTGTCCACATTACAACAACAACAACAACAACAACAACATTAACAACAGCAACAATAACAACAACAACATGCAACACGTGCAGGAGTAGGTACGGGAGGGGATGGGGGTACAGGTAGAGGGATGGGAGAAGGGAGGGAGAGAGGGATCGATGCTGTGGCAACGTGCTGTTATTTCCGGCGGGGAGACAGCATACGGACAGCGGCGGTACCATTCACTTACTACTTCAGTGCCTCCTTCAGCGGGAGATCCATCACCAACATCCGTGGTTTGTCACGTGTGTTGGGGGAGGGGAGGGAGGGCGCGGACACGGGGCATGAAAGCGTTAGGAGAGCAGTGTTATCACCAGCAGCATTGTCATCACCAGCAGCAGGAGCAGTAACAGTAGCAGTAGTAGTAGTAGTAGTAGTAGTAGTAGTAGTAGTAGTAGTAGTAGTAGGAGGAGGAGGAGGAGCACCAGGGTATTCGGCAGGAGACGCACACAGTTACCTCAACAGCAACATCGCAGCTCCTCCGTCCGTGGCCATCTTCCGCTGCCTTCACGCCCATCCCCATCACCATCACCACCACCACCACCACCACCACCACCACCACCAGTACCACCAGGGAAGCACCAGCAGGGGCGGTGGGCGGTGCGGTGGACGGTGCAGTGGGCGTCGTAGCCTCCAGGATGTGGAGGCGGAAGTGAGGTGTCGATGCAAATGACTTAATTCCACATCAACAGCTGTCCTGGCCTGAGGAAGGACTCTCCACCACCAACACTAACAACAACAAAAACAACAACAAAATAACAACAACAGTAACAAAACAACGTCAGTAACAGAAACAACAAAAACAGTGGCAGCAACAACGACAACAACAACAATACTCTAACAACACACACTGCCTTGACCTCTTGTGTTCATCATTTGTCCTGCGAGGCGCTGAAACTCGTCTTATCTGACACTCGTTACGTGTGCGGCAGCCGTGCGGCGTGACCATGTTTTAACACGTGATAAGAAGCATGAAAATAGCTCGGCTGAAATATAAGGTTCCATCACAACACAGTGAACAACACAGCCACTGCCACAGCAGCATGAAGGAGCGGCGCCCCCGCTCCACTGTCTCCGTGGGTCTCCTCCTCTTCAAGCAGTTCGCCGAGGTTGTTGTCTGCCGCTGCGGGTCTGTCAAGGGCACCGTTGTCATTTTCAGGCGGTTGATCATGGCTTTGACTTTTATTTGAGGAGAAAAGATTATCGGGTGAGTCCTGGGTTGGGGAAGGTGTGTCGGGAGGGGCGTGGACGTGGGCGTTGTGCTCGACGTTGGTCTCTTGCTGTAGAGGGGAGTGACTGTAGTTCGTGGCGCTGGAGACTGGTGGTGAGGCAGTAGACAGAGTTGGATTCGTTGGAATAAATGTAAGCTGAATGTTCGAGGAACGTCCTGGCGGAGAAACATTTCTTATGCCCTGAACTACGGCATGAGGCGTCCTGTCCTGGCCGCCGAGATCATCTGTAGTGATCAGACGCTGCGGGTGTACAGTGTTTGGTTTCTTCTTATGACTAGACTGGTCTCTACGTGCAGTGATAGTTTCCTTCTTTTTCTTATCTTTCTTCTTCTTTTTCTTCTTCTCTTTTCTCTCCTCAGTCGTGCCGCCTTTGTGGTGCAGTTCGATTTCAGAGATGGTCGGCGGGGACTTCAAGTTTGCCTCCACGTTGTTGTCGAGGTCTGAAGCATCACCATCCAGAGGGAGAACACTGTCTAGCGGTAGGCCGTAGGTAAAATTTAAGGGATCATTCCTTGACACAGTGGCAGCGGTTGTGGTGGGATGCTGCTTTTGGGACGGAGGGACTACGCCGCCCGGTGGTATCACTTCCTCCACCAGTGTGGCTTCCATCTCATCGACGTCCTTGACGGACCCGATGCCTGAATCATCAGACTTTTCATTTTCAAACATGTCACTTGAGGTGTCCTTCTCGGTGACGGTGGCGGCGGGGTGAGTCAATGGCACAAAATCTGATTCCACGACGTCGAGCGCGAGAGGAACAAACTGATTGAAGAATGCCTTGCCAGCAGCCTTCTTGTCGTGCTCCAGCCACAGCCTGACGGTGTAGGGGACGGGCGTAGGCGCCGGGATGACTGCTTCGCGCAGCTCCGACAAAAAAAGATTTTGAAGCCACAAATTATCTGCGTCGAGAAGCAGGTGACCTTCTCCGCTGCTTGAGTCGACTGGAAGGATGTCCTGCACGTCAAACTCCGTGTCACCATCAAGCTGAGTCCTGTCGCTGCTACTCGCCGGGTCATCCGTTGTCGGAGTGTGAGTCATGGAAAGCAAGGGTTCTTGTGTCATGCTGGTGGTGGTGGTGGTGGTGATGGTGGTGGTGGTGGTGGTGCTCCTTTTGGTGGTAGTGCTGTCCGTGTCTTGAGCATCACGCCAGGGAGTAGAGGCATCACGACCTACTTGCGTGGCAATGTCAGGAAGGTCTTGTGTGTGGCCCTTCAGCAGCACGGGGTCCACAGGTGGTACCGTCGTCCATATCTCATCCACAGCATCGAGTGTCTCCGTGGGTGCTTCAAGCGATTCAACTGATGTCGAAGATGTCGGTGTGGTGACTGACGTGGGCTGCTTGTCGCCTGGCCGTCCCAACTGCGTCTCGCTCTCCGTCGCGGTGCTCGGCAGGGGCGTGGTGAGAGTCGTGTCACTGCCAGCGGTTACAGCCTCAAGCACTGTCTCTTGGTTAGCTTCCATAGGATGCGTGTTTAGGTCATCATAATTGTCCGTACTCTCGCCCTGAGAAGTGACTTCCGGTAGACGGGAGGGTGTGGGAGGGGTTGGTGTACTGGTGGCCGCC
>JAPQNM010000047.1:4031200-4036200 GCA_029783475.1 Metacarcinus magister
AGCGTTGAAGGGGCAGATTTAGAGTGCGTTAGAGGGGCAAGTGGGAATGATTTAGTGCGTTAGAGGGGAGAGGAGTAGAGTTAGAGTGCGTTAGAGGGGCGAGTGAGTAGTTAAAGTGCGTTGAAGGGCCAGAGTTAGAGTGTGTTGGAGAAGCAAGTGAGGCTGAGTTAGAGTGCGTTAGAAGGGAGAGGAGATGAGTTAGAGTGCGTTGGAGGGGTAAGTGGTGGCTTTAGAGTGCTTTGAAAGGGCAAAGGCGTAGTTAAGAGTGCGTTGGAGGGGCGAGGAGTGGCTTTAGAGTGCGTTGGAGGGGCGATGGTGTAGTTAGAGTACATTGGAAGGGCGAGTAAGATTGCGTTGGAGGGGCGAAGGGGGTGGCGTTAAAGTATGTTGGAGGAGGGGAGGCGGAATTAAAGTGCGTTGTATGGGGTGAGAGGGCAGAATTAGAGTGCGTTGAAGGGCAAAGGGGTTTAGCTAGAGTACGTTAGAGGGTAGAGAGTTAGAGTTACAGTGCCTTGGAGGAGAAAAAGTGGGTCGGGGGAGTAAGGGGAAATGAATCATAAGAAAGAAATGGAAGAAATATAAGGAAGGAGATAGATATTGAGGAGGGTTGAGGGGACAAAGGGAAAGAGGGGAAAGGGAGATGGCATAAGGGAATAAGGGAGAGTCTGGTTGTATTAGAAAGGGGTAATGGGATCGAAAAGTGAGGGGAATGGGGTGATGCATGATGGTGAAGGAGTGTGGGGAGTGGGAAGGGTAGTAAGGGGAAAAAACTGAGGGGAAACAGATGGAAAGGGAAGGACAAGAAGGAAATAATGGGGAAAGGAAGGGCTGATAGATACCTAAAGGGGTAGGAGGATGATGCAAGGGAAGGGGAAGGAAGGGGTGAAGGGGTGTAAAAGGTGACAATAGGAAGGAGAGGGAGTAAGAAGAGGGAGGATAAGGGAGGTATTGAGGGGAATGGGAGGCCTCACACTGGACTAGAAATGATAAGGGGTTTAGGAGAGGGGAGGAAGGACTGAAGGGAGAGGAATAAGAGAAGAGGAGGTAACCAATTCCTATCACCACCACCACCACCACCATCACCACCACGTAAACCCAGACAAACCATTAACATTCCCCATAAAATAGACCCATATTACCCTTTCCTCCCCTCTCCCTCTTCCCTCTCCCCTCTCCCCCATCAGGTGTCGTCTGTCTCAAACAATCGAGAGCAGGAACGACCCAATTCCGTCCAGCCTCTAATTTGTTGTTCATTAATTCCGGCTTATGAAAACGTAACTCACTTTGCTGCAAGGAAAAAAAAAGAAGGACGGAGGGAGGGAGGGAGTGGGGAAGGGGAAGAGGTGTAGAGGAAAGAGAAAAATTGAAATTCGGACAATTCTACAGAGGTGCACGCAATTTTTCCTCTCTCTCTCTCTCTCTCTCTCTCTCTCTCTCTCTCTCTCTCTCTCTCTCTCTCTCTCTCTCTCTCTCTCTCTCTCTCTCTCTCTCTCTCTCTCTCTCTAATATTTTTTTTTCATTCCCTCCTTTTTCCTCTTCTTCCACTATACTCTCATTTTTCCTTTCCTTCTTCCTCCTGTCATTTTCCTCCTTTCCTCTCTTCTTCCTTTCTTATTGCTCATCTTATATCCTATATTTTTCCTCTATATTCTTTCTTCTCTTTCTTTATCTATTTTTCTCTCTCCTCCTGTTCTCCTCTTATCCTTTTCCCCTTTCATTCTCCTTCTTCTCTTCCTTATTGTCCTTCATATTTCTCTCTCCCTCCTCTCTCCTTCCTTCCTAATCTTTTTTTTCTTTTTATCTCCCTCTGTCCATCCCTCCTTCCCTCTCTCTCTCTTTCCCTCCCTCCCTCCCTCCCTTCCTCCCTCCTTCCTTCCCTCCCCTCATAAATTCACGGTAGGATCTGATAAAAGAAAATAATAACAATAATAATAAAAAAGGGAAAATTGAGTGTTGATTTTTCACTTTTTTTTTTTCCTTTTTTTTTCCCCCCGGCCATTCGCGGCGCCAATATTTGAAAATTGAGCCGCTGTGTGTTATGTTGTCCTGGGGGGGAGGGGGGAGGGGGGGAGGGAGGGAGGAAAGAGAGGAAGGGAGGGAGGGAGGAGAGAATAAAGGGGGAGGAAAACGACTTTGCATATTAGTGTGTTGGCTTTCCAAAGAGGAGGAGGAGGAGGAGGAGGAGGAAGAGGAGGAAGAGGAGGAGGAGGAGGAAGAGGAGGAACAATTAGACGTAAATTCCACCTTATGTCTCAATTTTCCTCATAAATTCATGTTCGTTTTTTCATGGTATCGCTTCTTTTCCAGCTAGCGAGATGGAGGGGGGGTGGGGAGGAGCCTTCTACTGTACTATCCTTTCCCTTCTACTCAATCACTATCACGTCCATCGAAGTAATGATTATTCCAACTCAATCCGCATTTTCCCAACTCAATTACATTTCTTTTGAGCCAAATCACTTATTTTCCCATACAAATCACCCTATTTAACTTTATTTCCCGCTATTTAACTCTATTTCATCCTATTTTACACTAATTCACCCTATTTAACTCTATTTCACCCTTTTTTAAAAACGATTTCATCCTATTTAACTTTATTTCACCCTATTTTACACTATTTCACCCTACTTAACTCTATTTCACTGTATTTTTCATTATTTAACCCTATTTTACTTTATTTCACCCAATTTTACACTAGTTCACCCAATTTTCCCCTTTTTCCCCTTATTTCACTCTATTTCACCCTATCACTCACCCTCCTGGTAGCGGCCGCGGGTGTTGCATAGGTCCTTGATCACCCTAATGGTCCCTGCATAGAGCTTGTTGAAGTAGTCGCGGTGTTTCTGTGTCAGGCAGCGGCGGGTGTAGTTGTCGATGCACTGAAGACCTTCCAGTAACACCCTGAAACGGGGAGAAGGATGTTAAGGGTGTTTAAGGGTGTGAAAGGGTGATAGGGTGATGGGGTGATAGGTTAAAGGTAGGTAGGGAGGGTGAAGGGTTGAGTAGGAGTGAAGGATGGAATGGAATGATGGATGGGTGTTAATAGTTTATATCTCTATTTCTAACTCTCTCTCTCTCTCTCTCTCTCTCTCTCTCTCTCTCTCTCTCTCTCTCTCTCTCTCTCTCTCTCTCTCTCTCTCTCTCTCTCTCTCTCTCTCTCTCTGTACACATTTAATTCCTTTGCTTCACTCTGGCTTTTTTTCCCTCTCTCTTTCTACCTCGTCTCCTTTTTCTCCTTCACTCTCAGCTTACTCCCTTCTCTCCTTTCCTCCTCCTTCACACGTGCAGTATCTTTCCTCCTTCCCTCCTTCCCTCCTTTCCCTACTCTTTACACTCCTCCCTCCATTCTTTCATTTCACTTCCATCCCCCTTCTTCTCTTTCTTTCCTGACTTCCTGACACAGACACACACACACACACATATAGATACACATACACACACAAATACACTCTCTCTCTTACGGGCACATCTTGTTTAGTTCATCCACAGTGGCTGCAAATCCAAGGTCTTTGTTTGTGAGCACCTCCAGGAGCTCAACACACTCTGCGATGTCGTTGTTGTTGCAGTCGTGGTGTTGTCGTCGAGATCCGTGGTTATTGTGGTGACGACGACCGTTGGCATTGTTACCACCGTTCCCACCAGAATTCTTGCTCCTGCTGTCGTCCGTAACCTGTAGAAGTATGAGGAGTTAGGTTGCGATGGGTAATGAGTGTGTTTTGAGGTGTGTGGAGGGAAGGAAGGAAGGAAGGAAGGAAGGAAGGAAGGAAGGAAGGAAGGAAGGAAGGAAGGAAGGAAGGAAGGAAGGAAGGGAGGAAGGGGGATGGATGGGTAAGGGATGGATGAGGAAGAGAAAGAATGTGGGATAGGGAGAGTGAAAAAAGGAAGGAGTGAAAGGGTTGGACAGGTGAGAGAATGAAGGAAGAAAAGGTAATGATAGGTAGATAGATAGATAGATAGATAGATAGATAGTTAGAGAGAGACAAAGATAAAACAAAATTGACAATGGGGATCTATCATTTTTTTATACATCTCCATCATCATTATCATCATTAAAATTATCATCATCACTCCCTCTGTGAAAAAAAATGAATTAATAAATTTTTCCATTCTCCTCCTCTTCCACTTTTATCCTTTCTCTTCACTCATACACCACCACTCCTTCCTCCTCCCTCCTCCCTCACCACCACCACCACAACCTATATTTTCCCCTCATCCCTCCCTCTCTCTCTCCCCTCACACAAAATCTCTCCTCCACTTCCCTCCTCTAACCCCCCTTCCACTAGCTCCACCTCTCCCTTTTTAGCACCTCCCACATTAAACCCGCCCATCCTCCTCCTCCTCCTCCTCCTCCTTGTCCTCCACCACCCACCACATCTCCGCCCTCCTGCTTCCTCCACCCTAACTTTCGCCAGATCCCGTCGCGGCTCCCCTCTGAGTGGGTCCGGCGCCTCGAAGCTCCACCCTCGCCTCCTCACTCGCCTACCCCTCAGTCCTGACTCCGCCCATCACCACCACCGCCTCCACACACACGCCCGCCACACAAATTCACGGCCTCTTTGGGGTGATTTGGTGGTGGGTTTCTGTGAGACTGCACCCCGCCCACTCTCCTTTCCCCCCACCCCCTCCACTCTCGCGGGCTCTCTCTCTCTCTCTCTCCCTCTCTCTCTCTCTCTCTCTCTCTCTCTCTCTCTCTCTCTCTCTCTCTCTCTCTCTCTCTCTCTCTCTCTCTCTTCCTATCTTCCTATCCTCCTATCTTCCCTCCTCCCACCTCCTGCAATTTCATCTCCTCTCCTCCTTTTCTCCTCTTCCCTCCCTTCCCCTCCTGTCCCTCCTCTCCCAGCCTCTCTCTCTTTCCCTTTCACGTGACCTTCCTGGCACCTTGCGGATCAAGGTCTCTCTCTCTCTCTCTCTCTCTCTCTCTCTCTCTCTCTCTCTCTCTCTCTCTCTCTCTCTCTCTCTCTCTCTCTCTCTCTCTCTCTCTCCTGAAGGTGCTGCAGTAACGG
>JAPQNM010000047.1:4041200-4053700 GCA_029783475.1 Metacarcinus magister
GAGGAGGAGGAGCAGAAGGAGCAGGAATAGGATATAGAGGAAGAAGAGGAGGAGGAGCAGGAGGAGAAGGAGGAGGAGGAGGAAAGTTAGAGGGAGAGGTTGGGAGTGAGGGAAAAGCTAGAGTGTTTGGGGCTCTCTGGTGGATCAGAGGAGAAGAAAGACATGAGTGAGAGTCAACGGAAGGGGATTAGAGGCGCCTTCCCCCGCCTCACCCGCTGCAGGGGAAGGGCACGGCAGGGGCAAGGGGCGGGAAGGGGCGGGAAGGGGCGGGAAGGGGAAAAAAGAAGAGGGGAACCGGGAGGGGAAGGGATGAAAAGTGAAATGTAGAATGTAAAAGGGAGAGATAAATGAGGGATGGAATAGAGGAAAGGAAAGGAATGAAAAGGTGAATGAGGGGAAAGTAGAAAAAACAGAGATGGGGGAAGGAAAAGTGAAGGGGAGGGAAGAGGGAAAAGAGGATGATGGAGGGAGGGGAAGGGGAAAAGTGAGGAAGGGTACATAAAAAGGGGAAGAGGGAGGAAGGGGAGACACAGAGGGTGAAAGTAGGGAACGAGTCAACAGGAAGAAAATAATGGATAGAAAAACAGAATAAATAAGGGAGAAGGAGGGAAGGGGGAAAAAAAAGGAAGGAAGGAAAAAAAAAGGAGGGAAATAAGGTCAAGGAGAGACGGAGGAGGAAGTAAGGAAAGCAGAGGTCAAGAAGAAGAAGAAGAAGAAGAAGAAGAAGAAGAAGAAGAAGAAGAAGAAGAAGAAGAAGAGGAGGAGGAGGAGGAGAACGAGAAGGTAGCAAGGTAGAAGTGAAAAGATGAA
The DNA here is from genome assembly GCA_029783475.1 of Metacarcinus magister. Taxonomy (NCBI): domain Eukaryota; kingdom Metazoa; phylum Arthropoda; class Malacostraca; order Decapoda; family Cancridae; genus Metacarcinus; species Metacarcinus magister. Next base: position 4,042,011 of record JAPQNM010000047.1, read on the forward strand.
AGAGGGAGGTAGGAACAGAGAGGTAGAGGGAGGAAGAGGAAGAAAAAGGGAGGTAGAGAAAGGATAAGGGAGGTAAGAGAGAGAAAGAAGGAGAGAGTGAGATAGGTAAAGGGAGGTAAGAATAGGAAAAGGAATATAGGTAGGGGGAAAGAGAGGTAGGGAGGGATAGAGGGAGGTAGGGAGGTAGATGGAGATAGGAATGGAGAGGTAAAGGGAAGTAGAAGTAGAGGAAGGTAGAGGTAGGTAGAGGGAGAGAAAAGGTCTGGGCAAAGGTTGAGAATAACACAGTATCAAGTTTGTTCCGGCCACTTTTTGAGTAACTTAAGCTTAACGGGAGCAAGACTGAAGGTGGAGGTGGAGGAGGAGGTGAAGGTGGAGGTAGTGGAGAAGAAAGCCAGGTAAAGCCACATACACACACACACACATCCTTGCCTTCTGTGTTTGTATCTGTGTGAGTGTGTGTGTGTGTGTGTGTGTGTAGAGAAGGGATGGAAGAGACGCTCCCCTACACACACACACACACACACACACACACACACACACACACACACACACACACACACACACACACACACACACACACACATGCCTTCATTGCCCTCAGAAAGGTGTCGTTTTACCTCTAACAAAGGGAGGAGGAGCAAGAGGTGAAGAGGAAAGTGATAAAAACTTCCCCTCACCTTTATTCTTTCTGTTTAGAGAGAGAGAGAGAGAGAGAGAGAGAGAGAGAGAGAGAGAGAGAGAGAGAGAGAGAGAGAGAGAGAGAGAGAGAGAGAGAGAGAGAGAGAGAGAGAGTCCAGTGGAAAATCTGGAATCTGGAATGGTATCATATCACACTGATCTCTCTCTCTCTCTCTCTCTCTCTCTCTCTCTCTCTCTCTCTCTCTCTCTCTCTCCACACACACACACACACACACACACACACACCCACACACTCATCAGAATCATCTCAAACAGACACCATTCATTTCATTTTACTCTCCCTCACTCATCCTCTGTCTCCATCCGTCTCTTCTTCTTTTTCACCCATTCTATCAATCTCCTCCCCTCCCCCCCTCCCCTCCCTCGACTAGCAGGAATCTGTTCTCAAATTCGGCCCAAATACCTAAGGAGAGGAAGAGAGGGGAGGGAGGGGAGGGAGGGGAAGGAGGGGAGGGAGGGGAAGGAGGGGAAGGAGGGGAGGGGAGGGGGGGGTAAGGCCTGCGGGACAGAGTCAAGAGCGGTGTTCAGAAAAATGCATTACCCAAGAGATGGTTTGCCTCTAGGGCTGAGGGGCGTGTCTCCCTTGCCTCCCCAACGCACTCCACGCCCACCTGTCTGGCTCCCCTTCCTCCTCAATCCTCTCTACGCCTCCCCAGCTTTCCCTAACCCCCCCTCCTCCTCCTCCTCCTCCTCCTCCTCCTCCTCCTCCTCCTCCTCCTCCTCCTCCTCCTCCTCCTCCTCCTCCTCTTCTTCCTCCTCATACACCTGTACCTCATCGTATGCTTCCGTTTCTTGTATTCTTATACTTAACTTCCCTCACTCACTTTCCACCACCTCCTCCTCCTCCTCCTCCTCCTCCTCCTCCTCCTCCTCCTCCTCCTCCTTATCCTCCTCCTCCTCCTCTCCACGCCTTCCCCAGCAGTGTGAGGCAGCAGGTGGGGCCGCCCTGATCAGCTGGGTGGCCGGCCCAGGGCTCCACGCACGCCACCACGCTGGGAAACACGGAAACAAGAAGCGGGGAAGAAATAGGATGCAGAAACAACTCCAAGACGTGACCTGAGAGATGAAGACATGGAGGAGGAGGAGGAGGAGGAGGAGGAGGAGGAGGAGGAGGAGGAGGAGGAGGAGGAGGAGGAGGAGGAGGAGGAGGAGGAGGAGGAGGAGGAGGAGGAGGAGGAGTGGGATGAAGAGGAGGAGGAGAAGGTAATGCAAGGAGAGATTATTCCGCTGGAGGGTCGCTAGGGAAGGAGATCAGACTCCAAACCTCGGAAATCAAACGATGCTGAGGAAGAACAACGTTGACAAAAGAGCCTCGCCTTGCGCACTGCCGCTACGCCATCTTGGAAAACGAACCTAAACAAAATAATAACAATAATAATAATAATAATAATAATAATAATAATAATAATAATAATAATAATAACAATAATAATAATAATAATAATAATAGTAAAGCAGAAACAATAGGTACGCGACATGAATAACAGATTAACAACAACAATAATAGTAACAGTGAATCAAAGCCATGAACTAACAACGGAACGCACGACAACTATACCTGAACAGTACATGCATTAATAAACCTTGTAACATTAAATACATACGAGAGAGAGAGAGAGAGAGAGAGAGAGAGAGAGAGAGAGAGAGAGAGAGAGAGAGAGAGAGAGAGAGAGAGAGAGAGAGAGAGAGAGAGCAACCAACAACCCCCCAACGATATTATATTCTCTCTCTCTCTCTCTCTCTCTCTCTCTCTCTTCTCTCTCTCTCTCTCTCTCTCTCTCTCTCTCTCTCTCAGGCCTCCATTAACTTTCTCCACCACCACTATCATCACCACACCATGCCCCCCTTCCCTTCCCTTTTCCATGGAGGGAGAAACACCCCCCTCCTCCGCCCCCTCCCCCATTTAACTAACGCCTAATTTCACGGCTGCGCAACGGACAAAAAACAACCAAAATGGGCTGCGCTTTTGAGGATCGTTAAAATTTTCAGACTGTTTGGAATAGCTTGTCTTGCGCTGCCACGAGAGGGAAGGATGAAGGAGGAGGAGGAGGAGGAGGAGGAGGAGGAGGAGGAGGAGGAGGAGGAGGAGGAGGAGGAGGAGAAGATAGAGATAGTGGAGGAGGTATTACCGAAGACACCACCAGCACCACCACCACCTCCTCCTCCTCCTCCTCCTCCTCCTCCTCACCGGTCTTCCTTCTCGAATCAAGGTGTAATCGGCAGGTATTACAGATTAATTGAGTCATTAGAGCAACAGTGACAGGTGAGACAGGTAGAAAGGGGGAGAAGGGGGGCGTGATTGGCAGGTGATATGGCCTTCGTCTCAAGGTGTTACCGGGAGGAGGAGGAGGAGGAGGAGGAGGAGGAGGAGGAGGAGGAGGAGGAGGAGGAGGAGGAGGAAAAGGGTGTTAAATAATAGGAAAGAGGGAGAAGGGAAAGGGAAATCTTGCTGTTAGGGAAGAGAGAAAGAGAGGGAATTTTCTCTTTCTTTCTTTTTTTTCTTCTTTTCGTTTGATTTGCTTGGGGAGAGAGGAAAGAAAAGGCTACAGGTAAGGTTAATGAGTGTTGAGTTACCTGTTCATTCCTTAGCAGTGCAAGGGTTGAGGTGGTGGTAGTGTGTGTGTGTGTGTGTGTGTGTGTGTGTGTGTGTGTGTGTGTGTGTGTGTGTGTGTGTGTGTGTGTGTGTGTGTGTGTGTGTGTGAGGGAGTTCCAGTAATTACCTTCCCTGAGGCAACGGGATTCACAAACTTACACACACACACACACACACACACACACACACACACACACACACACACACACACACACATACATGCAAACTTGTCAAAGGACTCCCATAATGACGACAGTACCCCCTTTCCTTCCCTCCCTCCCCTTATCCTCCTCCTCCACCTCATACCCTCATCTTCCCTCCTTCCAGGCACTCTTTCACCCTCTACAACATCTTCGTCACGTGCAAGGCATTAATAACCTCAAGGAAGCGAGGTGTTGAGGTGGTGGTGGTGGTGGTGGTGGTGGTGGTGGTGGTGGTGGTGGTGGTGGTGGTGGTGGTGGTGGTGGTGGTGGTGGCGGCGTCCAGCTTGCTCGTTTACGTTCTCAACTTCTTAATCCGAAAGAGACATAGTTAAGGGGAAACCGAGGCAGAGTCGACACATCAAAGGCGATGCTTAAACTTTTCCTATCTGTCCCGAGTTTCTGGCGGACCCGCGGGCACACACACGCCGACCAAAGAGAGGGAGGGAGTGAGAGGGAGAGTGAGAGGGAGTGAGAGGGAAAAGGAAGGAGGGAAAGAGGGGAAAAAAATGCATTAAAAAAAAAACAACAAAAAAAAACAGCCACACAAGACACTGAGTTTGGAAAATGTATATCTATGCTTCTTGCTATTTTTTCTCTTCTTCTTCCTCCTCCTCCTCCTCCTCCTCCTCCTCCTCCTCCTCCTCCTCCTCCTCCTCCTCTTCTTCCCGCATCGCCGCCGCAGTTTCGTCTTCCTTCAACTTTGGCTCAGGTGTGGACGGACTTTGGCGAGGGAGAAGGATGGAGAGAGGGAGAGGGAGAGGGAGAGGGAGAGGGAGAGGGAGAGGGAGAGGGAGAGGGAGAGGGAGAGGGAGTGGGAGAGGGAAAGGGAGAGGGAGAGGGAGAGGGAGAGGGAGAGGGAGAGGGAGTGGGAGAAGGAGAGAGGAGTATGGTGTGTGGGTGAATGTATTAATTTTTGAGTGAGTGAGTGAGTGAGTGAGTGAGTGAGTGAGTGAGTGAGTGAGTGAGTGAGTGAGAGACGAAGAAAGAAAGACCAATCTGAATGAATAGATCAGTAAATTAGTTCATGAATAAGGTAGGAAAGGAGAGACATAAAGACCAAATATAAGAGAAAAGAAAACAAAAAACACACAAAAAAAAATAAGACCTTACATCAATTCAAAACTGGTCATCATCTATCTTTCTTTCTTCCTCTCCTCCTCCTCCTCCTCCTTCTTTATTATCCTCCTCCTTTTTCTTTGTCCTTCTGTTTACCTGCCTTCCCTCATTAGCACGCCGTACCTGCCCAATGCGACACCAGTAACAAGAAAGCGGTAAAATATGCAAATGTGCCTCCTCCCACCCCCTCCAACCCTCCGGATCTGCTTCTGATCAAATGAAATATTGAATCACGTCTCCTTCTTTTGTCCTTTTGTTGGGCCCAGAACATTCCACACGAAGGAGGAGGAGGAGGAGGAGGAGGAGGAGGAGGAGGAGGAGGAGGAGGAGGAGGAGGAGGAGGAGGAGGAGGGAGAGGAGGAGGTCGTGGTGATGCGGTATAAGAAGAGAAAGTGGAATTTAGAGAAATGAAGGTGGAATGGAAGATGGAGAAGCGCTAGGAGGAGGAGGAGGAAGATAATGAAGAGAGTGAGACATAGCCGCGGTGCACAACTTGGTCTCCTTAACACTTTTCAAACACCCTCAAACAATCACAAACACACAATCAATCAACATAAAGCAACACAAAGCAATGCCAATTAATCCACCTGTCCATAAATCCTCTCCAGGTAGCCGTCAACACCTTCATTGGAGCAGCAGGAAAGACAGGTGAGTTGGCTGAATATTTACCGTCCCTACCGAGGATTCGAACCCCGGGTGGATGGCTCGGCAAACCAGCATACGAAGGAAATTAAATAAATGAGAAGAGAGCTCAATTTAAAGGCTTATTGGTCAGTTTGATAAAGGAGATAATAGAAGAAGATAAGAATTAACGAGAATGATGATAAAGCTGAAAGAAAAATAGATAGATAGATAGATAGATAGAGGAAAAGAAAGAGAGATAGAGAGAGAGAGAGAGGAAAAAAAAAGAGAGAGATAGAGAGAGAGAGAGAACAAAAGAGATAAGTAAGTCATTCCCATAACGCGCAACATATTCACAAATTCCCAAATGGCGCTTGAAAATCAACCGATCATCAATCTGCACTGCCTCACCTCACCTCATTTACCTCACCTTAGCGTACCTATCCACCAGGTGATCTTCCCTTGCAAATCCCATCAGAAGAGGCTTACCTGGCTGCCTTAATTACCTCCAAACCTCACCTTTCGCGATAGCAGAGGCAGGGAAGGGAAGGGGGAGGAAGGGAAGGGGAGGGAAGGGGAGAGGGATAAAGAACTTTTTTTTGGGATGTGTGTGTGTTGGGGGAGGAAGGAAAGGATTATTTTCTTTACCTCACAACTAACACCTCACAGTTTCTTGGTCTTTTGCTCTGTGTCAGGTAACTTCAGGTAACACAGACTCGTGACTTGGGGTATAATTGACTCTTATTTTCTTCCTTGCTTTCCTTTCCTTTCTTTTCCTTCATTCTCCTATTTTTTTTTCTTCTTTTCACTCTTGCTGACTACGTGGGTGGATCCATCTGTTGTTTACTGTTATTTCTATTTACTTGAAACTGTTTTCTTTCTTCTCTTTTATTATTTTTTTCATTTCTATTTTCTCATTTTGTATTTCTCTATCCACAGCTGGTCGACTTATCTTCTTCCACCACCATCTCTCTCTCTCTCTCTCTCTCTCTCTCTCTCTCTCTCTCTCTCTCTCTCTCTCTCTCTCTCTCTCTCTCTCTCTCTCTCTCTCTCTCTCTCTTTCGCTTCTTCTCTCCCTCTGTTCTCTCCATTCTCATCCACTTGTCTGTTCTCCCTTCACTCCACTCTATCCCTCCTCCGCTTTCTTTTTCCTTCCTTGACCCCCCCTCCCTCCACCCCCCCTTCCCTCCACCCCCCCCCCTCAGGATTAGTAACAATAAACAAGGGTGACACTGCGTCCAGGTGTCAACAAATGCTTCAGGTAAGTCTTAAAACACCTGTACACTGCTCTCTTTCTCTTTTTTTGCGTGAGAGAGAGAGAGAGAGAGAGAGAGAGAGAGAGAGAGAGAGAGAGAGAGAGAGAGAGAGAGAGAGAGAGAGAGAGAGAGAGAGAGAGAGAGAAGACTGTCTATCCTTAATTGGTGAGCCGAGGGAAGGATTAAAGAGAGAAATAGATCTCGATGTGTCTTTGGGATTAAGTTGATGTGGCTCTCTCTCTCTCTCTCTCTCTCTCTCTCTCTCTCTCTCTCTCTCTCTCTCTCTCTCTCTCTCTCTCTCTCTCTATCTCTCTCTCTCTCTGGTGGTACAAAAACAAAAACAACTTTCTTATTTACACTTGAAACACACTTCATGTTTTTGACTTTTTTCCCTCTCTCTCTCTCTCTCTCTCTCTCTCTCTCTCTCCTCTCTCTCTCTCTCTCTCTCTCTCTCTCTCTCTCTCTCTCTCTCTCTCTCTCTCTCTCTCTCTCTAAAAATATTATACTGTTTTTTTTTCTGCTTTACGAATATTCTAGTTTTAATGGCATGTTATTTTTTTCCTTTTGTTATTTTTTTATATTTTGTTTTATATATATATATATTTTTTTCTCCTGTTGTCTTGTTATTAGTGTGGATGATGATGATGATGATGAAGCCTAAACACACCACACACACCCACACACACACACACACACACACACACACACACACACACCCACACCCACATGCCATTGTTCTTACGTAAAAAAGAGAAAAAAAAACCAACCACAATATTATAAAAAAAAAACAAAAAAAATACGAACAAACACCGCCCCCTCAACCCCCCCCCCAAACTCCTCTTACCACACTTTATCAACTCATTAAGGGTTTCTCTCTTTCAATACACGAAAATTTTCCCTCTCATCCTCTTTTTATTCCCGCTCCGTCCTGAAAATTCCGCAGCTCAATAGAAGACGATCTAAAAAAAAAAATGCATGGTAGACTTCTTTAAAATCGTGACTTATTCAATACAAAAACATCATTAGCAAATCTCTTAATGATGTTGGTGATGTTATTTTGATGTTACTGTCTGGGAGAGGAGAAAGGAGAGGAGGATAGAGAGAGAGAGAGAGAGAGAGAGAGAGAGAGGAGAAAATAGAATGATAGGTGGAAGGGGAGTGGAGTGTGTGTGACTAGATGGAAATTATTATGTTAGAGAGAGAGAGAGAGAGAGAGAGAGAGAGAGAGAGAGAGAGAGAGAGAGAGAGAGAGAGAGAGAGAGAGAGAGAGAGAGAGAGAGAGAGAGAGAGAGAGAGAGAGAGAGAGAGAGGAGGATGTGGTGAAGAAGGGGAGGTGGAGAGGGGAAAGCATAAAGTTAAAGAGGATGGAATGCATAGGAGAGAATATGGAAGAGGAGAAGGAAGAAGGAAGAAGTGAGGGAAGAGAGAAGGAAAGATGAGAGAAGATCTGAATGGAGGAGAATATAGGAAGGAAAAGGAAAGAGAAGAGGAGGAAAAGAGGGAAGGAGGAATAGGAGTAGGAGGAGAAGGGGAAGTGGGAAAGGGTAAATAAAGGGAAGTGAGAGAAATGACGAATATAGAAAGAGGGAAGGAGGAGTAAAGGGGGAAGAGGAGAGATGAATGGAGGAGTGGGAAAGAAAAGAGGAAAAAGAGGTAAAAATAGGGAAGGAAAAGGGAGGGGAACAAAGGATGGAAAAGGAAAAGTGAGAAGGAAATGAAAAGAAGAGAAGAAAAGAAGGTGATGATGATAATAATGATGAAGATAAAGATGACAAAAAAAACATAATTGATAAAAAAAGATAAAAAAAAAAAAGATTCACAAGAAGGAAAACAAGACAAAACAAAGAGGGAAACAAAGGAAAATATATACAAGAGGGGAAAAGAAGGGAAAAAAACACCAACAAGGGGATATTGGACAAACTGTAGTAAAATCGGATGCTGACGAAGAACAAAAGTAGAGTAAACTGTCCCTTGAGGTTCATCCCTTCCCTACCCTACCTTTCCCTGCCCTTCCCTTCCCTACCTTCTCTTCCTCTTCCCTTCCCTTCCCTACCTTCTCTTCCTCTTCCCTTCCTTTCCCTACCTTCTCTTCCTCTTCCCTTATCTTCCCTTCTCTTTCCTTCCCTTCCCTTCCCTTCCCTTCCCTTCCCTTCCCTTCCCTTCCCTACCCTACCTTTCCCTTCCCTTTCCTTCCCATCCCTAGCCTACCTTCCACTTCCCTTCCCTTCCTTTCTCTTCCCTTACCTTACCTTCCCCTTCCTTTCCCTTCCCTTTCCCTTCCCTTCCATTAACTCCACTTCCCATTCCTTTCTTTCCCCTTTCCTATCTATCCCTTCCCTTCCCTTCTCTACCCTATATTTCCCTTCCCTTCCCTTCCATATCCTTTCCTTTCCTTTCCTTTCCATTTATTTCTCTCCACTTCCCTTTCATTCCTTTCCTTCTTCATACCATCACCTTTTCTGCCCTCTCTCTATTTCCTTTCTCTTTCCCCTCCTTTCCATCTCCTGTTTCTGACCCCGCCCCGCCCCGACCCTTCACGACCAGCTCAAGGATACCCCGTCGCCCCTCTCTCTCTCTCTCTCTCTCTCTCTCTCTCTCTCTCTCTCTCTCTCTCTCTCTCTCTCTCTCTCTCTCTCTCTCTCTCTCTAGGGGGTAGGCCTAGAAAAGTGGATTTTATGAGCCGATATCATTGGTGTGTGTGTGTGTGTGTGTGTGTGTGTGTGTGTGTGTGTGTGTGTGTGTGTGTGTGTGTGTGTGTGTGTGTGTACTTCATTATCCTGAAGATTCATTTTGTTTGTTTGTTTGTTTGTTTATTTAATCGCAATTTGAGTTTATTTATTTTTCGGTTCCTGATTAAGTATGTTGATGGTGTTTGTTTTATTTTTGTTTGTTTGTTTGTTTGTTTGTTTGTATGTTTGTTTCACTCTTCAACTTCATAAATTTTTGTCTATATTCATTGTCCTTTCTTTTCTTTCTTTTTCCTTCTTTGTAAAACTTTCAATTTTCTCTATTTTCCTTCTCTCTCTCTCTCTCTCTCTCTCTCTCTCTCTCTCTCTCTCTCTCTCTCTCTCTCTCTCTCTCTCTCTCTCTCTCTCTCTCTCTCTCTCTCATCCCAATCCCTACCACTTCTCGCACGCCTCTCCTCTCTTCTTCCTTATCTCCCTTCTGCCTCCTCCTCCTCCTCTCCTCCTCCTCCTCCCCTCAACGTATGTTTTCTCTTCTTCTTTTTGCTTTCTCATCTTTCCCTCCCTTTTCCCTTTTTACCTATCTTCCTCATTTTCTTCTTCATCCCCTCTCCTCCTTCTCCGCTTCCTCTGTCCTTCCCATTTCCCTCTATCCTTATCTCCTCCTCCTCTCCAAGTCTCATTCCGTTTCTATGTAATTTTCCTCTACCTCCCTTCCTTCCTTCCTTCCTTCCTTCTCTTCCTTTTCCCTCCATTTCACCTCCGTTTCCTCCTCTTAGACTCGTGAAAATTTGGAATTCTCTCCCAAGACAAATAGTTAACAGTATCACAATTTAAGAAGATACTTGATAAGCACTTAGCATCCGTTCACCAAATTAAGTATCTCATTCCTACGTAATTTTTTTTTTTATAGTAATAACCGTAGATTAGTTATGTTTCCTATACAAATTCCATGATAGTATGTCTATGTTGCATGGTATCACTTCCTCTTCCAGCAGTTTCGGCTGGAGGGAGGGGTGGGTGGGGAGGAGCCTTCCACTTTGCTGTCCTTTTGTATTTATCAAGTATATATTACAGTAGTAGTGTAGCCACACGGACAGCCTCGTTAGGTCCAGTAAAACTATTGTTGTCTGTTCTTCCTTTATACTCCTTTTTACTCTTCATTCCTACCACCTCTTCCTACTTTCCTCTCCTCCCTTTTTACTTATTAATCCTCCTCCTCCTCTTCCTCCTTTTCTTCTTCTTCCTCTTCCTCCTCTTCTTTCCTACCACCTCTTCTCACTTTTCTCTCCTACCTTCTTAACCATCCTCTTCCTCCTCCTCCCCCCCCTCCTCCTCCTCCTCCTCCTCCTCCTCCTCCTCCTCCTCCTCCTCCTCCTCCTCCTCCTCCTCCTCCTCAGCTAATGGAGCCGTACACAGCCTCCCAAAAGGGGCTCCCATGTTGGCTAAACCAGAATAAGAGTTTAAGCACCTCGATCACGCCTTAGTGAGAGAGTTACCTCCGAGGGGAGAGGAAAGGGAGGGAGAGGGGAGAGGGAGAGGGAGAGGGAGAGGGGAAAGGGAGGGAGAGGGGAAGAGGGGAAAGGGGAGCAAGGAGGTAGGGTTGGTCAGAGAGGGAGAGGAAAGGAAGGAGAGGGTGAGGAAAAAGGGAAGAGTTTGGGAAGGGAAGAAGAGAGGAGTATAGAGGAAAGGGAGGGAAAGGGGAGAAGTAGAAGGAAAAAGGTGGAGCAATGAGGTAGGGTTAGATAGGGAGGGAAATAGGGGAGTTAAGTAAAGGGAGAGAAGAAGAAGAAGAGTGAAGAAAAGAGGGGAAGAGATTAAAAAGGGAAGATGAGGGGAATAAAGATGGTAGATAGAGGCAAGAAAGGATTAGAATGGGATGTTAAGGAAGAGGAAATAAGGAAGAAAGGGAAGGGTGGAAGATAGGCAAATGGGAAAGGTAAATAAAGATGGGAGGATAGGAAAAGGGAATTACGAAAGGGAGGGAAGGAAAAGATGAGAGTTGGAAGGAAGGATAGAGGAGAAGATAGGGAATAGGGAAAGGTTAGAAAAATGAGAGATTAAGAAAAGGAAGATAAGGAAAAGGAAAGACAATAAAAGTGAGAGGTAAAGATAAGGAAAATAAGAAAAAGAGAAAGCAATACAGATGAGAAGTATAGATAAAGAAGATACGAGAAGGAAGAAAGGAAAAGAAGGTTGGAAGGAAGATAAAAGGAAAAATAGAGAAAAAGGGAAAAACAATAAAAATAAGAGGTTAATAAATAGAAGATAAGGAAAAGAGAAGGTAATAAAGATAAGAATTAAAGATAAGGCAGATACGTAAAGGAGGGAAGGAAAATATGAAGGGTGGACGGAAGGGTAGAGGGAATAACAGGAAGGATTAACACAGGTAGACACGGCAGGGTGAGGGAAGAGCAAAAGGTAAGCTAAGGTAGAGACAGGTAAGTCAAAAAGGAGTACAAAGGAAGAACAGACAGCAGCAGGTCCAGGTAAGAAGAGGTAAAACAAATCTTAA
>JAPQNM010000047.1:4081200-4083700 GCA_029783475.1 Metacarcinus magister
TGAGCAAGAGGGGATCTGTTTGGCTTTTGTTGGGTGGTGGCGTCCTCTCTCCATTTGTTTAATGTTTGGTAAGTTAATATTCTCTCCCCTTCCTTCCTTCATACCTTCCTTGCTTCCTTCATACCTTCCTTCCATCCTTCACTCACTAACTCCTTCCTTGCTTTCTTCATACCTTCCTTCCATCCTTCACTCACTAACTCCTTCCTTGCTTTCTTCATACCTTCCTACCTTCCTTCCATCCTTCACTCACTTACTCCTTCCGTCCTTTATTTCTTCCTACCTTCCTTCCATCCTTCACTCATTAACTCCTTCCTTGTTTTCTTCATTCTTTCTTACCTTCCTTTCATCCTTCACTCACTCACTCCTTCCTTGCTCTCTTCCTTTTCTTTCTTCCTATATGTCTGTCTGCTTCCCTGCTTATTTGCCTGTCTATGTTTTGTTCTGTGTGTTTTTGTCTGTTTAGATGTGTGAGCATGTTTCTCTCTCTCTCTCTCTCTCTCTCTCTCTCTCTCTCTCTCTCTCTCTCTCTCTCTCCTCTCTCTCTCTCTCTCTCTCTCTCTCTTCATTTATTCATTGTTATATATCTTCATCACACATCACCACTACCACTACCACTACCACTACTACTACGACTACTACTACTACTACCACTACCACTACTATTACTACTACTACTACCACTAACACCACTACCACAACCATTGCACATTTTTCCTCATTAACACGATTCACAATGAGGAAAAAAAAACTTGACACTCACTAACTTACACTACAAACTGCTATGTTTTATCCCCTCTCTTCCCTCCCTCCTCCTCCTCCCTCCCTTCCTCCCTCTCTTTCAAAGGTGCGTAGATAGGAATAGGGGGAGAGGAGGAGGAGGAGGAGGAGGAGGAGGAGGAGGAGGAGGAGGAGGAGGAGGAGGAGGAGGAGGAGGAGGAGGAGAGAAAGAGTTAGCACGACGAGATTAAAAGAGTTCAGAACGAGGGGAGGGGAGGAGAGGGGAAAGGAAGGGACATGAGGGGAAGGACGGGGGGTGGGGGTGAGGGGAAGTGTGGAGCAGTAGAGGAAAGGGAGAAGCCAGGAATACAGGAGAGATGGAAGGGAAGGTAGGGAATTAGAGGCAAGGGTAGAGTTGAAAGAAAAGAGGGGAGGGGTGGAGAGGGAAGGGGTGGAGAGGGTTGGAGAGGGGAGGTGAGGTGTTTTAGGCCTTAGAAATGCTGGAGGACACACAACCTTAGGAAGAAGAGAGAGGGGAGGAGAGGGGAGGGGAAGGAAGGGGGAGAAAGAGGGGAGAGTCAAGTGAGAGAGAGAGAGAGAGAGAGAGAGAGAGAGAGAGAGAGAGAGAGAGAGAGAGAGAGAGAGAGAGAGAGAGAGAGAGAGAGAGAGAGAGAGAGAGAGAGAGAGAGAGAGAGAGAGAGAGAGAGAGAGAGAGACTGGTTACCACAACAAAAGGAAGATTAATGACAGATGTGAAAGGGAGAAATGGAAAGACGAAAAAACTGAGACAGGATAAAACTATTGATTTAGGAGAGAGAGAGAGAGAGAGAGAGAGAGAGAGAGAGAGAGAGAGAGAGAGAGAGAGAGAGAGAGAGAGAGAGAGAGAGAGAGAGAGAGAGAGAGAGAGAGAGAGAGAGAGAGAGAGAGAGAGAGTATTAAAAATGACAGACAGACATATTATGACAACGAGAAAAGTCATAACACGCACGCACACACGCACGCACGCACACACACACACACACACACACACACACACACACACACACAACCCACACACACACACACACACACACACACACACACACACACACACACACACACACACACACACACACACACACGCAAATCCTTAAAATTTGAATGAAAAAGAGAATACGCTAAAAGGAGAAAGGATTTAAATAGAATAAAAAAATATATATGTAAACACAAAAAAAATATCAAAACAAAAAGAAAGAAGAAAATAAATACAAAGAAAGAATTGTAAGAATAAGATAGAGAAAGAGAGATATGAAAAAAAGAGAGATAGAGAGAGTGAGAGAGAAGGAAAAAAGACAGTAGGAGAAAGACGAGCAAAAAAGAGAAAGAGAAAGAGAGAGAGAGAGAGAGAGAGAGAGAGAGAGAGAGAGAGAGAGAGAGAGAGAGAGAGAGAGAGAGAGAGAGAGAGAGAGAGAGATCAAGAAGAGTAATCGAAGGGTTTGCTAAGGAAAACAGATGAGGAAGCGACAGAAGAGGAGGAGGAGGAGGAGGAGGAGGAGGAGGAGGAGGAGGAGGAGGAAGTGGTGGAGGAAAGGAAGATGAAAAGAGAGTGATTGAGTAAGAGGGGAAGAGCGGAGGACAAAGGTGTGGACGGAGAAGTGGGGAGGAACCTGTGCATACATGAATGTAACCCTCACTATTAGGAGAGAGGAGGAGGAGGAGGAGGAGGAGGAGGAGGAGGAGGAGGAGGAGGAGGAGGAGGAAGGAAGGAAGGAAGATACCCAAACCACCCACCTCTACCTACCTC
>JAPQNM010000047.1:4088700-4098700 GCA_029783475.1 Metacarcinus magister
AACTCTTCCAGTTATTTTCGTGTCGTCAGCAAATTTGGATATCTTACAGGTGAGGCCTTCATCGATGTCATTTACGTAGATTACAAAAAGAACGGGGCCGAGCACTGAACCTTGCGGCACTCCACTTAGAACGTTTCGCCAGTTTGATGATTTACCGTTAATAACGACGCGTTGTTTTCTCTCGTAGAGCCAGTCTTCGAGCCACGAGTGAATTTTACCAGTAATGCCGTGCGAAATTAATTTACTTAGAAGGTGCTTATGGGGAACTTTGTCAAACGCTTTTTAAAAGTCCAGATAAATGACGTCTACCGCTTTGGATTCGTCGAATATGTTAAATACGTCGTTGTAGAAGTCTAGTAGGTTAGTGAGGCATGAACGTTTATTACGGAAGCCATGTTGGGAGGAGGAGGAGGAGGAGGAGGAGGAGGAGGAGGAGGAGGAGGAGGAGGAGGAGGAGGAGGAGGAGGAGGAGGAGGAGGAGGAGGAGGAGGAGGAGGAGGAGGAGGAGGAGGAGGAAGAAGAAGAATTTAAGAGGAAAGCCTTCTTATTTCCTTCATTATTACTAAGAAGTTTCACTCACTCAAAATGGAGAGAAATTTCACCTTTATTCCCTCCCTCCATCCTTTCCTCTCTATTTCTTTCCCTCCCTCCTTCCCTCCTTTGCTCTTTTCCTCAATATCTCCACACTATATTTTTTTTTCTCTCTCTCTCTCTCTCTCTCTCTCTCTCTCTCTCTCTCTCTCTCTCTCTCTCTCTCTCTCTCTCTCTCTCTTTCCTATCCTTTCCCTTTCCTCTCTCTCTTCTCTCTAATTCCTTCCTCTTCTCTTCCCTTTCCTCCCTCTCCCTTCTCCTCCCTACTTATTTCCTTTAAAACAAATCAACGCCCATTTCTTTTTATAATCCATGTCTCCATTCGTCATTCTCTCTCTCTCTCTCTCTCTCTCTCTCTCTCTCTCTCTCTCTCTCTCTCTCTCTCTCTCTCTCTCTCTCTCTCTCTCTCTCTCTCTCTCTCTCATAGAAAAGAAGCATGCATATGTGAAAAAAGTGTATGTGTGTGTGTGTGTATGTGTGTGTGTGTGTGTGTGTGTGTGTGTGTGTGTGTGTGTGTGTGTGTGTGTGTGTGTGTTTGTAATGGATAGATGGATTGTGCACTATGACCTTAAACACACACACGCACACACACAAACACACACACACACACACACCCACATACACACACACACACACACACACACACACACACACACACACACACACACACACACACACAGCCTAAGGCCTTGAGGAGTTCGTTTTTTCAATGTTTACAGAGCCAATGGGGCGGTAAGAGAGCATTGGGAGGGAGGGGAAGAGAGGGGAGGAGAGGGGAGGAGAGAGCAAGAGAGGGGAGGAGGGAGGAGAGAGAAGAGGGGAAGAGAGGGGAAAAGAGGGAAAAGAGCGAGAGGAGAAGTGTAGGAGGAATGAAGAGTGGAAGGGAGGAGGAAGTAAAAGGAGAAGAGGGGAAGGGAAGAATAGGTGAAGGAAGAGGAGAGGAAAGTGAGAGGATTGTGAGAGGAAAATAGGGAAGGATAAGGATGGATGTAACGGAAAGTGAAGAGGAAAAATGGAACGACACACACACACACACGCACACACACACACACACACACACACACACACACACACACACACACACACACACACACACACCAAAAATACTCATACAGAAACACATTCAAATCAGTTTAGCATGATTAATGATTATTCTCCTCCTCCTCCTCCTCCTCCTCCTTGCCCTACAGAAGAGGTATGTAAGTAAAGATACTACAACGTGTACCTTCAAAGTGTCCTCTTCCTACCACAAGGAGGAGGAGGAGGAGAAGGAGGAGGAGGAGGAGAAAGAGAAGGAGGAAAAATGGAATTACTTGTGTAGGAGGATAAATACTGTTGTTTAAGAGAGAGAGAGAGAGAGAGAGAGAGAGAGAGAGAGAGAGAGAGAGAGAGAGAGAGAGAGAGAGAGAGAGAGAGAGAGAGAGAGAGAGAGAGAGAGAGAGAAAGAGAAAGAGAGAGAAAGAGAGAAAGAGAGAGAGTAGCAATCACACATATACGCAGATAGACAAACAGAGATGTGGAGATAACAAACAAACAAACAAACAAACACACACACACACACACATACACACACACACACACACACACACACACACACACATACACACACACTATAATCATATAATCCTCATTGAGTCCGTTCAATACATGATGTACAAGTGATACCATTAATGTATGACACGGGAGAGAGAGAGAGAGAGAGAGAGAGAGAGAGAGAGAGAGAGAGAGAGAGAGAGAGAGAGAGAGGCGAGAGCGAGAGAGAGAGAGAGAGAGAGAGAGAGCCCGCAGTCCCACAGCCCTGCAGCCCCGCAGTACTGCAGCCCCACAGCCCTCCAGCCCAGCAGTTCCACAGCCCTGCAGCCCCGCAGTCCTGCAGTCTCACAGCCTTGCAGACCCGCAGTCCTGCAGCCCAGCAGTTCCACAGCCCTGCAGCCCCGCAGTCCTGCAGCCCCGCAGTCCTGCAGCCCCGCAGCCACGCAGTCCTGAAGCCCTGCAGCCCCGCAGTCCTGCAGTCCTGCAGCCCCGCAGCCCCGCAGTCCTGCAGCCCCGCAGTCCTGACGCCCCGCAGTCCTGCAACCCCGCAGCCCCGCAGTCCTGCAGTCCTGCAGCCCCGCAGTCCTGCAGCCCCGCAGTCCTGCAACCCCGCAGCCCCGCAGTCCTGCAGTCCTGCAGCCCCGCAGTCCTGCAGCCCCGCAGTCCTGCAGCCCCGCAGCCCCGCAGTCCTGCAGCCCCGCAGACCTGCAGCCCCGCAGTCCCGCAACGCCGCAGTCCTGCAGCCCCGCAGCCCCGCAGTCCTGCAGCCCCGCAAACCTGCAGCCCCGCAGTCCTGCAGCCCCGCAAACCTGCAGCCCCGCAGTCCCGCAACGCCGCAGTCCTGCAGCCCAGCAGCCCCGCAGCCCGGCAGTCCCACAGCCCGGCAGTCCCGCAGCCCAGCATTCCCGAAGCCCCGCAGTCCTGCAGCCCCGCAGTCCTGCAGCCCCGCAGTCCTGCAGCCCCGCAAACCTGCAGCCCCGCAGTCCCGCAACGCCGCAGTCCTGCAGCCCGGCAGCCCCGCAGCCCGGCAGTCCCGCAGCCCCGCAGCCCCGCAGCCCAGCATTCCCGAAGCCCCGCAGTCCTGCAGCCCCGCAGTCCTGCAGCCCCGCAGTCCTGCAGCCCCGCAGTCCTGCAGCCCCGATGTCCTGCAGCCCCGCAGCCCCGCAGTCCTGCAGCCCCGAAGCCCGGCAGCCCCGCAGCCCGGCAGTCCCGCAGCCCCGCATTCCCACAGCCCCGCAGTCCTGCAGCCCCGCAGCCCCGCAGTCCTGCAACCCCACAGTCGTGCAGCCCTGCAGCCCCACAGTCCCGCAGCCCCACAGTCCTGCAGCCCCACAGCCCCGCAGTCCTGCAGCCCCGCAGTCCTAAAGCCCTGCAGCCCTGCAGTCCTGCAGCCCCGATGCCCCACAGTCCTGTAAAACCCACAGTCGTGCAGCCCTGCAGCCCCACAGTCCTGCAGCCCCACAGTCCTGCAGCCCTGCAGCCCCACAGTCCCGCAGCCCCGCAGTCCTGCAGCCCCACAGTCCTGCAGCCCCGCAGTCCTGCAGCCCTGCAGCCCCACAGTCCTGCAGTCCTGCAGCCCTACAGTCCTGCAGCCCCACAGTCCTGCAGCCCCGCAGTCCTGCAGTCCTGCAGCCCCACAGTCCTGCAGCCCTGCAGCCCCACAGTCCCGCAGCCCCGAAGTCCTGCAGCCCCACAGTCCTGCAGCCCCACAGTCCTGCAGGCCTGAAGCCGAACAGTCCCGCAGCCCCGCAGTCCTGCAGCGCCGCAGTCCTGCAGCTCCACAGTCCTGCAGCCCCACAGTCCTGCAGCCCTGCAGCCCCACAGTCCCGCAGCCCCGCAGTCCTGCAGCCCCACAGCCATGCAGCCCCACAGTCCGGCAGCCCCGCAGTCCGGCAGCCCCGCAGCCCCACAGTCCCGCAGTGCTGACGCCCCACAGCCCGGCAGCCCCGCAGTCCTGCAGCCCCACAGCCCGGCAGCCCCACAGTCCGGCAGCCCCGCAGTCCAGCAGCCCCGCAGCCCCACAGTCCCGCAGCCCCGCAGTCCTGCAGCCCCACAGCCCGGCAGCCCCGCAGTCCTGCAGCCCCACAGTCCGGAAGCCCCGCAGTCCTGCAGCCCCACAGTCCCGCAGCCCCGCAGTCCTGCAGCCCCACAGCCCGGCAGCCCCGCAGTCCGGCAGCCCCGCAGTCCTGCAGCCCCACAGCCCGGCAGCCCCGCAATCCTGCAGCCCCACAGCCCGGCAGCCCCACAGTACGGCAGCCCCGCAGTCCGGCAGCCCCGAAGTCCAGCAGCCTTGCAGCCCCGCAGTCCTGCAGCCCCACCGCCCCGATGTCCTGACGCCCCACAGTCCTGCAGCCCTGCAGCCCCACAGCCCTGCAGCCTCGCAGTCCTGCAGCCCTGCAGCCCCGAAGTCCTGCAGCCCCGCAGCCCTGAAGTCCTGCAGCCCTGCAGCCCCGCAGTCCTGCAGCCCCGCAGTCCTGCAGCCCCGCAGCCCCGCAGTCCTGCAGCCCTGCAGTCCTGCAGCCCTGCAGCCCCGCAGTCCTGCAGCCCTGCAGCCTCGCAGCCCTGCAGCCCCGCAGTCCTGCAGCCCCGCAGTCCTGCAGCTCCGCAGTCCTGCAGCCCCGCAGCCCCGCAGTCCCGCAGCCCCGCAGTCCTTCAGCCCCGCAGTCCTGCAGCCCTGCAGCCCCGCAATCCAGCAACCCCGCAGTCCTGCAGCCCCGCATTCCCGCAGCCCCGCAGTCCTTCAGCCCCGCAGTCCTGCAGCCCCGCAATCCAGCAGCCCCGCAGTCCTGCAGCCCCGCAGTCCTGCAGCCCCACAGCTCCGCAGTCCTGCAGCCCCGCAGCCCCGCAGTCCTGCAGCCCCGCAGTCCTGCAGCCCCGCAGTCCTGAAGCCCTGCAGCCCCGCAGTTCTGCAGCCCCGCAGTCCTGCAGCCCTGCAGCCCCGCAGTCCTGCAGCCCCGCAGTCCTGCAGCCCCGCAGTCCATCAGCCCTGCAGCCCCGCAGCCCTGCAGCCCCGCAGTCCTGCAGCGCTGCAACCCCGCAGTCCTGCAGCCCCGCAGCCCCGCAGTCCTGCAGCCCCGCAGCCCCGCAGTCCCGCAGCCCTGCAGCCCCGCAGTCCTGCAGCCCCGCAGTCCTGCAGCCCCACAGCCCCGATGCCCTGCAGCCCCGCAATCCTGCAGCCCCGCAGTCCTGCAACCCCACAGTCCTGCAGCCCCGCTGCCCCGCAGTCCTGCTGTCCCGCAGCCCCTCAGTCCTGTAGCCCCGCAGTCCTGCAGCCTTGCAGCCCAGCAGTCCTGCAGCCCTGCAGCCCCGCAGCCCTGCAGCTCCACAGTCCTGCAGCCCCGCAGTCCTGCAGCCCCGCAGTCCTGCAGCCCCGCAGCCCGGCAGCCCCGCAGTCCGGCAGCCCCGCAGTCCGGCAGCCCCGCAGTCCGGCAGCCCTGCAGCCGCGCAGTCCTGCAGCCCCGCCGCCCCGCAGTCCTGACGCCCCGTAGTCCTAAAGCCCCGCAGTCCTGCAGCCTTGCAGCCCCGCAGTCCTGCAGCCCTGCAGCCCCGCAGCCCTGCAGCTCCGCAGTCCTGCAGCAACGCAGTCCTGCAGCCCCGCAGTCCTGCAGCCCCGCAGCCCGGCAGCCCCGCAGTCCGGCAGCCCCGCAGTCCGGCAGCCCCGCAGTCCGGCAGCCCTGCAGCCGCGCAGTCCTGCAGCCCCGCCGCCCCGCAGTCCTGACGCCCCGTAGTCCTGCAGCCCCACAGCCCCGCAGTCCTGCAGCCCCGCAGTCCTGCAGCCCGGCAGTCCTGCAGCCCTGCAGCCCCGCAGTCCTGCAGCCCCGCAGTCCTGCAGCCCCGCAGCCCCGCAGTCCTGCAGCCCCGCAGCCCCGCAGTCCTGCAGCCCCGCAGTCCTGCAACCCCGATGCCCTGCAGCCCCGCAGTACTGCAGCCCTGCAGCCCCGCAGCCCTGCAGCCCCGCAGTCCTGCAGCCCCGCCGTCCTACAGCCCCGCCGTCCTGCAGCCCTGATGTCCTGCAGCCCCGCAGCCCCGCAGTCCTGCAGCCACGCAGCCCCGCAGTCCTGCAGCCCCGCAGTCCTGCAGCCCTTCAGCCCCGCAGTCCTGCAGCCCCGCAGCCCCGCAGTCCTGCAGCCCCGAAGCCCCGCAGCCCCGCAGTCCTGCAGCCCCGCAGTCCTGCAGCCCCGCAGCCCCGCAGCCCTGCAGCCCCGCAGCCCTGCAGCCCCGCAGTCCTGCAGCAACACAGTCCTGCAGCCCTGCAGCCCCGCAGTCCTGCAGCAACACAGTCCTGCAGCCCTGCAGCCCCGCAGTCCTGCAGCCCTGCAGCCCTGCAGCCCCGCAGTTCTGCAGACCCGAGGTCCTGCAGCCCGGCAGCCCCGCAGTCCTGCAGCCACGCAGCCCCGCAGTCCTGCAGCCCCGCAGCCCCGCAGCCCTGCAGCCCCGCAGTCCTGCAGCCCCGCAGTCCTGCAGCCCTGCAGCCCCGCAGTCCTGCAGCCCCGCAGCCCTGCAGCCCCGCAGTCCTGCAGCCCCGCAGTCCTGCAGCAACACAGTCCTGCAGCCCTGCAGCCCCGCAGTCCTGCAGCCCCGCAGCCCTGCAGCCCCGCAGTCCTGCAGCCCCGCAGTCCTGCAGCAACACAGTCCTGCAGCCCTGCAGCCCCGCAGTCCTGCAGCCCTGCAGCCCGGCAGCCCCGCAGTCCTGCAGCCACGCAGCCCCGCAGTCCTGCAGCCCCGCAGTCCTGCAGCCCTTCAGCGCCGCAGTCCTGCAGCCCCGCAGTCCTGAAGCCCCGCAGTCCTGCAGCCCCGCAGCCCCGCAGCCCTGCAGCCCAGCAGTCCTGCAGCCCCGCAGTCCTGCAGCCCCACAGTCCTGCAGCCCTGCAGCCCCGCAGTCCTGCAGCCCCGCAGTCCTGCAGCCGCGCAATCGTGCAGCCCCGCAGTCCTGCAGCCCCGAGGTCCTGCAGCCCCGCAGCCCCGCAGTCCTGCAGCCACGCAGCCCCGCAGTCCTGCAGCCCCGCAGTCCTGCAGCCCTGCAGCCCCGCAATCCTGCAGCCCCGCAGTCCTGCAGCCCTGCAGCTCCACAGCCCTGCAGCCCCGCAGTCCCACAGCCCTGAAGCCCCGCAGTCCTGCAGCCCCGCAGTCCTGCAGCCCCACAGCCCTACAGCTCCACAGTCCTGCAGCCCTGCAGCCCCACAGCCCTGCAGCTCCACAGTCCTGCAGCCCCGCAGTCCCACAGCCCTGCAGCTCCACAGTCCTGCAGTCCCACAGCCCTGCATCCTCGCAGTCCTTCAGCCCTGTAGCCCCGCAGCCCTGCAGCCCCACAGTTTTGCAGTCCCATAACCCTGCAGCCCCACAGCCCTTCAGCCCCGCAGCCCTGCAGCTCCACAGTTCTGCACTCACACAGCCCTGCAGCACCGAAGCCCTGCAGCCCAACAGCCCTGCAGCCCCACAGTCCTGTAGTCCCACAGCCCTGCAGCCCTGCAGCAACACAGACCTGCAGCCCTACAGTCCTGCAGCCCCACAGTCCTGTAGTCCCACAGCCCTGCAGCCCTGCAGCCCCACAGTCCTGCAGACCCACAGGCCTGCAGCCCCGCAGCCCCACAATCCTGCAGTCCCACAGCGCAGCAGCCCCGCAGCCCTGCAGTCCCACAGCCCTGCAGCCCTGCAGCCCCACAGTCCTGCACTCCCACAACCCTGCAGCCCCACAGCCCTTCAGCCCCGCAGCCCTGCAGCTCCACAGTTCTGCAGTCCCACAGCCCTGCAGCCCCGCAGCCCAACAGCCCTGCAGCCTCACAGTCCTGTAGTCCCACAGCCCTGCAGCCCTGCAGCCCCACAGTCCTGCAGCCCCACAGTCCTGCAGTCCCACAGCCCTGCAGCCCCGCAGCCCAGCAGCCCTTCAGCCCTACAGTCCTGCAGACCCACAGGCCTGCAGCCCCGCAGTCCAACACCCCCGCAGCCCCACAATCCTGCAGTCCCACAGCGCAGCAGCCCCGCAGCCCCACAATCCTGCAGTCCCACAGCGCAGCAGCCCCGCAGCCCTGCAGTCCCACAGCCCTGCAACCCCACAATCCTGCAGTCCCACAGCGCAGCAGCCCCGCAGCCCTGCAGTCCCACAGCCCTGCAGCCCCGCAGCCCCACAGCCCTGCAGCCCTACAGTCCTGCAGTCCCACAGCCCTGCAGCCCTACAGTCCTGCAGTCCCACAGCCCTGCAGCCCCGTAGCCCTGCAGCCCCACAGTCCTGCAGACCCACAGGCCTGCAGCCCCGCAGCCCAGCAGCCCCACAATCCTGCAGTCCTACAGCGCAGCAGCCCCGCAGCCCTGCAGTCCCACAGCCCTGCAGCCCTGCAGCCCTACAGTCTTGCACTCCCACAACCCTGCAGCCCCACAGCCCTTCAGCCCCGCAGCCCCACAGTTCTGCAGACCCACAGCCCTGCAGCCCCGCAGCCCTGCAGCCCAACAGCCCTGCAGCCTCACAGTCCTGTAGTCCCACAGCCCTGCAGCCCTGCAGCCCCACAGTCCTGCAGCCCCACAGTCCTGCAGTCCCAAAGCTCTGCAGTCCCGCAGCCCAGCAGCCCTTCAGCCCTACAGACCTGCAGACCCACAGGCCTGCAGCCCCGCCGCCCCACAATCCTGCAGTCCCACAGCGCAGCAGCCCCGCAGCCCTACAGTCCAGCAGTCCCACAGCCCTGCAGCCCCACAGTCCAGCAGTCCCACAGCCCTGCAGCCCCGCAGCCCCGCAGCCCTGCAGCCCTACAGTCCTGCAGTCCCAGAGCCCTGCAGCCCCATAGTCCTGCAGTCCTGCAGCCCTGCATCCTACAATCCTGCAGTCCTACAGCCCTGCAGCCCTACAGTTCTGCAGTACTACAGCCCTGCAGCCCTACAGTCCTGCAGTCCTACAGCCCTGCAGCCCTACAGTCCTGCAGTCCTACAGCCCTGCAGCCCTACAGTCCTGCAGTCCTACAGTCCTGCAGTCCCACAGCCCTGCAGCCCTGCAGCCCCACAGTCCTGCAGCCCCACAACCCCACAGCCCCGAAGTCCCGCAATCCTGCAGCCCCACAGTCCTGCAGCCCCACAACCCCACAGCCCCGAAGTCCCGCAATCCTGCAGTCCCACAGCCCTGCAGCCCTGCAGCCCCACAGTCCTGCAGTCCCACAGCCCTGCAAATACACATCCACTCTCACTCCCGCTACACACATACCCACGCTCACTTCCCTTACAAACTCAAATACATTCCCCCAACATACTCACTCCCCCAGCACACGCATCCATACTCATTCATCACACTTACACTTACCCACATTCATCCATATTCACACACACACACACACACACACACACACACACACACACACACACACACACACACACTCATCCTCCCAACACATCCATATTCACACCCCCAAAACACACACCCAAACTCATTATCACCAACACAAACATATGCAACCATTACACTCATCCCTCCATACTAATCCACAACACAAACACACTTACTTTCCCCCAACAAATACACACACACACACACACACACACACACACACACACACACACACACACACACACACACACACACATTCACCCAAAACACGCACTTACAGTCACTCCCCAACATACCCGCTTACACTCCTCCGATACACACACACCCACACTCAATTCCCCAACACACACATCCACACATACTCCCCCAACACGTACACCCATACTCACTCCCTGAACACACAGAGTAACACGCACTCCCTCAACACACCCACACTCACTCCACTAACGCACACAAACACCCTCATCTCCCAAAACCTACACCTAAACTTATTCCCTGAACACATACATCAACACTCACTCTTACCTACACACAAATCAACAGTCACTCCCCCTAACGCACACTCCCACA
>JAPQNM010000047.1:4106200-4113700 GCA_029783475.1 Metacarcinus magister
GGGAGAGAGAGAGAGAGAGAGAGAGAGAGAGAGAGAGAGAGAGAGAGAGAGAGAGAGAGAGAGAGAGAGAGAGAGAGAGAGAGAGAGAGAGAGAGAGAGAGAGAGGGAGAATAGGGAAAGGAAGGGAAGGGAGGGGGAGAGAAACAAGAAAGCAATGAGAGAGGAGGAGGGAGGGAAGGGAAAGAAGAAGGGAAAGGGAAAAGGCGAAGGGAGAAAGGGAGGGAGAGAGGAAGGGAGGGAGATAAGGAGGGAGAGATAAATAAAGTAAGGGATAGGAGGACAAGGAGTAATATGGGAGGAGGTAAAGGAGGAAAAGGGGGGAGGAAAAGGGGAGAGAAAAAGGGAGAGGAAAGGGGAATAGAAGAGAAAAATGGGTGGAAGATATAAAGGAAAGGGGAGGAAAAGAAGGAAGAAAAAGAGAGAAAAGTGAAAGAAGAGAAGGAGAAAGAAGACAATACCTAATAAAGTTCAAATATAAGAACAGACGCAATAAAGAAAGAAAAAGAAGAACAGGAGGAAAATAACGAAGAACAAGGGAGATAATGAATAACATGAAGAATAACACAGAATAACAAGAGGAAGATGAAAAATAACAAGAATAATAATAAACAGAATACGAAAATAAAAGACAACAAATAACAATAGTAACAAGAGGAAAACAAGAGGAAAAATAACAAGCAGACGAAGAGCAAGAAATAGAACAGAACAAAGAGGGAGAGAAACAGAAATAAAGAAACAAAGATCAGACTGAATATAATACCTTACATTCACTCCCTCACTCACTCACTCACTCACTCACTCACTCACTCACTCACTCCTGTCCATCCATCTGTCAACCTAACTAACCTAACCCATCCACTGTCTCGTCTTCACTTCACTTCACTTCACTTCACTTCCTTCCTTCCATTCACCTTCATCCATTCATCAATTTAACTCACCCAGTCTTCCCTTGTAGCTGTGAAGAAATTTATGAACACCATCCATCACCTTACCCTTCATCATCTCATCTTTCTAAATCAACATCACACCTGAACATTTGATTAATCTACCTGTGTGTATACCTTTTTCCCCTCCTTTCTCTTACTCTTTATGCTATTTTAAACTCCTAGATAGATAGATAGAGATAGATAGAGAGAGAGACATAGAGAGAGAGATATGGTTGGTATAAGTATTTTTTGCCTCTCTCTATTCGCTTTCCCCTCTCTCCCTCCTCTCCATCTTCATTATCCTCCTTATTTCATCCCTCCCATCTTCCTCTATGTGTATTTTAGTCCAAGTATTCTTCTTTTTCCTCCTCCTCCTTCTTCCTCCTTCTATTCTTGTCGTCTTTCTCATTCTTTCTTTCTCCTCTCTTTCCTTATTTTCTGTTCCTTACTGTTTGCTTTCTTTTATCAATCTCTCTTGCTCTCCATCTCTCTCTTTCTCTCTCTCTCTCTCTCTCTCTCTCTCTCTCTCTCTCTCTCTCTCTCTCTCTCTCTCTCTCTCTCTCTCTCTCTCTCTCTCATAACCTTCCTTACTTCCTCTTTTCTTTTTTTTAATTGCTTTCCTCTCTCCATTCCTCTCCTTTCTTCCTTCCGACTCTCTTTTACACCTTCACCTCTCTTCCCTTCTCTTCCTCCTCTCCCTTTTTTCCTCTCCTTTTTAACACTATAATTTCTTCCCCTTACCATTCATCTACTTTTATTCCCCATGTTCCTATTCCTTACTCACTTATCTTATCTTCTGACATTCCTTGACTTCTCTTTCTTTTTTTCTCTCTCATTTTTCTCTCTCATTCACTTCCCTTCCCCCTCTCTTCGACTATCCCCTTACACCCATTCTCTCCCTCCTTCCTCTGTTCCCCTTCATTATTCACCACCACAGCCACACAGGACTGGAGGGGGGCGGCGTTCCCTCGTCATTTCTCATTAACACTTCACTCTACCTCCATAATTAGGCAGCGAGCAACAGGTGAGCGGCCGCTGCACCTGATTTTACCTGCTAACACGAGGGATCAGGTGTCGTTTTTGTCCCACTGAAGTAAATGTGTTGGGAGAGGTGAGGGGAGGAAGGGTGAGGGGTAAGGGAGGGATAGGTGATGGAGGGAGGAGAGAGAGAGGGGTGGAAAAAGGTAAGGGTTAAGAGAGGAGGAGAGGGTGTGACGTGCATGGGTGGAGGTGGTGGAGGTAAGGGTGAGGAGGAGGATTAGGTGTAGAGTACAAATGAGCACAAAGGAAGAACAAACATCAACGGTCCTACTGGATGCCCGTGTGGCTACATTACTATTATGATATCTACTTGATAGAGAGAAAAGGACAGCAAAGTGGAAGGCTCCTCCCCACCCACCAAGTACTATAGAGGAGTCCTGAAGCTCCCCACGTATCCTCTTCCTTGGATGTAAATTTTAGTTTGAGGGAGAGTAAAAGGAAAATTCAACTCTTTAATTACTAGTTTTTCATATTATCATTTTTTTTTCTTCCAATTTTGATGTATTTTTGTTATTCACTTTCCTTTTTTCATATTTTCATTCGTGCAGCCTTTTTTTTTTTTTTTATCTTTTTATCTCATCATGCTATCATTCCTATCTTTTATTTCCTCTCTCTCTTTTTTTTTCTATTTTGCTTTTGTTTCCTCCCCCCAGCCCCAGCCAACCCACACACAAACTTGATTTACATGAGTCTCCCTTTACGCATTTCTCTCCACCTCCATTTTCTATGACCTAATTTTGTACACTTTTTTTTGTTTTTGTTTTACTATACGCGCAAAATAGGTCACTAGTGGAGTGTGGAATTCTATGCAATGACTTTATTATTTTATTTTATTTATATTTATTTTTCTCTTTATTTAATCGCTTTTTCTCTTTCTCTTTCAATTTGTTCACGTGGCGCTCTCTCTCTCTCTCTCTCTCTCTCTCTCTCTCTCTCTCTCTCTCTCTCTCTCTCTCTCTCTCTCTCTCTCTCTCTCTCTCTCTCTCTCTACGTTGCACACAAAAAAAATATAAATAAATAAATAAATGAATATAAATGAAATCAGTAAACAAAAGAATAAAAGACAAGCAAGTGACAAGAAAATAAACGAACGAAATAAAAAAAAATAAATAAATGAAACAATAAAAAAAAGAATAAATTAATCAAACGCTTGAGTTGCACGAATAGGGAAAAAATAAAAATAGAAATAAAAAAGAAATGAAAAAAAACAAAAAGGGTGAGAAAAAATCGAGAGGGATACAAACTCAATATATAAACACACACACACACGCACACACACACACACACACACACCCACACACACACACACACACACACACACACACACACACACACACACACACACACACACACATTCTCTCTCTCTCTCTCTCTCTCTCTCTCTCTCTCTCTCTCTCTCTCTCTCTCTCTCTCTCTCTCTCTCTCTCTCTCTCTCTCTCTCTCTCTCTCTCTCTCCCTCTTTCTATCTCTCTTTTTTTCTATCTATACATAGGACAGACAAACAGACAGAGACAGACAAAAAATAGACAGACAAACAGACAGAGAGAGTAGCGTAGAATCCTTCTCCTTGTCTAAGAGTAGGAGTAAGAGTAGGAGTAAGAGTGTGAAGGGGTACAGTGACAGTAGCAGTGAGTCCCATGATGGTGTGGAGACAGCCCAGCGTGAGTGTGAGTGTGCGTTGCGTGCGTTGGGTGTGCGTGTGTTGGGCCGGCAGGAGGTGCGTGCCATGACTCAGGTGCGTTGTGAGGTGCTTGGTCAGGGTTCGTTCGGGTCTTGCATCAAGACTCAACACCCCGACACTGGGGCGCCGCTAGTCATCAAGACCCTGTACAGAGGTGACCTGCGCGGCCTGCTGGAGGAGGCATCCAACCTGCACCACCTGCAGATGGAGGGCGTGCAGCGGCTGGTGGGCGTGTGCGTGCAGGACGTGCAGATCGTGAGCCACTTTGCAGGCGAGGCCGTGGGCCAGTACTTCCAGCGGCGCCGAGTACCGCTGCAGGACGCCGCAGCGGTGTTCGTGCAGGTGTGTCGTGCCCTGCAGCGTGTGGTGGGCCGCGGCTACATCCACGGCGACCTGCACGCAGGCAATGTGTGTGTGTTGCAGGGCAGCAGGGGCCCCGTGGCCACCCTCATTGACCTGGGTCTGGCCAGCCCTTTGGGTCCGCGTACACACGAAGACGAGGACGTGTACAACCTCTCTGAGATGATAGAGTCCCTGCTGGAGCCAGACAGGACGTGCGTTCATCACCCTCTGGTGGGTGACCTCATCACCTGGATCGACGCCGCTGCAGCCTGTAAGCCTGACTGCAAGCCTCAACCTCACCAGAGTCTGGAAGCAATGGAACACGTGCTCACCGCCATCTTGGAGCACGAGCACGTGCACGGAGAACACCTGGTGTTGTACACCATCATGGACAGGGAGACCAAGCGAGGCCACGACCATACACCACACAACAAGGACAGTGTGTGTTCACTACTGTACTCGAGGACAAGCGAGGCCAGGCGAGGCGATGATCAACACTACTGTTAAGTGTGTTCACTGCTGTACTCGAGGACAAGCGCGTCTAGCGGCGAGGCCATGCGAGGCCAAGACTCAGGGTGCAGCGAGGCCACGCAAGGCCAAGCACCACACGAGTCCCGCGGCGAGGCTACGCGAGGACATAAGAAACTGAAAAGAACTACATGCAAGAGAGACATAAAAGAATACAGCCTCAACAAACAAGCAAATAATCTATGATAATCTATGTTTTATTTAATTAATGTATAAAAGTAATACACATAATTAATAAAATGTATATATTTTTTTCAAGATTTTTATTATTATTATTATTTCCTTAGACAATTAATTTCCTCCTCCTCCTCCTCCTTGTAATCTCCGACTGGCAATGTTCGTTGCAGAATAACTTAGTCGTTTCTGTAGCCAGGAGGCCTCCGATCGTAGTATTGTTACCAAATCACCAGCTGGTTCACAACTACATACCACCCTCCCTACACGACACAGATAGCTCAAAGTAAACGGTCACCACTACTACTCAATACATGTGACGGGCTGAGGACAGGTAAAGGTCCTGATAGTTTGTGACCACCTTCGGGTCCTGTAAAGGCAAGTACACTTCTACAGTGGATTGTAGGAGCTGGGGCCTGATTGACTGCTGCCTTTCTAAGAAGCGCCTCAATGTGTCTACACCAACACTACAATATACTATGCCAACACGCACAGATAACCACTACTACTCTCGGCCTGTGACGGGCTGTGGATACCCTAAAGCTCTAATAGGGGTTGACCACCTTCGGGATTTAAGGTACCAGGGGTCACTGCTACAAGGGGTGAAAAAGTGCACAGCGTCCTGCATAGGAAAGTGCACTACACAGTGGATTGAACGGAGCTGGGGCCTGATTGACTGCTGTCTTCCTTAAAAGCGCCAGGCAAGGCCGCTGCACCACCCTTAGTTATCTATACTGTGCTCACACCTACTCTGTACACACACACACACACACACACACACACACACACACACACACACACACACACACACACACACACACACCACATAACCATAAACATAAACAGTCACACTTTCCCCAACTAACAAAAGTAGATGTAGTTAATATCTCCTTTTCAAACTTCACTCGTAAATTCCATGTAGTTTTCCTATACTATACTACATGGTATCACTTCTTTTCCTGCCAGCTTCGGCTGGAGGGATGGGTGGGAGGGGAGGAGCCTTCCACTGTACTATCCTTTCTCTAATTAGAGTAGTTAGTGTAGAGTAGTTATATCAAACAGCCTTCGCAGGGACCCTAGGGTCTGTTGCTGTTTGTGTTCCCTTGTATTCCCTGGTATTTCTCCTCGTGGTCACAAGGCAACAAAAAGCTTCCCTAGAATTCACTATCGTATCTTAGAGAGAGAGAGAGAGAGAGAGAGAGAGAGAGAGAGAGAGAGAGAGAGAGAGAGAGAGAGAGAGAGAGAGAGAGAGAGAGAGAGAGAGAGAGAGAGAGAGAGAGAGAGAGAGATAGCCTCGGACAAGGTTATCTTCATTAATTGTTACCTCTCCGTCGTGTTATTCAGAAAGTCTTGGGTGTGTTCAGGTAAGTTGGAATTAAAAAAAAAAAGAATGTAGGTGTAATTATGTTTAAAAAAAGGTATATCTTGTATTATTGAATAGGGGATTTGAAATGAAAGAGAGAGAAGAGAGAGAGAGAGAGAGAGGAGAGAGAGAGAGAGAGAGAGAGAGAGAGAGAGAGAGAGAGAGAGAGAGAGAGAGAGAGAGAGAGAGAGAGAGAGAGGAAGGTCCCCTCAGGCATCTTTCGGGGGTGGAGGGGAGGGGAGCAGGATATGTTTATTATGACCTTCTTCCAAGTTATGGCCACTAGGAGGAGGAGGAGGAGGAGGAGGAGGAGGAGGAGGAGGAGGAGGAGGAGGAGGAGGAGGAGGAGGAGGAGGAGGAAGAGTCTTCGATGTTGATTTTAAATTATTGGCTATCTGGTCACCTTTCCCCTCACCCCCCCTTCCTTTTCCCTTTCCTTCCCTTCCCTTCCCTTTGCCTCCTCCTCCTCCTCCTCCTCTTCCCCACATTTGCCTTTGATCCATAAGAAAAATACCTCCAAAGATTTCCTGAATCCTGATGTGTTTTTAATAATTCTTGTTAATAAACATGTCTGGATGATGACGAACCTAAAACCTGTTCATTTGTTAACATATAAAATAACATATAATTTTCCCTTTGCTGTGTTTCGTTCTTTGGGAAAAATGCGAGGTATAAATAATGAGAAAAAGCGAGACAAAAGAGAAAAAAAAAGAGAGAAGGAAAATTTATAACAAGGCTTCCTGAACGAAAAATAGAAAACGGTAACATGATAACTTAAGCGTCGTAAATTTGTCTTGTGAAGCTTCGAAACCTTGAATGAGGCTTCAAGGCTGATGTGCTATTGTTTCTTGTCACAAAGCGGGAAAGAAAGCAAAGAAGAGCAACAATTTACACCACTTTTCCTGTCTATTTGTCTGTCTGTCGATTTATCTGTCCGTCTGTCTGTCTGTCTGTTTGTCTATCTGTCTATCTGTCAATTTGCCTGTCTGTGTCTGTCTCTCTTTACTGTACTATATCTAATACTCTAATGAAACAGAGAGAGCGATACAGAGAGAGAGAGAGAGAGAGAGAGAGAGAGAGAGAGAGAGAGAGAGAGAGAGAGAGAGAGAGAGAGAGAGAGAGAGAGAGAGAGAGAGAGAGATTCGGGAGTTCATTGTAGTCGGTCTGTCAGTCAATCGGCCACCAACAGGAGACCGCGAAGCATCAAAGGACGTGGTGACCATTGATCTGAAGGAGGAGGAGGAGGAGGAGGAGGAGGAGGAGGAGGAGGAGGAGGAGGAGGAAGAGGAGGAGGAGGAGGAGGAGGTAAAGGAGTAGGTAAGTCAGGTGTTCAGCTAAGTGGATGAAAAATGAAGAGATGGAGAGATGGAGGGAAAAAAAGAGAAAAAAGGAAGGGAAAAAGAAGGGTTGAGGAATAAAATTTTTTGGAAGAGGAAAAAGATAGT
>JAPQNM010000047.1:4118700-4121200 GCA_029783475.1 Metacarcinus magister
ACTTCTAAGTAAAGGGAAAAGCAGGGATGACAACCCTTGATATCTCTCTCTCTCTCTCTCTCTCTCTCTCTCTCTCTCTCTCTCTCTCTCTCTCTCTCTCTCTCTCTCTCTCTCTCTCTCTCTCTCTAAATATATTCTCGTTCTATATCATGATTAAAACTACAATTCTCTCTGTCAGTTGCGATGAGTTTGCCAATAGAGAGGGGAAAGGAGGGGAAGGGGGAGGGGAAAGGGAAGGGAAAGGAGGGGAAGGGGGAGAGGATATGAGGTAAGGGAGAGGGGAAAGGAGGGAAGGGAGAGAGGGGAAAGGGAAGAGAGAGGGGAAAGTAGGGCAGGGAGAGGAGAAAGGGGGAAGAGAGAGGGGAAGGTAGAGAGGATAGGAGAGGGGAAGGGAGAGGGGAGTAGAAGTAGGTGAGGAGAGGTCATTGGGGTGAGGTGAAGGGAAAGAGGTGTTTGCCAAGTGAGGGAAAGAGGGGAATAAGGGTGGTTTTTCCCCTCTTTTCCCCTTACTCTCATTAATAGACTACCTCTTCTATCACCTGTGTATGTAAATCAACAGGTAACATTGGTCTTTACCTGTATTTTCTCACCTGTGTATATATATGTATTAATTTTACCTGAGAATTATACGTTGTCTTTATTTTTCTAAGTATTATTATTATTATTATTATTTATTTATTTATTTATTTTTACCTTTTAGTGTATATGGAAAGACGTAATTATTTTTTTTTGAGTTAATTTATACTATTATCTCATGTATCTGATGAATGCGTGAATGAATAAAATACGTGATGATGAATAACTCTATAAGAAGATTTTGATAGATTGATTAGTGAATAAAAGACAAATAGAAAAAAACGCACACACACAGGAATAAAATCATACATACATACATACATACATACATACATACATACATATAAATAAACAAACATACAAAACACACACACACACACACACACACACACACACACACACAGAAGGGGAAGACGAGACGACCGTAAGCTTCTCCTCTCACTCCCTCTCTCTCTCACACACTCTCTCTCTCTCTCTCTCTCTCTCTCACTCTCTCTCACTCACTCACTCTCTCACTCTCTCACTTCACCCTCTTGCCATCGTTGTCTTCGCACGAGGCTTAGGTCGGTCTCCTTACCTGTAAACCCTTCTCTCTCTCTCTCTCTCTCTCTCTCTCTCTCTCTCTCTCTCTCTCTCTCTCTCTCTCTCTCTCTCTCTCTCTCTCTCTCTCTCTCTCTCTCTCTCTCTCTCTCTCTCTCTCTCTCTCTCTCCTTTTACTCTATTCAAATACATTCTTCCCCCTATCTTTCTCTTCCTTTTTATGCCTTCTTCCTTTCTTCTTTTTTTTCTTCTTCTTCTTCTTCTTTCTATCATCTTTTCCCTTTCTTCCTCCTCCATTTTTTTTCACTTCTTCCTCTTCATCGCCATATTACAATCACACTAATTCACTTTCACTCCCATCCACTTATCATCATCATCATCATCATCATCATCATCATCATCATCATCATCATCATCATCATCATCATCATCATTCTCGTTCTCTACCTTTCTTCCGTCTTCCTCTCTCTCATCCTTCCTGGAATTTCACACCACACACACACACACACACACACACACAACACACACACACACACACACACACATGGAAAATAAATAGAGGGAGCGAAAGGAAAACAAAAAGGGAAATAATGTTGATGCTTTGATGTTTTCACTTTAATAATCTGACCATGGTAAGGGAAAGTCAGGTAACCATTAAGAGGGGAAAAAAGTGAGAGGAAAAAAGGTGAGAAGCAGGGAAAAAAGAGAGAAGAAAGGAGGGGATAAACAGGAGGAGGAAGAGAGGTGGTGAGGAGGAAGGTAGGAAAAGAGGAGAGGAGGAGGAGGAAGAGGAGGAGGTGTGTGTGTGTGTGTGTGTGTGTGTGTGTGTGTGTGTGTGTGTGTGTGTGTGTGTGTGTGTGTGTGTGTGTGTGTGTGTGTGTGTGTGTGTGTCACTTGCAACAGTTGGCGCCAAGAGTATATGACTCCTCCTCCCCTCCTCCCCTCTCCTCTCCTCCTTTCCTCTTCCCTTCTCTCCCCTCACTCCTCTTCACTCTTTCCTCTGATCTGGCGACCTTGGTTAGAGCTTGAGTAGAGGGAAGGAAGAGAGATAAAGAGAAGAGGGGAAGATTAGAGGGGAAGAAAAGAGGGGAAGAGGAGAGGGAAGGAGAAAAGAGGAAGAGAATAGGAGAAAATAAGAGAGGAAGAGAAGAGGGGAAGAGAAGAAGGGAAGAAAACAGAAGAAAATAAGGGGAAAAAAAAGAGGGAAGGAAAAGAGAAATATATAAGAGTGATGAGAAGTTGACGATATCGGGAATTTCAATGTTAATAAATGAAATGAATATAAGGTGTATAAATGCATGAGTCAATTTAGTACTAAAATACAATAAGTGAGTGAATAAGTGAATGAAAACTATAGGCGAGTGAAAATTATAAATGATGGGCA
>JAPQNM010000047.1:4136200-4139872 GCA_029783475.1 Metacarcinus magister
GAAAAAAAAAAAGAAGGAAAAAAAAAGGAAACGGAAACTAACCAACAAAAAATAAAAAAAGAGAGAAGACGATGACAATGACGATAACATAAGAAACGGAAGAAAAAAATGACACATCAAGAAAAAATAGAAAAAAAAGAAGAAAAAAACAAGAATTAAAAAAAAAGGAGAAAAGTTGACAACTAAAAAAGCGAAACAAGAGGAAGGAGGAAAAGGGAAAAAAGAAAGAATAAAGAGGAAAAGAGGAAAGAGGAAAAAAGAAAGAAAGAGGAAAAGAGGAAAGAGGAAAAAAGAAAGAAGAAAGCAGAAAGAAGAAAGAGGAAAAAGAGGAAAGAAGAAAATAGAAAGAAAGAGGAAAACGAGGCAAGAGGAAAAAAGAAAGAAGAAAGAGGAAAAAGAGGAAAAAGAGGAAAGAAGAAAATAGAAAGAAAGAGGAAAAAGAGGAAAGAGGAAAAAAGAAAGAAGAAACAAGAAACAAGAAAGAGGAAAAAGAGGAAAAAGGTAAAAAGGAAACAAAGAAGAAGAATGAAAGAGGAAAAAAAGAGGAAAAAAAGAGGAAAGAGGTAAGAGGGAAAGAACATCTGAGCATCAATGATTTCAATGGCGACAAAGATTCCGGGTTGTAACAAAAAAGTCAATTCATTCATTCTTGACGAGCCTTTGCGGGAAGACACAGTGAAGGGAAGACTTATTCACGAGGAGGAGGAGGAGGAGGAGGAGGAGGAGGAGGAGGAGGAGGAGGAGGAGGAGGAGGAGGTAGAAGAAGAAAAGACACGAAAGGAAAAAAGATGAAAAAAAAGAGAAAAGCTTCGTTGTATTGAACAAAGCACAATCATCTCTCCTTTTTCTACCATCAATTCCCTCGCTCTCCACTCTCCAAAATCTCATACTCTCCTTCGATTCTCCATCTCGTCCTCTTCTAGTCTATCTCTCTCTATCTCTACTCTCTCTCTCTCGCTGCTCTCTCTCCACTATCGTCCTCTCTCTCATCTGCCTCTCTCTCAGTCCGATCTATGCTCTCTCTGTCTCATCTCTCTCATCTCTCTCATCTCTCTCTAATCTCTCTAATGAAAATGTAGTGTAGCGCTCGTCACTCATCCTCCTCCTCCTGTTTCCTTCCGTCCCTCCTCCCGCCTCCCTCCTCCTCCTCCCTCCTCTCCTCCTGCTCCGTCTCTTCCTCCTCCTCCTCACTCCTCTCTTACTCCAGCCTCCTCCTCCTCGCTCCTCCTCCTCCTGCCTCCTACCTCCTCACTCCTCTCTTCATTACCATTATCTCTACCTGTTAGTGAGTGTACTTGTTAAACATAGACAGGAAAATGACTTGTATTATCTCAACAATACCATATTTTTACTTTATTTGTCCTAACCCTCTCACGGCGTAATAAAAACAGAGAGAGAGAGAGAGAGAGAGAGAGAGAGAGAGAGAGAGAGAGAGAGAGAGAGATAAGAGAGAAGAGAGAGAGAGAGAGAGAGAGAACAAAAATGTGTCATAATGTATTAGAATTACCATTACCGTTAAATTAATTACACTTTACATTTTACTTACACTAAACTTTATTAACTAATTATACTGTTACTTAACAACACACTCAATACAATTATCTTACATTTTAATAAATTACTATTAAACTATTTACACTTATTATACATTTAACATTATTGATACCTTATAAATTTATAACTGCTAAATACTATATAACTACTTTATTCTATTACTATTAGGTAACCTATTAGCTACTTTACTATTATTATAGATAAATACTTTATATTAACTAACTTATTATAAAAACTATAATATTACTACTTTATTAACGAAACTACTTTTAATTTACTATTACACTAATTACTTACTACTTTACTACCTAAACGTACTTTACTTACCTCTTACAATCTTACTTTAACAACTTTGAATTAATATTTTGTAACTTTACTAAATTTTATTATATTTTTATTATTAAAATATTAAGTTATTGATAAATTATATATATTAAACTTAACTATTAAATACCAAAACTATTAACTCTTATAACTACATTAATTTAAACTTTATTACTTATACTTATTAACATTACGACTCTATTAAACAACTTATTTACTTATAATACACTTTAAAAATAATACCACTTACCTTAATTCTATTCACTATTACTATTATCTATTACTTGAAATTTAACTTAATTAAACCCCTCTTACATTACGTAAATTAACTATTACTAACTAATTATATTACTATTATATTTACTTTAATTTTAATTACATTAATTAACTTATTACCTAGAAAGCTTATTTACAAGTTAATTATACTTACTTAATTATACAATTCATTACTTATTAAAACGGTCTGCTGGACTGGATGCGAACAATTAACTTTATTTAACATTATTATTACTCTTATTAAAATCATTACTCATAGTACTTAAACATTATATAATTAGTACATTACCATAAACATTAACTT
Source organism: Metacarcinus magister (assembly GCA_029783475.1). Taxonomy (NCBI): domain Eukaryota; kingdom Metazoa; phylum Arthropoda; class Malacostraca; order Decapoda; family Cancridae; genus Metacarcinus; species Metacarcinus magister. The sequence goes on from JAPQNM010000047.1 coordinate 4,138,659, forward strand.
ATTACTTATACTTTACTATATACTTTGAAACTAATATTATTAAATTACTTTTATGGGGGGGATTATACTAACACTACACTATTAATACACGTACTACTTAAATACTATTACTTAATTTTACCTATTATTAAGTATTTACTATTATATTATTATACAGTGCTATACTTTTATACCTTATTTAAAATTAACTATTTACCTACTAACATAACAAAAAAAATTAATTAGATTATTATTATAAACGTATAAATACTTATAATTTATTTATAATTACTTATAATTCACTTTACATATACTTTATTTATAAAATTACCATAATTAATTATTCTCATTAACAATCCTAAAAAATTATTTACCCAACCTTAACTACTATACATTCCGTCCTTAAAATTCACAAATTCTAAACCCATTAAACTTCCTGTACTCTAATCTAATTCTCCGCGAACTGTGGAAACTACTTTCTTACCATACCTTTCTCTAACCTTATTATACCTATTTTACCCACTTTTTCACTTTACAAAATTTACTACTAATTAACCTTCTATTTTTTAATTTACCCCTTACCATTAATCATTACCTTTACTACATTAACTACATACTTTAGAAAACCTTCACATTATAATTATTTTACATTCAATTAGATTTCCTAATTTAGAAACTTTAACTTCATTAACTACCATATTGTACACACATTACATTACGATTTTTCAATATTGTACAGACTACCATCTTTAACCACAGTTCACTCTCTCTCCACCCCCACATCCCCAGCCCTTTTCACAGCACCTGTTCACATTATTAAATAGTCACGGTCACAACCCAGCTCACACTTCACATTAATCTAAACCACCTGTCAACTTCATCAGGTAATGTCACATCTTGAGAATAACACATTTTTATTTATTAATTTCTCTTAACACCTCAAGCCGTAGTATGAGACGTAGCATGTTAATTAAGCAGAACCAACTTAAAGCTTAAAATAATAAAGTAACGTGGGAAGGAGACGGGAAGGGAGGGAAGGGGGGGAAGTGTGGGCAAAGCCGGTATCAAGCCTATCCTTCCTTCTATTATATCACTAAGAGTACAAAGATTTCCAGTGTATACAGCTATCCTTTAACATCCTTGAGAGAGAGAGAGAGAGAGATGAGAGAGAGGAGAGCAGAGAGAGAGAGAGAGAGAGAGAGAGGAGAGGAGAGAGAGAGGAGAGTAGAGAGAGG
>JAPQNM010000047.1:4139972-4144972 GCA_029783475.1 Metacarcinus magister
TAACGGTGGTGTTGTTAAATAATAAGAAAGAGAGAGAAAGCGAGAGCGGAGGAGAGAGAGAGAGAGAGAGAGAGAGAGAGAGAGAGAGAGAGAGAGAGAGAGAGAGAGAGAGAGAGAGAGAGATAATCACTCAGCAGGGAAATTACCGTCATTACCAAGGGGCACAGACATCGACATTAACAGGTAGAAAAACACTCTAATATCACGTATATATAAAGACTAAACTAAACACGAAATAAGAAAAATAGAAATAATAATGATAACGACAGGAGTAGGAAAAAAAACAGTCACACAAACACACAGTCACACATACACACATGCACACACATACACCTCAGGTATCAATCACACACATACCGCGGCCCACGCACATGTCACTCGTGTATGTCGGTGTGTGTGTGTGTGTGTGTGTGTGTGTGTGTGTGTGTGTGTGTGTGTGTGTGTGTGTGTGTGGGTGTGCAGTTGCATTTACAACTATACTTAACCTCTCTCTCTCTCTCTCTCTCTCTCTCTCTCTCTCTCTCTCTCTCTCTCTCTCTCTCTCTCTCTCTCTCTCTCTCTCCACCTCTCACTATCTTTCTTCCTCTTTTTCCTTTCCTCTCTCCTTTAATTTACAGAGCACTGACCCGCCTGACCTCCTAACCCTCAGTGACGTCAGCATCTCTGTCAACCAATCAGCATCGAGGTGGGTACTGTTTCTCTTCTCTGATTGGTTCGCCGGGCAAGAGGGGGCGGGGCTTAGTGGGTGTCATTCATTGTGTCTATAACCAAATTATAGCGATAGCGAAAAGGGCAACAAGACGAAGGCAGGCAACCAGCAACCAAAAGAGAAAGGGCAACCACGGTGGAATATTTTGAGTGCCCGCGCGACCCGCGAAGGTCGCGAGCGAAGCCGCGCCGCGCCGAAGCGACGAAGGTCAAGGGGGAAGGTATAGTTTAGACGGGGGGAAGGTGAGGGAAGGAGTTTAGAGAGGTGGGAAGGTTTAGATTTAGAAGGTAGAGATAGGTAGATTAGGTTTTAGAGAGGTTTAGTAGGAGGTTTAGACTAGTAGAGAGGTTTAGAGAGGTTGAAAGGTTTAGTGAGAAAGGTAGACGAGAGGTTAGTAGTGGAAAGGTTAGAGAGGTGTAGGAGTTGTAAGGATAGAGAGGTTTGGTTTTGGTTTACGAGGAGAGTAGGGGAGAGAGAGAGACGGGGAGAGCGATGGAGAAGAGGAGAGAGCGGAGGAGAGAGAGGAGAGAGAGAGAGAGACAGCGGAGGGAGGAGAGAAGAGAGGGGTCGAGAGTGAGCGAGAGAGAGGAGAGAGGAGGAGGAGATGAGAGAGTGAGAGGGAGAGATGAGAGACGGGCGATGTGAGAGCGAGAGGAGCGAGAGACGTGAGGAGAGAGAGGAGGGAGAGGCGAGGGAGAGAGGAGAGAGAGAGCGCGTCGAGAGAGATGAGGGGAGAGAGAGAGGAGAGGGAGGAGACGTGAAGAGAGAGCACGGAGAGATCGAGGGGAGGGAGAGAGAGAGGAGAGGCGGAGGAGAGAGAGGAGAGGGAGAGAGAGGAGTGTGGAGAGAGGAGGGAGGACGAGAGGGATGAGAGAGGAGAGAGGGAGAGGAGCGTGAGAGTGGATGGTGAGAGGAGATGCGAGAGAGACTGAGTGAGACCCGGAGGACGAGAGAGAGGATGACGCGAGAGGAGGAGAGAACGAGAGAGGGAGATCCTTTCGAGAGAGTGAGAGAGGATGCGAGAGGCGAGCGAGAGGAGAGGGAGAGCGCGGGAGAGGAGAGAGAGAGACTGAGAGAGGGTCGAGGTGAGAGAGATGGAGCAACGAGATGAGTAGAGGGCGAGAGGCGAGATGTGAGAGAGAGAGAGAGAGAGGATGAGGGACGGAGTGAGGGGAGGAGGATGAGGATGGATGAGAGAGAGAGAGGAGGGGACGCGAAGGTCCGGAGCGAGGGAGACGAGGTCGGAGTGAGAGAGACGAGGAAGATGGGCGAGAGTGGAGAGAGGAGGATGACTGAGAGAGAGTCGAAGAGAGAGAGAGGACGAGAGGAGGACGAGGAGAGCAGGAGAGAGGGAGAGAGAGAGACAAATAAAAGGAAGATAAAAGAGAAAAAAAGAAAAAAGAAGAAAGAGAGATGAGACGATAGAGAAAAGAGAGATGAGAGGCAGGATATGGAGCTCTCTCCTCAATGAACTTACCAACAGGAAATTTAAAAGGTCTTGTAAATATCACGTGATAAAGAGCTCTTTCTCTCTCTCTCTCTCTCTCTCTCTCTCTCTCTCTCTCTCTCTCTCTCTCTCTCTCTCTCTCTCTCTCTCTCTCTCTCTCTCTCTCTCTCTGGGAAGGTCGATCCCCTGAGGCGGAACTGGGAGGTAGAGCCCTTGTGATTGATGTCCCCCCCACCTCCTTCTCCCTTCTTTCCCCTTCCTTACCTCTTCTCTCCCCTTCTCTCTTGTCACCTCTAACTTTTCTCTCCCCATCCTCTCTCTCTCTCTCTCTCTCTCTCTCTCTCTCTCTCTCTCTCTCTCTCTCTCTCTCTCTCTCTCTCTCTCTCTCTCTCTCTCTCTCTCTCTATTTACCTCCCTCTCTTCTCACTATTTTTCCCTCTTCCTCTTCCTCCTAATCCTTTTTTTTCTTTATTTAATGTTTCCTCTTGATATATTTCTCTTCTTCCTCTTCCTTCCTCTTTCTTCTTGCTTCTTCCTCTTCTTATTTCCTCTTTCCTCTTTTCCTAATCCCCATATTCTTTCCTTTCTCCTCTTCTATTCTTTATCATAGTTTCCCTCACTTCTCATTTACTTTGTCTCCTCTCTCCTCTCCTATTATTTTTTTCCCCTCCTTACTTTCCTGATCTGGAGGGAAAAGGAAGGACGAAGGAAAATAGAGATGATGAGAGGGAAAATATGGATGAGGAAAAGTTAAGAAGAGAGGAGAAAGGAAAGAGAAGAAGGAAATAAGGAAAGAAAAAAAAATGGAAAAGAGGAAAATATAGGAAAACACGGAATGGGATATAAATTGAGAAGAGGAAAAAAAGGAAAATTCGAAGGGAGAGGAAAATTGGAGCAACTTTCTTAAATTAATGTTAAATTATTGATATATTAATTTTATCTATCAATCTGTTTGTGTTTGCGTGTGTGTGTGTGTGTGTGTGTGTGTGTGTGTGTGTGTGTGTGTGTGTGTGTGTGTGTGTGTGTGTGTGTGTGTGTGTGTGGCGGCGTCCTTGAGTAGATCCTAAGAGCAACGTAACCCCTCCCTTCCCCTCCCCCCACCAAACTATTCTCCCCCCTCCCATCCATCTCCCCTCCCACACTCACTCACTCACTCACCCCCTCCCTCCCCCACTCCCCTTCCCTCACCTTCCTCTCCCCCCTTCTAAGGATAAACAGCCCCCACCCTCCTCCTACGTACACATTCCCCCCCCCCAAAGAGTCCCTCCCACACATCCTCCCCCCCCCCAACACACACACACATCCTTCCCCCCCAACACACACACACACACACACACACACACACACACACACACACACACACAAGCAAAACAAAAAAAAATTAAAGAACAACAAAAAATATATACACAATATAAGATACATATCAAACTCTCTCTTTCTTTTTCTTTCTTTTTATCTGCCTTTCCTCTCCCCTCACCCCCTCTCCCCTTCTCCCCCTCTCCCCTCAAACCAGTATTTCCGCCCTGGCCTGACATCTGGTGGTTAGATTCGCCACTAGTAAAAAAAATAGGAGGAAGGAAACAGCCTCTTCACGCCGGGCAGAGTTTCACGTCCTCTTCCTTCTTTTGACAGTCGTGACCCCTCTTTATCCCCTCTCTCTCCCCCCTCTTACCCTTTTCCCCTTTCCCTTAGATATATATAATTTTTTTTTCATAGTTGGCCCTTAAACGTCTTCCTGTGAGTCGTTAATTCCGTTTTCTTCCACTCCATATATAGATTTGAGAGGGGAATGTGAGGGGAACGTGGGAAGGCATACCGAGGGGAGGAACATTTTTAAAGAGGGGAAATTTATGAGGGGTTTTTGGGGTGGTACTTTTCCTCTTCTTTATGGGGTGTCCTCCTTACCTTCTCTCTTCCTCTTCCTTCCTTCCCCTCACCCTCGCTTCCTCTCTGACACCCTAACCGGCCTCTCTTCTCCCCTTACTTCCTACTCTTCCTCTCTCTCTCTCTCTCTCTCTCTCTCTCTCTCTCTCTCTCTCTCTCTCTCTCTCTCTCTCTCTCTCTCTCTCTCTCGATGGTAATTTGTAGTTAGGTAAGGGATGGTACTAACTCTCTTTCTCTTTCTCTCTTTCTCTCCCCTCCATCCCCCTCCCTTCCCCTCACTTTTCCCCTCCATACCACAGGTCCACACGCCCCCAATTAGAGGGACAAGATACCCATTTGCTCAGTGGCACTAATTGCTTCCAGGGGTATGTCACCATGGATTAGTTCTCTCTCTCTCTCTCTCTCTCTCTCTCTCTCTCTCTCTCTCTCTCTCTCTCTCTCTCTCTCTCTCTCTCTCTCTCTCTCTCTCTCTCTCTCTCTGTATAGTATTTTTTTATTCAGTGATTTCATGAAGGAATTTTTCTTTTATCAGTAAACTTTAAAAAAAAAAAAACCTTCTAATTTGAGGGAAAAATGCTACTGTCAGTATTTACGAAATTTCCCCTCAGTTTTCTTAAATACTTTACTCTCTCTCTCTCTCTCTCTCTCTCTCTCTCTCTCTCTCTCTCTCTCTCTCTCTCTCTCTCTCTCTCTCTCTCTCTCTCTCTCTCTCTCTCTCTCTCTCTCTCTTCCATGGCACCTTTCCCTGTCTAATTCCTCGTCTTTTTTCCCCTCTTCCTTCCTTTGGCATCCTCTCTCCCTCACTTCCCCTCATTTCCCTTTGGATGGCCGTTGAGGGGATTTAAGAAGGGAAATGTAGCGGTCACTTGGGAGAAGAGGGGAAGTGTGCCTCCACTCCCCTCTTCCTCCCCTCACCATTACCTCAGCTGTCGCCTTCCCTTTCCTCACCTACTAGTAACT
>JAPQNM010000047.1:4157472-4164972 GCA_029783475.1 Metacarcinus magister
CGAAGAAATACATGTTTTTTGTGATGATATATACTTGTAGTGTGGTTAGTTAGAGGAGGAGGAGGAGGAGGAGGAGGGAAGGCAGGGTGAGTGGTGGGTGAATCTCTTGTCTTGGCTGTCTGTTTGTCTGTCTATCTGTCTGTATGTGGCGTCTCAAGTTTCATGGGAACCTTCTTTTATCCCTCCTCCTCCTCCTCCTCCTCCTCCTCCTCCTAGTCATGTGGCCGCTTCGCTTCCTCGTGTGTAAGATCTGTGATGTGATGTGATGTGATGTGATGTGATGTGACGGCCTCGCAACAACACAACACACAAAATTGATAATGAATTGATGATACATTTTTGAAGCCAAATCATACTGTTTTTTTTGTTTTGTTTTTTTGTCAATATTGTTATCATCTTTTTTTCATATTTCTCACTTCTACTACTACTACTACTACTATACTACTACTACTACTACTACTACTATTACTACTTACTACTACTACTACTAATTTTTTCCAATAAACCAGCAGATAACAGAAGAGATGAACAAAAAGAAATACCAGCGCCAAAATACAAAAGAAAGAAAGGAAAAAAGAAAAAAAAATGCAAGGAAAAAAAGAAAAATAATCAGAACAAAAAGAAAACAACAAAAGAAGTGGGAAAAAAAATAATACAACCCATACATTAAAACAGACAACAAGAGGAAGGGGAGGGCAGGGAAGAGCAAGGGGTTCCAGCAGCCAGCCTACGTAATTTGCATGTTCTCTCCTTCCCCTCATCTATTCCTTAATAAACTTGCTGTCATGATAAAGGAGAGTTCTGCAGGGGGTCAAAAGGGCTGAGGGGCACAATGAATCCCCTTTGAACACCCCGACAGACTACTGGATCCCTTTAAAGAGGACTGAATAAATGGAATGATTTCTTAGGGTCAGATTCCATGCATCTATAGTAGTGATGACCCAGTGAGTGTGGCGGAGTATAGAGTGGCATAAGGCATAGAATAGGATAGTATAAAGTGGTATAGAGAATTGAATAGGGGAGTATAAAGTGGTATAAGGCATAGAATAGGATCAAAGCTTTCATTCCTGAGGCAGTTTTAAAATAGATGGGTTGTGGTGGTGTGGTGAGAGGTTTAGGAATGAAATGCATGAAGGAATGGTGTGTGGTGTGAGTGGTATGCGGTGAGGGTTGTGGTGAGTATTTCTAAGACACTTATTTGGAATGTATGAGTTAGCGGTACATGAAAGGATTATAAATTGAATGTAGGGTTTAAGAAAATGGGTTAGGTTAGGTTAGGTTAGGTTAGGTTAGGTTAGGTATAGAAGGTAAAAAGGACTAAGAAATATAATATAACAATAATGATAAATGCTACACGAACAGGAAAATATGAAAAAAATGTCTCTCTTTCTCTTTTTTTTTTGTTCTCTCTCTCTCTCTCTCTCTCTCTCTCTCCTCTCTCTCTCTCTCTCTCTCTCTCTCTCTCTCTCTCTCTCTCTCTCTCTCTCTCTCTCTCTCTCTCTCTCTCTCTCTCTCGTGACTTGAGTGGAAACCCTGCCAACCCACAGCATCTTATACCCCAGACCTTGCTTCTACCCTGCCGGCCAACAGCCTCTTATACCCTGCCACTGAAAATGCTGCGCCCGGACCCAACATCCAGGAGGAAGAGAACCATTAACAAAACGACGCTCACGGGCACACACGAGGGCAAAATATGGTAAATAAATAAATTAATAAATAAATAAATAAATAAATAAATGATGATAAGTAAATAAATAAATAAATAAATGCAAATGAAAATAAATAAATATAATAAATAAAGAATAAAGTATACTTAGGACACAGACAAATATTTTACCAAATATCAACAAAGAAAATACGAGAATGGAAAATGAAGAACTAAAAAAATTATGAAAAATAGTACGATGACACATTCCAGCAGCCCAACCAAGTTCAGTCAATTCCAGGCTATTCCAGTCAATTCCAACCCAAACCATCCTTGTCAATTCCAGCCCAACCCATTCCAGCCACAAGCCACCCTCAGGTACACACACAAAGCACGTTTACCTGTCTCTGAAACACCTGCCCGGAGCGTTGCCTTGACTTACTGCCTTCAGACCACCACACCTGCATCCCTTCCCCCCCCGCCCCCCTAATCCCCACCTTACTACTCCCTACCACCCCTCTCTAATCCCTACCCTTCCCCATCCCCTTGCTTCCCTCTCTCCCCTCTTCCCCACCTTGCTACTCTCTGCCACCCCTTACTGCAACCCTCCCCCTTGTTCCCCTTCCCCTTGATTCTCTCTACTTCAACTTTCCCCTCTTCCTAGATCTATTTATCCCCTCTCATCATTCCTTGTATCTCCACACACACACACACACACACACACACACACACACACACACACACACACACACACACACCATAAACAGTATACGCCGTTCCGCAAGATAGACTTAAGAGAAGAGAAGTAGGAGGAGGAGGAGGAGAAGGAGCAGGAGGAGGAAGATAGGAGAAGGAGGACGACAGGAGGAGGAAGAGGACTTGAAAGGCTGGTAATGGAAGGATAGAGGGAGGGAGGGAGGGAGGGAAGGAGGGAGGGAGGGAGGGAGGGAAGATAATAAGGTACCCAGTAGTTTAAGCGAATGAATTTTTTGTATAAATATATATTTCATCCTATTTTTTTTCCCTTTTCCCAAATCACTGATGCTCCTCCCTCTCTGTACCTTCCCTGCAGCGTGCGTGTGAGTCCTTATTCCCTCGACCATACACACACACACACACACACCACACACACACACACACACACACACACACACACACATTTACCTTTACAATCTTAATTCATCTTTTCCATAAACCCTTAATTTCCTTGTTTCATCCCTAATATTATGCATTATTTATATTATATTATTTATCCATTTTCTTCTTATCTTCCCTAAACCCAAAATTAAGCATCAGGTAAGTCTAGTCAATATATTTTTTTTCTCTATATTTTTTTTTCTTCTTCTGACAGTGATTTTTGTCTTCATTATTTTTTTTTTTTCACTGCCATTTTTTTGAGTGGGGAGGAAAGGTATTTTTTTTTCGCTATTCTGTCATATATGTAGAAAAAAAAAATAAGTGTAGGAGGAAAAGAAGAAGGGGAGAGAGAGAGAGAGCCGTGTACAGGGAAAGAAAAAAAAGGAGAGAAAAAATAAAGTAAGAGGAAATAGGAATGGAAGAGAAGGGATGAAAATTGAAAGTGAAGGAAGAAAGAGAAGCATAAATAGGAGGAGGAAGATGAAGGGATAGAGAAGGAAGGGAAGAGAGAAAGAGAGAGATGGAAATAGAGATGGAAAACGAAGGAGAAGAATGAAAAAGAAAGAAATGGATAATGAGAAAGATGAGGAATGAGATAGAAAAACGGAAGGAGAAAAAAGGGGAGTAGAAAGGGAAGGATGAAAAGAGTAATAGGAGAATATATGAAAATAATTAATGAAAAAGGGAGATGAGAAAAGAAGGGAGAAGAGAGGAAAATGTGATAACAAAGGAATAAGTAAAGAAAGGAAGAGAGAGAAGAAAAAAAAACAGGAAACAAAGAAGAGGGCGAAGAAGGGTAAAATGAGGGAGACAAAGATACGAAGAAGGAAAGAGAGAAAGAGAGAAGAGAAGAGGAGGAAAAAAGAGAAAGAAAGAGGAAGGGAACAATCAACCTGAAGATAATAAGAGGAACAACTGAGAGAGAGAGAGAGAGAGAGAGAGAGAGAGAGAGAGAGAGAGAGAGAGAGAGAGAGAGAGAGAGAGAGAGAGAGAGAGAGAGAGAGTCAAGCATAGATCATTATTCCTCGAACACACACTCACCCATCCCCCCTCCCATCACCCCCCCTCACCCCTCACCCCCCTCTTCCTCCTCACCCCTCTTCCTCCTCTTCCTCTCGCACCCTGCTGGGAACACTGAATTATGAGTGGCAGGGTGAAGCTGGAGTGATGCAGGGGTGAGACAGGGGTGAGGAAGGGGTGATGCAGGGGTGAGGGTGAACCAACAGCTTGTTCCAGGGAGGATGCTGAGTAAACAGGGTGAACAAGGGTGATTAAAGAGAAGGGAGACTAAGGAAAACTGAGAAAGGAGTAAAAAAGGAATAGGAGAAAGGGGTGATAATAATGGAGGAGGAGGATGGTACTGAGAGAGAGAGAGAGAGAGAGAGAGAGAGAGAGAGAGAGAGAGAGAGAGAGAGAGAGAGAGAGAGAGAGAGAGAGAGAGTAAAGTACAGTCTATTCTGAATTTATTTAGGTGGAACGAGACAGTAAAGTCGATTATGTACATATACGGAAGAGGAAGAGGAGGAGGAGGAGGAGGAGGGAGGAGGAGGAGGAGGAGGAGGAGGAGGAGGAGGAGGACACGAAAGAAGGCACAGAAAAATAGGAAAAGTTGGAGAAAATTGAAAAGAAAAAGAAAGAGGAGGATGAGGGAAAAGGAGGAGAAGAAGAAGAAGAAGAAGAAGAAGAAGAAGAAGAAGAAGAAGAAGAAGAAGAAGAAGAAGAAGAAGAAGAAGACGAGGAGGTGGAGCAGTAGGAGGTTCTAAAAGAGAAAGGAGGGTGGGCTAGGAAGTGACAGACCAGGTGTACCCCCTACCTGGGCTCCTTATGAACTAATTAATTGGAGTCGGTAAGGGGCCCACTGGACGACGCGGGGGTGGGAGGGAAGGGGGGCAAGAGAGAGAAGGGAGGGAAGGGAGGGAAGGGAAACATGGAGGGAGGAAAGATGAAGGGAAGGGAAGGGAAGGAAGGATGAAAGTCTAACCGCCTCTCTATCTTTTTCTCTTTTCCAACTTTTTCATAACTTATTTCTAACTTACAGGGAATAAATAAATAAATAAAAAGTAACACACACACACACACACACACACACACACACACACACACACACACACACAGCCCTAATCACCACGTCATCAAGTAGTCTGTAATTAGAGTGTTATTGTCCTTCTATGAATACCAGGCATATCATTAAGTACCCTCCTCCTCCTCCCCTCCTCCCCTCCTCCTCCCCTCCTCCTCCTCCTCCTCCTCCTCCTCAACCTAACCTCCCGTGCCCTCTTTCGTGTTCTGGGCGGGACGAACAAGCAAAATTGAGGCTTATTGTAGGGCTGAAAAAGGGTGGAGGTGGAGGAAGTACAGCGGTGGATGGGTGGAGTGTACAGGGTGGGTATTATACGGTGGAGGTAAGGTCGTTGAGGAGGAGGAAGAGAAGAAGAAAGAGGAGGAGGAGGAGGAGGAGGAGGAGGAGGAGGAGGAGGAGGAGGAGGAGGAGGAGGAAGGTAAGTTACTATTATTATCCTTCATTATTATTTTTTCACGTCTACTCTTCAGCTTCCAATGTAGGAGTAGGAGTAGCAGTAGTAGTAGTAGTAGTAGTAGTAGTAGTAGTAGTAGTAGTAGTAGTAGTAACAGTAGTAGTAGTAGTAGTAGTAGTAGTAACAGTAGTAGTAGTATGTATAAGTATTAGTATTATTTTTTTTATTTCCGTTTTATTTTATTTTTTATTCATGGTTTTGCGTTCTTAAATTTTTCGATCTATTATTTCGTGTTTTTTAGTTCAATCTATGTTTTCTGTTCTCTCTCTCTCTCTCTTTATTTCGTGTTTTTTAGTTCAATCTATGTTTTCTGTTCTCTCTCTCTCTCTCTCTCTCTCTCTCTCTCTCTCTCTCTCTCTCTCTCTCTCTCTCTCTCTCTCTCTCTCTCTCTCTCTCTCACCCTATTACATATTTCCCTTCCTTCTTCTTCACACTTTTCTTCTCCCTTTCCTTCCTCTTCTCTTCTTCCATCCTCATCTTCCTCCTTCCTTCACAGTTCCACTCCTCTCCTTCCTTCCTTCCTTTCTTACCTCCTCCCTTCTTTCCAATATTTTTTCTCACCTCTCCCTCTTTTCCTGTTCCTACACATTCCTCCCTTTCCTCCGCCCATTCCTTTTCTTCCTCCCTACACCCCTACACCCCTCCCTCCCTTCACCCCTCCGTCAGCTGGGGTGTGGCGTCTTTAATGAGCAAATAATGAGGTGTAATGAGTGCCCATGAGGAGGGGTTGGTGATGGGGGGGCGGAGGGAGGGGTGAGGGAGTAGGAGGAGGGGTGATGGGGAGGTAGGGGTGAGGTGATGAAGGATAGGACAGAGGCGAGGGGTTGAGTAGCTGCTGGGGTGATGAGAGGGATAAAGGGGAGGGGAATGAGGGGTGAAGTGAGGGGAGTGATGAGTGTGTTAGGTGATTTGAGTTGTCTTCAGGTAGGTATCTTAGAGAGAGAGAGAGAGAGAGAGAGAGAGAGAGAGAGTGAGAGAGAGAGAGAGAGAGAGAGAGAGAGAGAGAGAGAGAGAGAGAGAGAGAGAGACGTTAGTGAAGTAAAAGGAAGGAGAGAGGAGGAGGAGGAGGGGAACAACACCAACGAAAGGGAAGGAATAACAGAGAGAGGAAGAGAGGGAGGCAAGGAATAGGAGGTGGAGGCGGAGGAGGAGGAGGAGGAAGAGGAGGTATAGAAGAGAAGAAGGGATGGTGGGGGGGGAGGGGAATGGGGGGGAAGGAAGATCGCCTACACACACCACCTGTCGCCTCCCTCCCTCTCCTCTCTCCCCTCCCCTCCCCTCCCCTCCCCTTCCCTTCCCTCCCCTCACTCACGTCCTTCCAAATTCCAGGTATGAGATCCACGTTTAATATCTTCGTCCACCTGGCCAAGAGAGAGAGAGAGAGAGAGAGAGAGAGGAGAGAGAGAGAGAGAGAGAGAGGAGAGAGAGAGAGAGAGAGAGAGAGAGAGTGCAAAAACGGATGGAAAACCAGATAAGAGAAACACAAACGGAATGACAGGAAAAGAAACAGAGAGAGAGAGAGAGAGAGAGAGAGAGAGAGAGAGAGAGAGAGAGAGAGAGAGAGAGAGAGAGAGAGAGAGAGAGAGAGAGAGAGAGAGAGAGAGAGAGAGAGAGAGAGAGAGAGTGCAAAAACGGATGGAAAACCAGATAAGAGAAACACAAACGGAATGGCAGGAGAGAAGAGAGACAGAGAGAGAGAGAGAGAGAGAGAGAGAGAGAGAGAGAGAGAGAGAGAGAGATAGAGATAGAGATAGAGAGAGAGAGAGAGAGAGAGAGAGAGAGAGTGCAAAAACGGATGGAAAACCAGATAAGAGAAACACAAACGGAATGACAGGAGAAACGAGAGAGAGAAGAGAAGCAGAGAGAGAGAGGAGAGAGAGAGAGAGAGAGAGAGAGAGAGAGAGAGAGAGAGAGACCGGATGTGGCCTTCCAGAGACGCTGCTATACTAAGGTTCCACACACACGCACCTTCCCCAAATTTCACCTTCAGCATAACACCACCCATTCCTTCCCCCCCCTTCCCTCCCTGCATCACCACGCCCCCCACACCTGCAGCAGCCGCGTCAGGAGGGCTCGCCACGCCCCTCCTCCCCCAAAACCACCCACGCCCTTGAGGTAGGAAGAAGAAGAAGAAGAAATGAACCAAGTGAAGTGTGTTGGAACCGCTGGCAACTGGCACAGGAA
>JAPQNM010000047.1:4169972-4174972 GCA_029783475.1 Metacarcinus magister
AACATGTGGTAATAGGAGGAGGAGGAGGGAGGAGGAGGAGGAGGAGGAGGAGGAGGAGGAGGAGGAGGAGGAGGTGTAGGCGTGTGGAATGCGAGGGAGTGATGAATGACATGTAAAAAAAAGGACAAAAAAAAATTCACTAAACAACAGAAACCAAGTTAAATCCTCATCAAGATAAGCCATTGATAAGGTTCCTTGTGAGTCACGTGTCTTTATAGAATTCCACCGACGATTGCGTATATATCCTCTCTCTCTCTCTCTCTCTCTCTCTCTCTCTCTCTCTCTCTCTCTCTCTCTCTCTCTCTCTCTCTCTCTCTCTCTCTCTCTCTCTCTCACCTGTAGTACATCAAATCACCTCATTATTCCCTTTTATCTCCCTCCCTCACACTCCTCCTTAATACCTCTCCTTCCTCTATCCCTTCCTCCTTCATCCCTACTTCACCTTTCTAAGTCATTAAAAAAAAGCAATAGAGGGTCATATTTTAACGTACGAAAGACTGAAAAAAGTGACCCAAGAAACACATAGTAACTTATAAAACAACATAAGAAACTAACACCAAGAATATACAAAGGAGTGGAAGGTGAGGTGAGGGAAGGAGAGTAGAGGGAGTAAAAATTTGCGAAGGAAGAGGGAAAAAAAGTAACTGGAATAGATGAGGGGAAGGTATAGGAAGGAAGAGGTATGTATATATATAGAGAGAGAGAGTAAATGGAGCAGGTGAGAGGAAGGGCGTGGAAGCAACAGGTGTTTCAAGAGGGAGTGAATGAAGACAGGTGTGTAAGAGAGGGCGTGTGAGAGGAGTAAATGACAGGTGAAGATAAAAGAGTTGAATTGAAGGAAGAATGATGAGGGAGGGAGGAGGGAAGGGCTGGGAAAATAGAGTGAGAAGGTAGAAAATAAAAGGAATATATAAAGAAGAGATGATAAAAAGGGAAGGATGAATGGATAAAAGAGAGTATAGAAGGAAAAGACAAAATAATAATAAGGAGGTGGAGAGAAAGGTGTGGAAGGAGGAAGGTTCAGGTGGAAGGAAGAGTGGAAGAGAGAGAGAGGCTGAGGAGGAAAGAAAGAACAGTACAGATTGTGGAGGGAACAAGTGAGAGAAACTGGGAGAGGGTAGGAGGAGCAGGAAGAAGAGAACGAACAACAACAGCAACAACAACAACAACAACAACAATAACAAGATCTATGAGGTAGTACATAAACAGAAATTCGTAATCTTGTGAGGTTCATACGTGTTTATATGGCCTCATTACCTACTAATTACACCTCATTAGACGCCCCTACACCCCTATACACCCCCCCTTACACCCTACACTATACCTTCTTCCAGTATAAACACCCCAAAAAATTAAGGACCAAACTAAATTTTCCACATAGCATCGATCAGTCCTACAAAGATTCGTTTTAATTTTGGATAACTACTTTTTGGCTTCTTGTAGTTCCCTCTTTACCTCCTCTCCGTTTCCTCCGTCTCTCCACTACCCAAAAAGTCCCTCCACTCCCTCCACTCTTCAAGTTCACGCCGCACAAAGGAAGGAAAAGCAACCATGGAGAGAAAAAAAAGAGAGAGAAAGAAGAAAGAAAAATAGTGAGATTATAGACCAATATTGAGTTTGAAGTATTTACGTGTTTTTTCTCTCTATTTATCTTTCTTTCTCTCTCTCTCTCTCTCTCTCTCTCTCTCTCTCTCTCTCTCTCTCTCTCTCTCTCTCTCGTTCCTTCCCTCCGGCTCTAGTACCTCCTCCTTACCCTCACCCTCCCCCTCCTCCTCCTCTTCCCTTCCTTCACTCCCCAGCCCCGCAAACGTGACCCCATGACCTCCGACCTTCTAGACACCCGAGGCAAGCGACCCCGTGATTTGAATACCCGCGTTCCCGCCAAGAATTACCCGGCGGATGGGAAGAGAACTGTTGACTGCTGGGGTCGCTTCTTCTCCGTTCCCCGAGGCGCTCCTGATCCCAATGGCTCTGTTTCCTCTCTTTTCTAGGCGCGTTTTCTATAACATTTGCATTGAAGGGCTGCATTAATTTATTCTATTATACTTCCTTTGCCCGCCAACACAAGAGCCGGGCAGGAAGGATGAAGGGTAAATGCTATCGTGACGGAATAAGAAAAGGAATATTATTATAACCGCTGACTCCTTAGACTGACGGGGCCCCAAGAGGGAAGAGAAAGCCACGCCGGGGAGTCCCTAGCTTATGTGGAAGAATGTGGAAGGTGCCGTGAAGGAGGGAGTTGAGGATTGCGTGAGGGAGTGAGTGAAGGAGTGAAGGAGGGAGGGAGGGAAGTAAGAAGGAAGAACAGTGTAAGATTGAAGGAGGAGGGGAGTTACGGACGGATGAAGGAGAGGAAGGAAAAATATGGGTGCATGAGTAAGAGAAATGAGTGAAGGAATGAAGGAGAGAGAAGGAGACATGGGTGATTGAGGGACTGGATGAGGTTGAGGAAATAGCAAGGTAATGAGGGAGGAAAGGAATGGAAACAGGAGAGATAGCATGGATAGATAAAACAACGTAGGAAAGAGGGAACGAAAGGAAGGAAGAATAATGGATGGAGAAGAGTAGTAATAGTAGTAGTAATAATAGTAACAGGTGTGTGTGTGTGTGTGTGTGTGTGTGTGTGTGTGTGTGTGTGTGTGTGTGTGTGTGTGTGTGGAGGGAGGGAAGGAGTCGATCCGTGGGAAGTGTTCCGGTGTGTGGGTATGATGATGGTTCCTTGTCCTTGGTTCCTCCTCTCCCTTCGGACACACACTGACCCCCTCCACCACCACCCCCACCACCACCACCACCACTACCTTCACCACAACAACACTTCACCTGTAGTACTTATCTCCACCACTACCACCTATAACATCACTTCTTCCACTACTACTTCTACCCATAACACAACACCTCAT
Source organism: Metacarcinus magister (assembly GCA_029783475.1). NCBI lineage: Eukaryota > Metazoa > Arthropoda > Malacostraca > Decapoda > Cancridae > Metacarcinus > Metacarcinus magister. The sequence goes on from JAPQNM010000047.1 coordinate 4,172,873, forward strand.
CCACTAGTCTCCTTCTCTTTCTCCTCCTCTACCACATCCTCCACTTCTATAGCTATTATCACCGCCACTACCACTTCCACTATTATCTCCATTTCCTCCACCACCACCACCACCACCACCACCATCACCACCATCACCATCACTGCCATTGACTCTATTTTCACCATATACACAATTACCTCTACCCTAACTAATATCACTACCACCATCTCTCTCTCTCTCTCTCTCTCTCTCTCTCTCTCTCTCTCTCTCTCTCTCTCTCTCTCTCTCTCTCTCTCTCTCTCTCTCTCTCTCTCTCTCTCTCTCCTTAGCTACAGTGGTTGAGAGGCGTCAGTTTCCTTAGGGTGAAAAGGGAGGGAGGAAGGAAGAGGAAGAGGGAGGGAGAAGAAGAGAAGACGAACGCAAAAAGAAAGCTGAGAATAGGGAATAAAGAATGGAAGAAGTGAGAAGGACAGAGGTAAGAGGAGAAGGACGGGGGTGGGGGGGGGGGCGTAGGGGAGAGGAATGGAGATAGAAAATTGAGACATAGGAGAGAAAAGAGAAGAGAAAAGGAGGAAAGAAGACTAGAGGAGACGGGAGAGGAGTGTGGGAGGGGGATAAAATGGAAGAGAAAAAGAGAATAGAGGAAAGAAGGGAGGAAGTGAGGGAAGGAGAAGGGGATTGGGAGAGTTGGAGGGTCATAGAAGAGGGAAGGAAGATGGAGAGGAGAGAAGAGAGAAGGAAGATGGAGGAGAGAAGAGGGAAGGAAGGAAGATGGAGAGGAGAAGAGAGGGAAGGAAGATGGAGAGGAGAGGAGAGGAGAGGAGAGAAGAGGGAAGGAAGATGGAGAGGAGAGGAGAGAAGAGGGAAGGAAAGTGGAGAGGACAGAAGAGGGAAGGGAGGTGGAAGGTCATCGAGATGGAGAGAAGCTCTTGAGAGGCGTGTGTCCTTTGCAAACAGGGGAGTCAACAGGTGCAAACAAAACACAAAACAGAGGCAGGTAAGAGGCAAACAGTAGGAACAAACACAACCTCCTCCTCCTCCTCCTCCTCCTCTCTCACAGGTGCTTGGAGACGTCACACACACACCATCGTTTACCTCTTCTTGACACCTCCTCCTCCTCCTCCTCCTCCACTTCCTTTCCTTTCCTTCCACCTCCAAATACGCTTTCATAATAGTCCTCCCTTTAGGTGTGTTTTGAGTATTCCTTTTAATGTGTGTTTAGTGAAGCGAAGGATGATCACGTATATAGGATGGTAGGAAGGAATGATAATATTAACACTGAGTAATCGTCACGCGCGGTAATCATAACATTATTCAAAAACAAATGACGTTCACTGCCTTGCCAGGATCACGGAAACAGTTTAAATCGCGCGGGAAAGAATATATATATAGAAAATGGGAGAAAGAACATTGCTTCACCGAAATAAAATAAAATAATACAAAAAATGAATGATGGAAATAACGTGTAAGTTCTCCAATCAAACTTAAAACAAATGAATAACGAAACAAATTATTATACTAGAAACATCCACAGGAAAGGGTTTTACCTGATAACACATTACTTATCAAGCTTTCCGGGATAACTTATAAAGACTGAAAAACACACACCACACACACACACACACACACTGCACCTGATAAACATTACCACTAAGACGACACACACGCCGCCACACAATCACCTCAGCTAAATCCACGTTATCTGAGGAGAATCTCGACACAAAATCCACAAGTATGACAAGATTATTTCCAGTCACGTGGGGGACAAACAGACAGGTGGCTGGTGACTGTACAAGCAAAACCGATATTACACTTTATTGCACAACACGACTCGAAACTGTGAGTGACTACCTACGTATACGACCTCACCTCTGTCACTACTACTATTACTACTACTACAACTAATAATAATAATCTAATTTCGCCCGGAGGCAGAGATAACACGGACAATGTAAAAATAATACGGTTAAAAACACTACTAAAGATGCAATGGAAATAACTATAGAAAGACGATAATAATGTGTGTTAATGTTCCCCTCACACACCCTCACTTTTTTTTTCTTCTTTTTAGCTACAGTGAAGTTATGAGAGTATAGTGAAGGGGAAAGTAAGTTGTTA
>JAPQNM010000047.1:4177472-4184972 GCA_029783475.1 Metacarcinus magister
AGCCATTGTTCTGTCGCACCTCCTCGGCTTCACAGCGAGATACCACGGCCCTATCAGCATCACTGTGGCTGGGCTTATCGGCGTACTGGGGACAGGGGAGGACAGAGGGGAGGAGAGGGGAAGATAGAGGAAGAGAGGGGACAGGGGGAGGACAGAGAGGAGGAGAGGGAAAGATAGAGGAAGAGAGGGGACACGGGGAAGACAGAGGGGAGGAGAGGGGGTAGAGAGGGGACAGTGGAAGGGAGGACAGAGGGGAAGATAGAGGAAGAGAGGGGACAGGAGGAGGACAGAAGGGAGGTGAGGGGAAGAGAGGGGGACAGGAGGACTGAACCAACATGTCTGAGGGAGGTGAGGTGGAAGAGGGAGGGATAACCTAACCTAACCTAACCTAACCTAACCTAACCTAACCTAACCTAACCTAACCTAGCCTACCTATGTGTTATTCTCAATTAATTCCTTTTATTTACACCTGTTTCCTCATCTCATCCCGGTAGTAGATCTAAAAGTAATCATAATAATAAAAAATAATAATAATAATAGTAGGAGAGAGAAGCAATGGAAGTAAAAAGTGAACGAAATAAATCAAAGTAATGAGGTCTTATGTGTGTGTGTGTGTGTGTGTGTGTGTGTGTGTGTGTGTGTGTGTGTGTGTGTGTGTGTGCACAAAAACAAGACATTAAAAAGACCGATTCTCATAACATGAATTACAATCAGATACCGAATGACATCCACGTATCACAGGCGGGCGTGAGAGAGAGAGAGAGAGAGAGAGAGAGAGAGAGAGAGAGAGAGAGAGAGAGAGAGAGAGAGAGAGAGAGAGAGAGAGAGAGAGAGAGAGAGAGAGAGAGAATAGAACGAAAGAGAGATACAAGTTGGAGGAAGGGAGGGAGGGAGGGAGGGAGAGGGGAGGAATAAACAGTATGAGATTAGGCAGGAGGGAGAGGAGGGAGGTGTTAGAGAGATAGAGGAAGGTAATGAGAGGGAGGTAGGTAGAGGGAGGGAGAGATAAACACAAATACAATCGTGAGGCATTAGAAGGGAGTGTGAGGCGGAGCGGTAAGCATGTCTTCCCTCCTGCTGGTGCTGTTCCTGGTGGTGGTGGGGACTGCTGCTAAGAGGCTCGGGGACACTGGGGACGCTGCCTTACACTGGGTACCGGAGGGAAGAACAGTAGTGCCAGTTTGTTCCCCTTTCAATTATTCGTGTGGTGAGTACCCGAAGGAGGAGGAGGAGGATGAGGAGTTGAGGGAAATAGAAAAGTGAGGAAAACAAGATAGATGAAGTAGAAGCAAAAGATGATTGTTTGTTTAAGAAATTATTGACGTGGTACGAAGAGGGAAGAGAGGGAGAGAAGGAAGGAAGGAAGGAAGGAAGTAGAGAGAGAGAGAGAGAGAGAGAGAGAGAGAGAGAGAGAGAGAGAGAGAGAGAGAGAGAGAGAGAGAGAGAGAGAGAGAGAGAGAGAGAGAGAGAGAGAGAGAGAATAACAAGGAAGGATACGAAAGAGAAAAAATATATATATAAATAGAAGGAACAGGAGGAGAGTAGAGAGGACTTAAATAGACAGGGAAAAAGATGGAAAAGGAAACGAAATAAAAAGAAAAGAATGCTAGAGAGTAGAAAAAAGAAGAAACACGAGATAGGAATTAAAGAGTGATTAAGCTGAACTTCGGGTAACTAGCTAACTGGCTGACTGGCTGACTGGCTGACTAGGTGATTGGCTGACAGGTTAATTGGTTGATTGGCTGATTCATTCGTGAGACTATCCATGGAAGAACCACAATATATCAACCATTTATTTCATTATACATTATATTGAAAAGTGACGATGATTAGTGAATAGAGGGTGGAAATAGAAGAAGAAAAATGAAATAGAAAAAAATAATAGTAATAAGGTTTCAATAAATAAGTGAATATATAACGATTAAAACAAAAGACGGTCTATAAATTACCTCTGAATCTTTTTAATCTTACAATTCATTAACTTGATATAAAAACAGAGACAATTTGACACCATAATTAGACAAAAGACGTTCTATAAACTACCTCTGAATCCGTTTAAACTTACAATTCATTACCTTATTGTAAAACACGGAGATTATTTAACACCAATAATAGTAACCTTGACGCATATATCTTCATTTTTTTTCCCGTGGGCGGCTGAATCAACCTTTTTATCAACACCAAACAAAAGCGAATCGACGAGACTAAAAGCACTGAAAGCATAGATAATAAAAAATACAGCCTGATAAGCGAGCTAGTATAACCTTGGGCGTATGTATGTGTACTGCATATATGTATGTATGTATACCTGTATGTACTATAAGTAATTATATTCATAGGTAATTATTTATAAGTAATTCCTACGACATAAGTTTTTTCTCCATTTTTATTCCCCTCACAAATGCTACGAAGCGGAAATATTATGCAAGAAAGTAACAACAAGAAAAAAAAAAAAGAGAATATAATGAAAATAATATAAATGTTAAAAATTGCGCTTTCTGTCTTGCTCTTGTTTTGTGAGGATAGGAAGGCTAGGAATTTGATTTGATTTGATAAATTTATTGCGCTAGTGCGCCAGACAAAAGGTTTACATTGTAGCAGGACATAATTATAGGATCTACCACACACACACACACACACACACACACACACACACACACACACACACACACACACACACACACACACACACACACACACACACACACACACACACACGCACACACAAAAAAAAAGACAAACACAGGACCATACAAAAAGGCATATGCCACGCAGGGCTCGTTAGGCTATCTAAACCCACCAAAACGAGGGTGGCGTAACAATAGTTCCTCCAAAACATCGTGTTGTAGTAGATGTTTACAAACCACATCCAGTGGTTGGCCTTGGGGCAGCAGGTGACTGACAGTGGGGCAGATCAGGCAGTAGTGTCGTAGAGTGTTGGCTCGAGGCGCGGCGCACAGCCGACACTCCGTGAAGGAAGACTCGCCTTCCACCCCGGCAATCTCCCACGGTGGCCGGTAGCCCAGCCGCAGACGGGCAGAAACAACGTTGTGCCTCCGAACCATGAGGCCCTGCCGACGGTACGAGTACTTGTGGAGGCAAACAGACTCGTAGTGGAGGATGGTAATGCTGTAGGGCCTCTCTGCATCCCTGCGTCGCCGTACAGGGAGAAGAGCAGCGGAGCGGACTCTGGAGAGGTAGCATGAAGGTGGTAAGAAACTGCTGGGTATCCCTTGGTGAAGTAGAATGAACAGAAGGCTAGGAAGAAAGGGGATCTCTACCCCACCACCCTTGTCTGTTTAAGTAGTATGTAATTAGTCACCGTTTCATCACTAACGCACGCAAACACGCACACACGCACATACGCACCGACACACGTAAGCAGACACGCACACACGCACATTGGCCGCGTTTAAATCCATGTCATGTGTTCCTTTAAGTCGACAACGGAACCGAATGAGAGAGAGAGAGAGAGAGAGAGAGAGAGAGAGAGAGAGAGAGAGAGAGAGAGAGAGAGAGAGAGAGAGAGAGAGAGAGAGAGAGAGAGAGAGAGAGAGAGAGAGAGAGAGAGAGAGAGAGAGAGAGAGAGAGAGAGAGAGAGAGAGAGAGAGAGAGAGAGAGAGAGAGAGAGAACAAAAAAATAAATAAATAAATAAAAAAAAAGAGAGACTTACGATAAACTGACGTAGTACTATGTGAGGTATGAAGTAATAAAAAAAAAAATAGATAAATAAATAAATAAGACACTAACGGTGGCGCCATCTAGAAGAAAAACACCAAATTACATAAACATAGTGGATTTCACGCATTACAGAGGAGAGTCACATCATTATCCTCTCATTATACAGTACTGTCATAGGAAGAGAGAGAGAGAGAGAGAGAGAGAGAGAGAGAGAGAGAGAGAGAGAGAGAGAGAGAGAGAGAGAGAGAGAAAAAAAAAGAAAAAAAAAAACATAACACGATTAAAAATATATATCTAATTGATCTAACATACCTGAACGAAGAGGTTATAGCTTTCTTATTGGTTATAGTGAGTGAGTGTGTTACGAATAGCGGGCTAACCACCTCACTTCCTCCTTCAAGAGTGGAGGGAAAGCGACGTGTAGAGAGAGAGGTGAGACGTGAAAGGTTAGCTAGGTCCTGGCCCTTTACTTCAACTTCTCCCCTTTGTAATGGTTTTCCTCACCTCCACGGCTACTGTAACAAGCGTACGTGTCTTGTCAAGGTAGCTGGTAAATATATACGCTTTACCACAGTGCTCATCTCTGCATCTTAAAGTCTGTTGTGAGTGTAATAATAACCCATTCAACCAGACTGCTACATATTTTCTCCTTACTCAACCCATAAGGCAGAATGAACAACTATAGATAAGATAAGAAATGTTTCCTACTCCCGGGATTCGAACCCTGGAACGTATAGTCGCCGAGCCAGCACGAGAGACGGAATGCTTTTAATAACACATTCTTTGTATTATCATCAACCGCGTTTCCGAGACAAGTGTTACTGTATTGATGTCTCCAGAAAGGTGTGCTAGAAAGGTGTGTTTGGGAATGTGCTCAGTAAAGGGAGGTAGAGTGCTAGTAAGTGAGTCAATTAAATAAAAGTGTCAGACATCGAAGGTCATATACCACATTAAGGGAACAGAAAACGAGAAGCAGGTTGAGTATTTACATAAAGTGACCTAATTTACATACTCCCTGATTCTCTTAACACATCCCAACCAAAATAAACTTATCTTACTTGCACACAAACTCCACCTAACAGTTATCAAATTGAACTGAAGTATGCAAGAGATATAAAGCTTAACCTACATAAAAATATAAACATTATTAAGTACAGCAATTTAATAACTTTAAAAAACATAGATAAAGAACTATGAATACTTATCTGCAAGAGCTTAAGTTTTAGTGTCGCAAGTCTTATAAACATGACTGAGTATGATAGGTTTAATATGCAAGTTTAGTTTATAATTCGAGAGCAGGGAAGGAGAGGAGGGAAGGAGAGGAGGGAAGGAGAGGAGGGAAGGAGAGGAGGGTATGACCGTATCAGGAACGCCCAAGGAACACGTCAGGGACACCACCAAAATTATGGCCCATCTCAACACATTTGCAAATCATAAGCTTCACCAATAAGGAGCAGAACTAATGGCTCTGGCGGCAATCTGGTGAAGTAAGTCCACATTACTACGCGATTACTAGTCAGGTTTTAGCGTCTATTACAAACGTTATTTATGCATCAGAATATAAACCCAGAGTAATTATAATCAAATGACGTTTTAAATGTTTTTCTCAATGTGTGAATAAACCAATAGATAAATAAACAGTAAAGGAAATCAATGTTACGAGCGTTCATTCAATTTAACAAGCTCGTAAATAGTACTTACACACATAACAATGAAACTCTGGCTTCCCATCCTCTTAGAAGTATTAAAAAAAAAGAAAAAAAAGAAGAAGAGAGAGGGAGAGTAAAAAAGCCACACATCCAGTCACACACGAGTACTCTCACAGCAAGAAGCAGATGAGGTGGTCAGTCGCTCCTTAAAAACACCAAACAAACAAGAGGAGAGAGAAAAAAAAGTCTTGATTCCTCAGTGTTGTTGTCAAAGTCTGTGAACCGTGAGATTAATAGAACGATGTACACGAAACAACACAGGATGCAATTAGTGGGGGAAAAAAATAAAAAATAATAAATATATGATAGTAGTATTCATAATTAGTTTCGCGGATCAAAAAGAAAATTCCGTCTAATCTTAACCTAAACCTTTAACGCGAGAATAAAACGCATGATCAATAATAATAATAATAATAATAATAATAATAATAATAATAATAAAAACATAACCTATCATGCATACCCTATCACATCTTTCCTTTATCCGATCCTTTTTCTTAATTCTCTCCCTCCTCGTGTCTCCCCCCCGCAGGTCCCATCCCACCCACGCCCCCCACAAGCTACGAGGCCCACCTAGAGCACGTGGACCTGGTGGAGGACGCAACACACTACATGGAGGAGTTCTATGATTTTGAAAGTAATATTCTTGCAGTAACAGACTCCTGGAGCGGCGCTTTTGTACACAACATTTTCTACTTCGACGTCAATACTGTGGTGGTTCTGTTGACGGAACGAGGTGCGTGTGTGTATGTGTGTGTGTGTATGTTTGTATGTGTGTATGTATGTATGTATGTATGGATGGATGTATGTATGTTTGTATGGAAGGTAGGTGTGGATAAGGGTGTTTGTGTGGATAACTATGATTTTTGTTTTGTTTTTATCTGTGGTTAAAGTGATATATATTTTTTTTTCTTTCTTATCTCGACTTTTAATCTAATCACATATATAAGCGAAAAAAAAATGTTAGTTCTTGTCATGGTATATTTTCTAATCGTGTGTGTGTGTGTGTGTGTGTGTGTGTGTGTGTGTGTGTGTGTGTGTGTGTGTGTGTGTGTGTGTGTGCAGGAAGGGAAGATGGCCGCCACCCTACGTACTGTACAGTGTCTGAGATCACCCATAAGACCGTGTTCCATCCTGTCCCTGGAGTGAACGATACAGTCCACCTCGTGTTCACCCCCTCCCAAGCACTGCTCTTCGGTAACAACTACAGGTAAGCACGCACACACACACACACACACACACACACACACACACACACACACACACACACACACACACACACACACACACACACACACATACCAATACGTATTACCAGTCACCATATATAATGAAAACAGACAACATTAACTAGGAGATAAAAAGTAAAGAAGTCAAAATTAGTTGGTTTTCATCAGTCATTCATATTTTTTCTCATTTCATAGTTTTCCCATTTTTTATTTAATGTCCCGAATCCGTTTTCTGTTTTCTCTCACTAGTGTTGTTTTGTTTTGTTTTCTTGTTCCTCTTTTTTACATTAACATCCGGGAGTCATATTTTATCGACAAACCTAATCTAACCTAACCTAATCTAACCTTCACCTTTTCATTCTGCTCTTCGGACGGCCTCATTCTCACACTCCTTCAGCAGCATCACGTGACCGCTGCCTCGCCACGCCGGTTTAAGGTTTCACTCAATCCATCAATCATTAACTCCTCGTCACGCCACGTCTACTCAAATAATTACATATACAAAACCAGTTAATCAATCCATGAACTTCCAGGTACAAGTTTTTTTTTTACCTATTTTTTTAGTCAATCGGTTAGTGAATCAATAAATGAATCAATCATCGTTTAACTTTTATTTTCTTCCCTTTTTTTCTCGGGTGGGGGCGTGGGAAGGTAGAGTAAGGTAATATCCAGGTAGGTTAAGGTGTTAATTAACCTGCCGTGTGTGTCTGGTGCAGGTACTCTTACGTGAGCAACGGTATGGTGCGGGGGATGGAATGCAACAGGTGGGACGCGTGCATTACCAGCGACAGAAGTTCATATGCCGTCGAGTACCAGTGGTCAGGTGAGTGTGAGTGTGTGTGTAAGTGTGAGTGTGAGTGTGAGTGTGAGTGTTTGTCAG
>JAPQNM010000047.1:4189972-4219972 GCA_029783475.1 Metacarcinus magister
CAGAACTCCAACCGCCTTGTTGAGTGGACCATGGAGGAGTGGGTGTCACCTGGCCACAGTGGAGCTCCAGCTCAGCTGCGTCACTAACTGACGAAATCTACTAAGTGAAACTAAGTGAAACCTCAGAATCTGGAGAAAATTTGAATGCTGAGCATGCTGAACACGTACCACCTGGAATAAGTTTTATAATCACGAATGTGTAGGCCTACGCACATTTCTGATTCATACATATCTAAAATCTATATTTCACCGTATGTTGTTATATCAAACAATTCTCACTTCTCTGACTGTGCCTCGCACAGTCAGCTCGAGGCCTGTGTTTACATTTTTATCATTGTTTAACGTCATTGTGTCAATAGACTAAATACGAACAAAAATATAATAAGTTCTGTGTTCCTATTTTATATTAGTCCATCAACCATAGATTTATATGTTACAATTACAACTCATACATTTTCTTTACTTCGATTATCAGGGACACTATTATTATTATTTTTTTTATATAATTTTGGAATTAATGCCTTTAAGCAGTAGACATAAAGAGAAAAGAAAATCACAAGAAGCTGTCACACAAATATACACGCATTATTCAAGATTAATAGAAGGCTCATAACAAAAATTCTTCATGGGGAGTTTCGTTCAGATTCACAAGACCACCACCACCACCACCACCACTATCACTATCATTTCTCCTTCCCGCAGACTCCTAACTTAATGTGGGCCATAAAAGACAGCCTCCAGGAGATGTATGATGACGACTGCCACTCTAGACACACGCAGTACCAACCTATACACGACCTCGAGCCTGTCCCGGAAGACCTCCCTCCCTCCCTCGCCGACCAGCCTCAGACGGTAACCACGGAGGGAGGGGAAAGAGAAGGTAGTGAAATTAAGGGTTCCATCGCTGCTTTCTTAATGGAGATGCATCAATGGGTGAGAAGCAGTTCCGAGAAAATATATTCACCAGGTAAGGACTATTCCCTCTCATTAAGGTAAGGACACATTGTATGCTAACAGAAATCTACAACTTCGTGACCCAACTCCAGCAAGGTTCAAACGTCCTATTATATATTTCGTTCCAACTAACATGAGGATGGAAATTTCACCTTTTCTCTTTACCAAATCATTGACAAAACGTTTAAGCTTACTACTGCTTACACAAGTTTGAGTAATGGTGTGAAAGATATGAATGAGTTGCAATAGTGTACGATGGAAGGCCAGTGTGTGTACAAGCGTCCTCTCTCACTACAAAGAATGGAAGTCTAATAATCTCTGAATCAAACCTAGATATGTTAAGCTGTACAAAGATGCATGAATTAAGTACGTAATTCCTTTAAGTGTAAGCAAATGTCAAATTATTCAAACAAGAATAAAAAATAAATTAATAATAAAACTTGCTGTGAAGCCAAAAAAAAAAATAAAATAAAATAAATAAATACTTCGGCACGTTTGGTCACAAAATTGATAATCACGGAACTCAAGCTTTCACATCCGTCGTATTACTTGCCTTTACATATTTTTGTACAATTAAACCTTCACTACAATGCTATCTATCCCAGCATCCTTGCCACATAACAAAACTCAACCAAAACTGTTTTTTCCACTATTAGATTTTTTTGCTTAACCTATCAATCATCACCAACGCTTAATTCCCTTGTGACACCTCAATACAATAACCCACCCAACATGCACACCTCAAATCATACACTGACCACAACATCAACACAACACGTGGTCACAAAGATTAAGATATTTTAGTTTAGTTCATTGTATGTGATCTCACCGTGATGGTTGGTGTTCCAGGGGACATGGCGGGCATGGCAATGGGTATGCTGGCGCTGGGGCTGCTCCTGGGCACTGTGAGCATGTTAGTCATACTCAGGAAGATGGGACTCTCCAGCGACATGGAATCTATCCCCTTGAATTCAAGAAGGCAGTGATCAGCACCTGTGAATGATGAAATGTTCCTGGAAACACAATACATTCCTTGTTAGTGGTGTTCCCTGATCCACAACAGTGTTATCCAGGGCCGGACCAACAGCTGTGGGGCCCCTGGGGCACAGCATTTGTGGGGGCCCTACACTACAGTATATAAGCTGGGCAATTCTGGGAGTATTTTTAGGAATATTTTTGCCAGTTTGCAAAATTCTTTAGTTAATTTGTTTTCATGATATAATTACTATTTAGTAAATTAAAACTTGGAGGCTTATATTTTGTAGGGGCCCTGAGGCTATAGCTGCAGTCTTTAATCCGGCCCTGGTGTTACCTCAGTGCCCGGAGCCTGACACTCACCTCAAGGCGTTCCTACTCATCTTATAACCAATGATTTATGCATATGTTATGTCAAAGAACCTCATTGTAAGATACAGTAGTCTTAATTTTGAATGGATTAATTTTGATATCAAATACACCCACCTAGAGAACTCATACCTTTTAAATAACAAACCATACCACCATCACACACATCATTACTTTCCTGTGCCAAGATATACCTTAGTTAGACATGTATCTATCACAGAAAACAATTAATATCCATGAGTTATATAGGATTCTTAACAATACATATAATCAGAAGCTCTCCCCCTCTAACTACTTTCTGCTACACTTTTCTGTACCTGCTTTCCTTCTGCCAGCTGCTGCTATTACTCAGCATCTATATACTGTCAGCATTAAGCAATCTGACAGCAGACTCCTCCCATCTAGAAGTTTTGAATCCACTGTCAAATCTACACAGACTTGCATTATAACTGCCCTGTAGATTTTTTGGTCTGGCAGGCAGCCACTCTATACTTCTTGGTTGTTGCTCACCTTTCCATGTTCCTTTAGCTACTCTGAAACATGCATTAAAAAAAAAATTTAATAATCCCTCCAAGCAAGGTAGCTATTAACCATATAGTTCTGCTAGGGTTAATGAGAGCGCTACCTCTCTCATCAAGCTGCCGTGAGTCAGGATCAAACTCACAACCTATAGTCCACCAACCGAGCACTGTCCCACAGAGCCACCCGGCCCACTGTTAACCCCTTTAAACTGAGCATGTATGGAGTATATATTCACTCTGCAACTAGACAAAGGCAACAGTGTATAGGACTGCATGCATTTCTTTATGTTCTCTTAAAATTATTGTGGATGAACACATCAGTGCATCAGTGTGCTGACATTATCCATCCATATACATAGCCAGCTTGTGCCTCTTAAAGACAAGGCAACTAAGGTTCATGGAGGCATTACTCTCCTCTCCGCCTCTAAGCCTTTTCTTTCTGAAGGAGAAAATACAGAGAAGGGGCTTCTAAGGCCCCTCACTCCATCCCTTTTGGTCGCCTTTAACAAACAGCATGGATTAATGGAGCATTATTGCAGCCTCCACCGCAGACCTCAAACTAAAAAGCACAAATTTACATCATACAGAACAGTTTAGAATTAAACATCACAGCCAAAATGTCAATTTATTAAATAAGTTATACCTTATATAACAACAATAATAATAATGATAATAATAATAATGATAATAACTACTAATGTAATAATTACTTTGATATCAACTGATTGCAGTACATGAATGAAAATGATTGCATCATTTGAAACAGAGCCTGCAACACAAGCCACTCTTAGAACATGAGATGTCATATATATATATATGCATCTCTATTCTGTCTGACGCCGTTTCCTCTGGGGTTTGGGAGGGAAAGGAAAAGAACCAATTGCTGATAATGCAGAACACACATGTCATATAAAACTTTTTGTTTTCCATAACCATTATGTAGCATTGATTCTCCACTACAGTCATTACATTAATAATATCATTGCAGTTAAACTCTAGAAAATGAAGTAGAAGTGGAGACTTATCACACTTCAGGGGACAAAATTAGATGATTGTTGAAAATAAAAATGTAGGTGACAGTCCCTGCCTGGTGTGGCTTGAACTTTCTTGTACTCTTGGAAACAATGGGTTATTGCACAGCCAGGAAGGGAGACCCAGCCACACACACGCACACACACTCCCACTCCACGTACACCCACACACACACAATCCAAGATGGCAATACAAATCAAATGAATCTACTCCAAAACAGAAAACACCACAACTGCAATCTGTCACTGAGATTACCTACCCCGCCTTAGTCCTAGTGGAGAGGTTCAGGTGGTTAAGGGCAGTGTAGTGTGACAATTCTTTCCTTCCTGTTGAGTCTAGCATGTAGGGAACCTGCCAACTCAGACCACCTACAGCCTACCTGAGGACGAGTGCCTCCTGGTGGTGGCAGGTACTTACACACCCAACACAACTCACACCTGCTGGGGTAGACAAGAAGCATGCTTGGTCCTCAAACACAAAATAAAACTATTCATATAAAATAAGGCCTAACCTTTCACTGTAGCAGCACGGCACTGCCTCAGCTCAGGGCTAAGCAGCAAGGTGTGCAGTGTAGGGTGCATTATGCCGCCTCCAGCACTCACCTGCCACACCTGTACTCATTTACCACCACTGACCAGCAAAATCTTGCCCTTACAACTTATATATATCTATATACATATACATATATATGTATGTATTTTCCATAAAATTTATACACATGGAACAACATGACTGGCAGCGTCACTGTACTCTATCCCAACATGCTATTCATAAGTAAATTATAAACAAACCAAAGTTTGCATTCAATCACTCACGCGTATCCTTATGAACTTTACATATAAAAGTGAATCATTACATGACTCCAGCACTCCACATCAATACAGTAATTTCATATGGATAACAAAGTATGTATGTATGTTACACAAGTTGAAGCACAGCATTCAAGTTCAAACTTCAAACCAGCAAAGATACAAAACAACATGTATTCTTGTCATTATATTGTTCTTAATTTTTCTGTAAAAAGAAACAGAGATCACACTCCCATGATGAAGCTCCTTCAAGAAAATAATATATGTAAGAGAATAAATTCTAGCAGACAACACTTGTTCATGTCACTCAAAAGACTGTTGCATTCATCTAATACTGGAATTAACTATATCTGACAAATGCAAAAATTCAGTAATGCATAGAACACTGAATCATCCTCACACAACATAAACCATTAAGGTGCAAGAAAAAACTTTACTGTCCTTGTAATTTTCTAGGGATCAAAATTCTTCTCTGACTGTTATACTTTACTGAAGAGTTCAACAACAAAAGATTCATCAAAACCAAAAAGCAGGAACCTTGCAAACCTTGAAGAAACACCATTAATATATTGTCAAGTTATGTAGTTTAGTGGAGCAACAACTAAAGAATAAGGTTGATTCTCAGTACCAATGAGTTGAAAATATCAGAGTAATACAGTGAACCAGAATTCAGAGTACCTTCGAGAGCTGCAAATAACCAAGTGTTCTCCGCTTCCTCGTGCTCCATCATGGTGTGAATACATACATGATAAGTGATGCAAACACCACAAAAATATAATGATCCAATAGATACGACATAACAATACTTACACACTTACAACAACCCATCCAGCCACACACACACACACGAACACACACACACCAGTAGGCACACATCTCAAAAACCTTCCTTTTAGGTCATCATAGTTTCTGCCACAGATTTGTACATGAAAGATCATATTCAACAAATCTACATTACCAAGAAACCAAAATACCCTCCAATCCAGCCTCACACATCACCAAATGGAATACCAGACGCCAACCAACATGTGACTCAACATTACCAAGTCACCCCAACCTTCCACATCAACTCGTTAGCAACAAGATAAATTTTCCTCTATCTACTTGTTTGCCTCACCGTGGACTTCCTGTCAGACCCACAGAAGGATTGGCTTTCACAGAGGGTTGTTGTAGTTGTAGTAATAGATGAGGAGGAGTACAGTAGGTATGCCTGGCCAGTGTGTGAGAGTAAGAGACTTTTGTTCCTGCAGTAAGTATATATAATAAGGTAAGGAGTGGAAGCATCACGTGTCGTCATGGTTGGGGGGCGGCCGCACATCACTGTTCCTCTTGATACACTCCACCAGCCAGTCAATCCCTTCATCCACTCCGGCACTGGGGAGGGAAGACATAGAGACATCCATTAGGCAATACTTCTTTCTTAAGCACAAAAATGGAAACATAATACTTGGAGTTAAAAATAAACGTTTATATGTACTTGTAACACGGCATATGTTTGGTATCCTCACAAACATACTGAACTGTTAACTATATTACAGTCTTTTTGATATCCTTGTGTTTGTACCAGAGGAAAAATAACTCAGGTGTTTTGAGTAATGTGTTGCTGCCATGTAATATGCATATCCAAGTGAGGCAATGGAAGGCACATGAAGGAAGTAAGTCTTAATCTAGATCACTGGTTATATGACACTTATCACACCTGAATGTGGGATTATTGGCAACTTCCTTCGTCTATCTATACACGATGAATGAGGTATATCTTGTGCACGGTAAGAGATGATGATGACACAGTGAAGGTGTAATGATGGTGAGGCTGTGATGGTAGTGAGGTCAATGTTGTATAATGTGAATGTTAACAAGGTGTGAGGGAATAGATAGCCATTACAGCCACTTCTTTCCACACATTATAAATATAATATGAAGACACACACTGTTGACACTTTGGATCCAGAACACCTCACTAAACCATCCACGTAATAACACATTACATCCCCAACACTACTTATTACACAATTCACTCATCAGCCTTCCATGATATGCCACATCATTATGCATTCATACATTCATTGGAGAAAAGAAATTATATCACTTAATCACAAACATGTAAAAATAATGCATTAATGACTCAAAAGGATAAATAGAATGTATGAAGTAAGGGCGCACACACCCCGTCAAGGCAGACACGGGCATCACCATACAGTCCCTGCGTCCTATGAGGTCAGCTGACTGGTTGAAGATCGGCTTCACCTCCCTCACCCCCATACACTCTGGAATGTCCTGCTTATTGGCCAACACCAGCAACGGAACACCAATCAGGTTCTCACTGGATATCATTCTGTCTGAAATGGAGACGAGTGTTTTACTTTTGTCATTAAGTAAATAAATTAAATTGAATTATTGACAAAAAACTGCACCAATAACCATTCTAAATTTAAATGAAGCACAGATATGTTGGCAAATAAAAGATAATATATACAAGCTTCACCTAATACTCCTAATATCATATACAGCCATCTTTATCCTATTAATAAAAACACTGACAACTAAAACAACTCTTCCACAACAACATCTGATAAAAACCAACCACCACTAAGGGGCTGACAGCTTACCAAAGGCTTCCTTGGACTCATCCATCCTCTCCCTGTCTGCCGAGTCCACCATGTAGATGATGGCATGGCACTCAGCGTAGTACTGTGGTGGGGAGAGTGACAGGAAAGGAGTCATCAACCACACACACACTCACACACACACACATACACATACACACACAGACACACACACACACACACACACACACACACACACACACACACACACAAGCAATGTGACAACATATAAATTGATGAACAACCTGGAGGAAATAGATAGAAAAGATCTAATATTAAGAAGGATCGAGGGGACACACAAAAAAATTCCTTAAAGGAATTTGCTTGAGCATAACAAAAAAGTTAATCTTTCCCCAAAGAAGTATAAATAATTGGAATGGGCTGAAAGAAGAAGTGATAATGGCAAAGAATGTACATCAACTAAGGGATAGACTGGACATATATAGATATGGATACAGGACCACATGAGTGTAGATCAGGCCCTGCATATTACAACTAGATAAATACACACACACACACATGCAAAAAATGCCATGTATTGGATATGGGAAAGAGAATGGGAATGAGACCCACATGGACATATAAGTTAGGATAGAATATTATATCAATATAAAAAGAAGAGAAAAATTTGGAAGTGGTAATGCAGGACAACTTATAAAAGAGAAACATAAAGATAAAACATTTGGTAACACATTCAGGATACCAAGAAACATATGGATGACAAAATGCAAAACACAAAGAACAAACAGCATGCTCTAGTATAACACTCTTGTGCACCTCACCTGTGCAGGCCTGCTTGCACCTTTCAGTCACAAGAATGGTAAGGTAGAGTAAAGTGAGGCCACATGCTATAGCTGCGCCTAGCTGTGGGCACTCATCTCCCTTTACATAGGCCTTTGAGCCTGTGGTGGAAATTAATCCGTTACCCCAGGACACAGGGCCACTGTGACATCCAACTTTCCATAGTTTACCTTCTCTAGGTTGCCCTAGGTACCCATATCTACCAATCCGTTTGGAAGGATGAACAGCTGGGTGAGCTGTGCGCTGCCTGCCTTCGTCCGGGATAAAACTCGGGCCAGCGGATTCATAGTCAAACATGCTAACCACTGCACCACTGAGACACAAGAATGGTACTCACTGTCAATGCCTCCTTAATATATACACAAAGAAGGAAGCTTCCTCCTGCCTGGTGTTTACCTTCTCCCACAGAGGCTGCAGTTCCTCCTGGCCTCCAAGATCCCAGAAACTCAACTTGATCCCTGAGTAGGAGATGCCACCAACATTCTGGCCGACAGTGGTGGTTATCTTGGTGGGGTTGAGGCCTTTGTACCCACGAGTAAACTTGGTCTTGGCAGCCTCCAAGTAAGTCTGGAAACATCATGATCGTCTTAACTTTCTTTCCCTCGCTGAATACAATGTAATGGTGAAGACCTCAATAAACTTGAAGCTCTACTCAGGAAGGAAGAGAAAAAAGTCTTAAAATTAGTTACACATGTAATCATATATACAACTGAAACTCTTTGGTATCTCTTTATATAACCATCTTTAACATTATAAAGTGTTCTTGTTATGCTCTCACATATTAAAAGCTTCAGCAAGTTTTCTATTCACTGCTGATCAATTCAAGTTCTTCGTGGATGTACTGATATAAATAAACTACCTGAAAATATTACATTGAAATTATTTCTTTGTCAAAATGATACCTCAAAATAAAATTTTAAAGTCATAATCACATATGAAGTGGTGTCACTTAATAACTTGAAGATAAATGATAATTCTATTCTATAATATAGATACAGTAACCTCTTGTTTTACACAAGTTTAAAATACCCGTTTCTGGTTTAACACGATGTAAAAAAAGCCAGCATTTTTGCTTTAATTACATGATTTCTTTAGAATAACAAGAGTTTACATGTTTTTACGGTATATGGGAAAATCTTGTTTACGTTACCCAAAATTTTAAAAACGCAAACACTCCAGGAACACAATACTTGCTTAAAACGAGAGGTTACCGTATAAAGATTATGCAGCACACACAAGCACCTGTCCTACAGTACAGGTGTGTCACGTGATACTCACTGTTTTTCCAGCATTGTCCAGACCAAGGATGAGGACAAAGAACTCATCTTTCTTAAACAGGTACTTGTAGAGGCCGTAGAAGAGAGAAAACATGACTCACAAACAGAGAAGCTGACTCTTCCGGGTGTGTGCCTGCGGGAGAAGTGATACACAAGTGATGGTGTGTTGAGCTGAGGCACAAACACTTAACAATAATGCACAAACACTTGACAATAATGCACAAACACTTGACAATAATGCACAAACACTTAACAATAATGCAACAAGTAATACTGTCAGAGTGATTATGTAAACACATTTCTCCCAAGATGGACCAAAAGATTTATAACCTTAGGGTGAGCAATTAGTAGATTGTATAAAACAGTTGGTTTAGGTTAGATTAGATTAAGATCAGTTTGGTTAAATAAAAGGACAATTACCAGTTTCAACAAACTAATTAATTCATGGAGATTTAAGTAGTGAACTGATTTATTTTACCTTTCTTTTCCATATAAAAAAAACAGACAATTCAAGCAATACTTGCTAACTGCTTGCCTCCCCCCCCCCTCCCGCGGCCTCGCTGCACAAGACTTTCTACTTCTTCTCATCCTTATTCTGTCCATCTTCCTAATGCAAGAGTTAACCAGTATCTTCACTCTTTCATCCCTTACACTGGTAAACTCTGGAACTCTCTTCCTTTGTCTGTTTTTCCACCTGCCTATGACTTAAACTCTTTCAAAAGAGGAGTGTCAAGACACCTCTAATGTTAACTGGATCTCCACCCCTTGCTTCTATTCTCCTACTGTCCTCTTTACAGGGTCTGGCGATAAGAGGGATTTTTTTTTCTTATTTTTGTTTTCCCTTAGCCAGTACCCTTTTAATGTATATATAAAAAAAAATTTACCGCAAGACTTTAGTGTGACAGTCAAGGTGAACAAAAGCATGTAGCATCTCTTCACATACACCCTGAATTCAGCATGTGTTGTTTTACTTCAATTAACGGCATCTCTACTAGGTGGTTAAGAGGTTATTAAGAGGAGTTAAATTTAGTTCAAGAATGTCAACTTCCCACAAGTCCTTCAAGATCATGGGGAGGAGGCTGAATGGAAAACTTAGAAACGAAGCTTTTCAAATGGAGATTAAATGTATAATCAAATAGTTTGCTACCTAAACCACCAGAAAATTAAATGGAGTACCACAAATTTGTTGGTTGGTTGAAACTGCAAACTGACTGAAAAAAATGTGACAGTAATGACATACACATATAGTATAACAAAAACATAAACAATAAAACTAAGCAATACAATACAATAAGCAATACAAAAAAAGGAGGAGATATGTGTAATTATGAGAGTTCACCAAAACTTATAGATTCTGTCATTACTAATACAATACCTGAGTTACAATAACAATAGCTGAGTGGAGAGAGTTACAAGTATTAATATAATGGACAGTTTACAATTATTCTTCACAACACCTTCGACTCACTTAAAAAAACAAAACAAAGACTCATATCAACAAAAATTCGTGATACTGAAACGTAAAAATCTCGAAGTACAGATATGCAATACTTCTTAAATACCTCCGGGAACTAAATAATTACCTTCCAAGCCTCTGAGGATGTAGGTGAGGCTGCCACGCACTCACTCACACACCACACTATTTATTACCAAGGTGACGTGTCATGAAACAGCTGGCGAGACAAACACACAGACATACACACACACAAATATACACGCCTCCTCACCTTTCCTTGGCCAACAGATGGACACAGGTGGGTGTTTAGGGAAGCAGCACGTCTCGCCCAAGGATGAGTACACACATGGTAAGGTGTATGAGCAGCACCAATGGAGTATGTAATGAGTTAGTGGTGTTGGTGTGTTGGTGAGTGCGTGGCCGACCAGTCTTCCTTGTTGTTGTGGTCTTGATCTTGATCTTGATCTTGATGTCACAGGAGGTGAGCTTCAGTAGTGAGAAGAGTAAGATAATGGTAGTCAATGGGTTAGAGAATGAATGTAATACCACCTGGATGTTAGATGAAAAGGAGTTGCAACAGACTAAAGAATACAAGTACTTAGGAGTGTGGATGAGTACAGATGGATGTGAGAGAGCAAAGAATGAAAAGATAAGTATGACGAATCAATGGGTAGGTCGCCTAGGGAGTGCAGCAAGAATGAGAGCATGCAAGTATGAGGTACTGAGGGAAGTGTGGAAGAGTGTGGCTGTCCCAAGTATCATGTATGGTATGGATGTAATGGCTTAGAATGAGAGTGAGATAGAAAAGTTAGAGGTGGGACAAAACAAGGTAGCTAGAATGGCTCTGAATGCACCTAGGTATGCAGCAGTAGACGCACTGAGAGGGGATATGGGGTGGAGCACTTTTAGGGAAAGGCAGATGAAAGCAACTCTGAGATATAAAGTGAGATTAGAGAGAATGAATGAAACAAGACTAACAAGAAAGGTATACTTGTGGACTCTAGGAGATAGCAAATGGGGAAACAAATGTGGGAAAATGATAGACAAGAATAGTATGTTAGTTAGGAGGGTGCACAGACCTTTTGAGGATAGACAGAATGTTGTTGAATGGAGAATGACAGATAGAAACAGAGAGGGGGCAGAGTGGGATGAGAGAAAATGGAAAAGGGAGATAGATAGAGCAGTGAAAGCGGATGGACTTAGCGAGTGGAAGAATAGGATGGATAGAAAGGAAACTCTGAGGTGGTATAGGGAGAAAGAGGCCCCAAAGCATGAAGTTTGGTATGATGGTAGCCTAGGTGGTGACCTTCTGTTCAGAGTGAGAGCGCAGTGTGTGGAAGTGAATGATAAGACCTATAGATGGTCAGAGGATAGGAGGAAAGATTGTGAGATGTGTGACAGGGGTGTGGATGAGACTGTGGTGCATCTGATGTTAGAATGCAAGAGGTATGAGAGAGCACGTGCGGATATGATGAGAGTGTTTCTGAATTAATTAGGGCATGAAATCAATGTGGTGGGTGGAAGGACTGGTTGTGAGTGGATGGTGCTGCTGTTGGGACTGAATGGTGTGGCAAATGGACGAATGATAGAGGCTGTGAAAGAATTCCTTGAAAAAGTGTGGAATGTTAGATTTAAGAAGTAATTCTGCTGAGTATTTCTTTTTTTCTGCTGTGTTTTTTTTGTGTTTTCTTACACAGGTGCTGCCGATTCAAAGGCAACTCAGATCTTGATCTTGACCTTGATGTCACAGGAGGTCATTAGCAATGCTAGAAGGGAACGAAAGAGACTGAATAAACACTGTAGGCGGTTGAGAAAAAAGAGGCGTGAATGTGATGCAGCTGAGAATGAGTATCAGAATGCATGGGAAGCATATGTGAATCAACAGCGACTGACAAAGAAAAAGATAATGAGTGCCAAAGGTAAGAGTGAAAGGAGTGTGATCCAGACTCTGAGAGAGAAAGGACTGGAGGGTGGACGTGAATGGTATAGATTTCTGAGAGGTGAGAAAATGTCTGAAAGTGAGAATGTGGAAAGTCTGAAAGTGAATGGTGAAGTTATCACAGAAAAAGAAAAAATGAAGGAGGCAGTTAAAAGGTTTTGGGAAGAAATAGGAGGGGTAGGAGAAGCCCTTGATGTGAGAGAAGGGTGTGTGTCTCTGGAAAGGAAAGATGCGAATGAGCTGAATGAAAGGATTAGTAGGGAAGAAGTTGAGAAGTGTGTAAAGAAGCAGAAGAATGGAAAGGCTGCAGGATTAGATGATATCCCTTATGAACTGTATAAAAATGGAGGGGAAGTGGTGATTGACTGGATGACTGACTTGTTTAGCAGAGTGTGGGAAGAGGAGCGAGTGCCGAGTGACTGGAATGAATGCAGTGTGACACTTATTCATAAAGGAGGTCATAAGAGTAAGAGTGAGATTAAGAACTATAGGCCAATATCCCTAGGGAATACAGTAGGGAAAGTGTTTAGTGCTGTGCTGAATGCAAGGTTGTGTAAGTGGGTTGAGAGAGTTAGGGTGTTAGGTGAAGAACAAAATGGGTTCCGTGTAGACAGAAGAGCGGAAGATAATATGTTTGTTGTGAATGAACTGATTGAAAGGAAAAAGAAAGAGGGTAGAAAACTGTATGTGTGCTTCCTAGATATAGAGAAAGCATATGATAGAGTCAACAGAAGTAGGTTATGGAATGTTTTAGAGAAGATTGGGTTAAGTGAGAAGATAGTTAACATAGTTAGAAGTATGTATGTTGGTACGAGAGCTAAGTATAGATTAGGTAACCTTGAGACAGACTGGGTGAAGAACGAAAGAGGTGTTAGACAAGGATGTAGCCTCTCACCAACCCTTTTTAGTTTATATACTGAAGAGCTAGCTGCCAGGATAAGAAGAATGAATGTGGGAGTGAAAGTTGGAGAGGACAAGATATGCATGTTACTATATGCGGATGATGTGGTTGTTATGAGTGAGTCGGCAGAAGAACTACAAAGTGTTTTAGATGTGATAGGAGGGTATGGAAGAGACTTTGGAGTGAGCTTCAGTAGTGAGAAGAGTAAGATAATGGTAGTCAATGGGTTAGAGAATGAGTGTAATACCACCTGGATGTTAGATGAAAAGGAGTTGCAACAGACTAAAGAATACAAGTACTTAGGAGTGTGGATGAGTACAGATGGATGTGAGAGAGCAAAGAATGAAAAGATAAGTATGACGAATCAATGGGTGGGTCGCCTAGGGAGTGCAGCAAGAATGAGAGCATGCAAGTATGAGGTACTGAGGGAAGTGTGGAAGAGTGTGGCTGTCCCAAGTATCATGTATGGTATGGATGTAATGGCTTGGAATGAGAGTGAGATAGAAAAGTTAGAGGTGGGACAAAACAAGGTAGCTAGAATGGCTCTGAATGCACCTAGGTATGCAGCAGTAGACGCACTGAGAGGGGATATGGGGTGGAGCACTTTTAGGGAAAGGCAGATGAAAGCAACTCTGAGATATAAAGTGAGATTAGAGAGAATGAATGAAACAAGACTAGCAAGAAAGGTATACTTGTGGACTCTAGGAGATAGCAAATGGGGAAACAAATGTGGGAAAATGATAGACAAGAATAGTATGTTAGTTAGGAGGGTGCACAGACCTTTTGAGGATAGACAGAATGTTGTTGAATGGAGAATGACAGATAGAAACAGAGAGGGGGCAGAGTGGGATGAGAGAAAATGGAAAAGGGAGATAGATAGAGCAGTGAAAGCGGATGGACTTAGCGAGTGGAAGAATAGGATGGATAGAAAGGAAACTCTGAGGTGGTATAGGGAGAAAGAGGCTCCAAAGCATGAAGTTTGGTATGATGGTAGCCTAGGTGGTGACCTTCTGTTCAGAGTGAGAGCACAGTGTGTGGAAGTGAATGATAGGACCTATAGATGGTCAGAGGATAGGAGGAAAGAGTGTGAGATGTGTGACAGGGGTGTGGATGAGACTGTGGTGCATCTGATGTTAGAATGCAAGAGGTATGAGAGAGCACGTGCGGATATGATGAGAGTGTTTCTGAATGAATTAGGGCGTGAAATCAATGTGGTGGGTGGAAGGACTGGTTGTGAGTGGATGGTGCTGCTGTTGGGACTGAATGGTGTGGCAAATGGACGAATGATAGAGGCTGTGAAAGAATTCCTTGAAAAAGTGTGGAATGTTAGATTTAAGAAGTAATTCTGCTGAGTATTTTTTTTTCTTTTTTTCTGCTGTGTTTTTTTTTGTTTTCTTTCACAGGTGCTGCCGATTCAAAGGCCTGGTTTTGGGGTAACCCAGACCTCCTGTGACATCAAGATCAAGATCAAGATCTGAGTTACCCCAAAACCAGGCCTTTGAATCGGCAGTACCTGTGAAAGAAAACACAAAATAAAAACACAGCAGAAAAAGAAAAAAAAAATACTCAGCAGAATTACTTCTTAAATCTAACATTCTACATTTTTTCAAGGAATTCTTTCACAGCCTCTATCATTCGAGGGATTGTATAATAATATACGGGAGCCAAGCAAATGCCTTTTGCTAGTAAGGGCTCCGTGCCTCACTCCAACAAGGTTGCCCACCAGACTGAGGTCAGGTATAAACAAGGATCTTTTCTGTATAAGATCCTTGGGTATAAATGTGTGGACAGTACTTACACGCAACACTAAACTATCACTCGGCCACCATCAAAGGGTCACCTCACTTCTTAACCTAACTGCACTTGAACAAAATAATAATAATATCCTATACATGATTTTAAACACAACATATGAATGCAAAGCTAAATTAACTCTAAATATGACCTCATAAGGGTAACAAGTGAATAGAGGTTGTAAAACATAAAAAATAAAGCATACAAATGTGCAAGGAAAGGAAAAGTAGGAGAATCAAAAGAAGCCAAGTGTTGTCACCAGCTGTGTACTTATTAAATTACTTAGTAGCAGAGCACAGCTTGGAACTATAGCTATCATTATTAAATTGGCAACTGCTTCACCAGGAATATTTGTTAATTAATACTGCTGTGGTTCGCACAATGGGTCAACTGGTGGAAAAGAAACTTTCTCTAGACGATCATTGTGACCTATTTCAATCGCATCAGTGGCATTGTGCATTATTTCAAATTTATTATCATGCATTCTTGTGATGATAGTGAAAGGTCCAAGAAACTTAGCTGGTGCGAGTTTCATAACCACCCAGGCAAAGATAGGCTCAAAGGTCGTATTTCTGGCCTTCTTCCTTGCGGAAAGAAAGACATCACTCGTCACTGCCTCTTTGTGCCTCTTGCGTTGAGCACCGTCCCTCTCTTCATCACGAATCTCCAAATTTCGCTTACCCTATCCCTCATGCGCCATGGGACAGTCTGTCAGTCGACGTGTTGAAACTTCCTTTGACCGAGAACGGTTTCCACTACTTGCTCGTTTGCATTGATAGTTTTTCACGGTTCAGTATCTTGATTCCTCTCAAGGAAAAATCTGCACGTTCTGTTGCACGAGCACTGATAGACGAAGTTATCTGCCGGTATGCGTCCCCTAAGAATATCAAGAAAACCTCAAGCTGTGTTTCTTCTGATCAGGCCATTCAACTTCTGGTGTCTTCGGGCGCGGAGAAACACCAGACTCTAAATATACTGGCGGATTCATATGTATTGAGTATTCTTCTAATATAATCCAATATACATCCTTACCTAACTCCTTTCTCACTCTTCACCTTGTATGTTCTGATATTCTCTACACAGTATCTAGCCTTGGTGTCAACATGGATACTTCTAACAATGTTCACCATCTTTCACTTAACTCAATTTTTTTTTTCTTCAAAAACTCTGCAAAGCATTTATTTGTACTGTCAAAGGCTTTATCTATATCTAGGAAACATGAATACAGTTTACCCCCATCATTCTTTTTTTACTTTCAATCATTTAATTCACAACAAATACTTAATTTTCTGCTCTTCTGTCCACTCGGAATCCATTCTACTCTTCACAAAGCACTCCGACTCTCAATCTATTTATACAATCTCTTATTCATCACAGATTTTGCCTTCTGTGTTCACAAAAACAATTGGCCAATAGTTCTTCAACTCATCCTTACTCTTATATCCTCCCTTATGTAGTAGTGTCACTCTATATTCATTCCACTTCCTCGGCACCCTCTCATCTGCCCATACTTGGTTAAACAATTCAGTCATCTTATCATTCACCACCTAACCTACATCTTTATAAAATTCACACGGAATATCATCTGGTCCAGCTGCCTTACCATTTTTCTGCCTTTTCACATTTCTCAACCTCTACCCTACTGATCCTTTCATTCCAGATACCTTCCCAAAACTTTGATTGCCTCCCTGATTTTATTCTGGTCTGTAACAAAAATTCACCATTCACTTTCAAACTTTCGATATTTTCACTGTACAACATCGTGTCACCTCTCACGAATCTGTACCATTCATGGCCAGCTTCAACTCTTTTTTTTCTCTCAAAGTCTGGATTACAATTTTCTCTCATTTCACTTTTGCATTCATAGTCTTTTTCTTTGTCCGTCACTGTTGTCTCACATATGCTACCCATGCATCCTGATATTCACCCTCAGTTTCTTCACTTTCATATCTCTTTTTTTCTTAGCAATTCAAAGCGTACGTGTAGCAGTAGCAGTATAGGCGACACTTCGAGTATAAATAGAAGATAATGCAATCCCCGACGACCTATTTCGCATCACGTATCGGGAAACTATCGAGTCTGATTCGGAAGCACGGTCGAGACGCAACACCAACACTGTGTTGCACGTCATCCACAGGAGTCATAGGAATGAAAAGTGGACAGTTATAAAAGAAAAAGATAGGGAAAATGATAAAAAGACTGATAAAGGAATTCATGAGTTCTATGTTGTGTTAAGGTCACGAAATAGCGGAGAGGAATAACATTAGTAACTCTTCAGTGCCGTCAGATCGCAGCAAGTGATGAGGGAAGATTATGGTGGATGGTTTTATCCTTATTCCTCGCTTCCCTTTAATTTCACGCTAAGTCTGGGAGGGTGAGGAATCAAGAGTACTTAAGAAGTTGCTTAAATCGGGGTTGTGAGGGCGTGGGAGCTGTGGAAAGTCGAGTTAGTGTAAAAAGAATCTTGGGTGGAGGAAAGTCACTCCTGACTGACTGGCACACAAGGCGAGGGACAGCATCCCATAGACTGATTAGATCATTAGAGTCACACCTTACGCGCCCTTGATGCTCTCTTGTTCACCGCGATAACACATGTGAAAGTATTAAGGCAGTCAGTAGTCAGCTTCACCAAACCACTGCTAACTGGATTGTTACTTCTTTTCATTATTGCACATGATATTTTTCGCTAGACTTTCCTCCTTCGTTACCTAAAAAGGATTATGTTCTGTCAACATGAGCAACACGAAGGGAGATGATGTGGAAAATATCTTGCTTTCTCTCATTCTTAAGAAAAATAGGAAATCTTGGGTGCGATCATTATATTTGGGTACATTTGGTACATGAATGATGCACATTTACTCAATTAAAGCCAATTCTTTCGCGAAAGAACACTCAATTACCTATTTCAACACGTGGATGATTGAAAATGAATGAATGAAGGATGTTTTAGATACCTACATTGCCGCCTTTATGAGACACATACACGTTTCTTTTAAATTTTTTTTTTTTAAATGTACGTGAATCTATTACTGGTTCCCGCTACTGTTCACTGTTAGAATCCCGCCAATACAAGCTTCACCTCCAGTCCTTCTTAGCTAACGTGTTAAGCATCAATGCTTTAATTGGGTTTTTGTGTATATTAGTGACCTTTGGATAAGATAATGGGCTAGGTAAAAGTATTGACTTAATGTCTTGAGCTTGATTGCCATTTCTCAAGTCTTATCTAAGTAACGATGCCTTTTTTTTCTTTTAGCTTTGTTGCAAATATTAGTGTTGCAAGGTAACGAAATACTAATATATGGCTACTGGACTGAGTTATTTTTTCAGTCATCTTTTAAGAAGTACTAATCATTTTAGTACTTTTTCTTCTACGTGAATACGGTTTTCTATTATTTTTTTCTCCACTTCACTTGAGAAATTAATCATTACTCGTTAACTTTCCAAATAGAGGAATTTTCCACAATACTGTCAATCACAAGTCATGGATCAATACATACATCTTCAAATAAGTGAGTTGTTCATTATACAGCCAATCACAACGCATGATACTGTATAGGTGAGATCACCAAACACAGGTGTCAATACATGTGTGCACATGTGTGCAGGTGTGTGCATGTATCCTTTCATAATGGCTAAGCAACACAGCTGAGCTTACCGCAGTCTCGTGGTTATTTTCTTTGCAATTATCTTACTGTAATCACCGACAGTATGACGTCAACATCCAGGGGAGAACGGTCGGGATTCCCATTCTAAAACACTTTATGATATCGAAAAGTTAATAATCTTTTTGTATTTGTTGTACTGTACATGATATTTATTTTTTTCTAGATTGAACTTTATCCGTTTTTTTTTTTGTCTGATTTTAATATCAAGTACTGTATCTTATTTTAAAAAGCAACTTTATATTAAAATTTGACAAAAAAAACTACAACGATGTACAATTTCAAAATATATAAATAGTCTCCACCTTGAAGACGTCACCATAACCTGGAGTGTCACCAAAGTAATTATCAATGTACACTCAGTTCAATAAAACAATCAACACTTCATCACAACTGTACCACGTAACACTTCCTCCTTACATATGTTCCAGTACTCTGTTTCCAGGCATCACCTGCATGCACCCCTACAGTAACATTAAGCTTCACCCTCCACTCCATACACAGCCCTTCACCACTACGTCCCCCACACATTCACTACCACACCTACACACTCTACTTACATCCCTGATTGACACACACTCAACATGACTCATCTTGCTAATCATCCAATCCTTACAATGCATTACGCAGCAACATTGGTCTTCTTTGCTTACTGTTACGTCAGAGATGTTAGTATTAATGTCGTTATCAATATATGAAATTTTACCTGGAATAAAGAATAAAGTAATAGGTGGACGGTTGAGGTGAGGTGGGGGTGTATAGCTTATCATTGCTCTATCAGTAGCCTTACAATAAATAACCTGTCTGTCTCACGCATCACACTTCCTGCCGATCAACCCGAGGCCAACACGCGTCACGAGAAAAAAACTAATCTGGTAAAGGTCATATTTTCTTTTCTTTATACTGCTCCCGGGAAGAACTATCAGCCATTCATTGGTGGTGGTGGTGGTGGTGGTGGTGGCACAGTACCCTCATGTTAGGGGAGTGAGTCTGTGCTGATAACACTCGCGTCCCGTCCCGTCCCGCCCCACTTCCCTCCAGTTTATATAAGACAGCGGACTCACTGCCATGTGCTCAGTGGTCGTCGAGCCACACCTTGAGAGAGACTCCCTCGCCATCCCACCACCACAGCCTCACACCAAGCAAGGTGAAACATAGGTCGTGCATGCATCGTACACCAGGATTGCATGGTCGTTGCGGGGACACCATTGTTACTGTGGCGTCCTCTGTATCGCACTCCTTCACCACCCTTCCCTTCATCTGGAGGTGACACACTGTAACACGTGAGGGAAGGCAACAAACCACTCCTTGCATGTGCTGTGAATGTGATGTTGTAATGTGTGTGTGTGTGTGTGTGTGTGTGTGTGTGTGTGTGTGTGTGTGTGTGTGTGGTTGTGTGTGTGTGTGGTTGTGTGTGTGGTTGTGTGTGTGTGTGGTTGTGTGTGTGTGTGTGTGTGTGTGTGTGTGTGTGTGTGTGTGTGTGTGTGTGTGTGTGTGTGTGTGTGTAGTTCACCTTGGCTAGAGGATCACATGATGTACTCGTGATCGTCAACCATTATCCTCCTCGAAAGAGCTGAGACCTCTCACACATCACACCCCACCATCCCCTTTCTCAAGGGGAACAACCACTCCCTGGCAGTGAAAAATCCTTAGTGACCTGAGTAGGGTTCGAACCCACGCCTTGACGGGTGACAGGTTTTTTTATAGACAGTCGTGAGGCAGGTCAGGATCTGGGGGCACACACTCTCTGGCTGCCTTTGCCCCCTGTCTCGCCCAGAAGCTCATTTAATGGGAGTACTCGCGGCTCCACTCTCTGCTCGGGGATGTAGATTAATGGGTAGATAAAGGGTGGCCTTGTCATGTTTACTTAGCATTTTGTTCATTTCGTTTTTTCTACGTTAAAAAAAAACTTTTATCCATACTACTACTACTACTACTACTACTACTACTACTACTACTACTTGTTTTCACGAATATGTCAATAATTCATAAGAGCTATGTTGCGGATGTGGAAAAAATTTTTTTGAACCATTTCATTAACATTATCAAAGAATTGAAAATTATCAGGATCATGCCGATGACACGAAGATCAGATCCTTAGGCAAATTACAAACCAGCGGGTCTCACAATCACTGCAGTATGATCTTGACAGCTTGCAAAACTGGTCTGACAACTGGCTCTTGAAACTCAATCCAGCTAAGTAGAAAGTAATAACCCTGGGAACACCTGCAAACAGCACATATGAATACCACTACAACATCAGTGGACAGAAACTGCAGCATGTGGAATCTGAGAAGGACCTCAGGGTAGTTGTCGATTCACGCTTAAAATTTGAAAACCACATTCTGGAAAAAATTAAATCAGCCAACTCAATGATGGGCCTTATTCGACTGGTATTTTCAACTCTCAGCCCTAACATGTTCCGGCCTCTATACACAGCTTTTGTTCGAAGCCATCTTGAATATGCACAAGCGATATGGTCGCCCAGATATAGGAGATTAGAAAAAGGTGTTGAACAAGTACAGGTGAGAGCTACAAAACTAGTGGACGATCTTGGCAATCTTGAGTACACTGAAAGGCTAAAGCACCTAGATTTACCAACTTTGAAATACAGAAGACACAGAAGTGATATGATTGAGATATGGAAGCATTTTCACATCTACAGGAGAGACATACTACCAGCATCTTTTAAACCTCTGGAGCGACCAAGCCGGCAACACCGCAAGCTTTTATTCCAACATGGACCTGCTGATGGAGTCTTTGGTGTACAGCATAATAACTTCTACTATCGAACGGTTACCATGTGGAACAAACTCCCTTCAAAAGTTGTTGAGGCCAGTACAATGGACCTGTTTAAAAAGCGCCTAGATGACCACTGGAAAAATGCAGCTTTTAAGTTCGACCCAACCGAGCCACCACCACAGCCATCATATCATGTATTACCACCTGAGAGCGCAGCATAGAGTCGACGTCTCGACTGGTCTGCGAAATGTACTTAAGTGTAAGTGTAAGTGTATGTTTGCTTGATGAATGAGCATAACATTGTCTGTGTATTGTAGACTTGCTCCATTCCTCTTCATGTTGTTTCCGGCGCCACGGTCTCTTTAACCTGTGTCTACCGCTTTGTCTTTATAAATAGGTGTCACTACATACACAACATACAAAGCACACTAGTATATGCATACAGTGTTATCTTTGTGACAGTACACAGCCTCACGCGCCTTCTGCTTGGCCACATTGTAACACAAACATCTGTATTATTTTTACGTTAAAATTCAAACAAATAGATAAAAATATGGTAATATAAATTTTCCTGATTAATCGTTTAATTTGTAGACCATTATCAAAGTGTACGTGAGTGACAGCATCAGTGTATAAAACACAATGGAAAATATACCGATTATCAACATCATATATTACAAAGAACATAACACTAAACATGACACTTTAGAGGTACGTTCTGAGGCAGCGACAACCTTCCTCTCCACAACACAACACTTACATCAACACAGAAATCCTTGAATGATTTGAATTTTTCACTCCTGTCCAAGACTTTCACTTTGCCAAACCAGAATATCCCTAGATAGATTATGTGAAAATTTCCCTTGAATGGTCATAATTTCCTCAAAACTATAATACGTTGCCATTATGTCCATTGGCACTTTTCAATAACCAATCCTGCTCCTAATTATCATAAAATCCATAATATATTGTGATATATCAAATATAATATTGTATTGTTCTAATTTATTATCATATATATATATATATATATATATATATATATATATATATATATATATATATATATATATATATATAAGATATTATCATTACTATTATTTGCATTATTGTTATTATTATTACTATCATTATCATTGCTGCTGCTACTGCTACTACTACTACTACTATATACTACTACTATTATTATTACTACTACTACTACTACTACTAATAATAATAATAATAATAATAATAATAATAATAATAATAATAATAATAATAATAATTAGCAACTCTTACAGGCCACAACCATCCGGCGGTACACACATCACCTCACCTTCACCCCTGCAGGAGACTGACGCCCCGCGGCACCACCATGGACAACACTTTCATGGAACACGTGCACACCTGGGCAGACGCAGGTGAAGCAGGGTGACAGGCTACCATAGACGGCTTCTGACCTACTCTCATTTTTCCACCTGATCCAAGGAGAAAATACCCAATATTATTATCATCATTATCATTATTGCTATTATTATTATCATTATTATTATTATTATTATTATTATTATCATTATTGTTACTATTACTATTTTTGAGTGCACGATCAAGCATCAAGATCAAGGTAACATTCCTCCTCTCTAACAGGCAACACACCGGTCGGGAGGAGTGGTCATCGCATCCACTGCACGGAGTCCTTTCTCTACTGCGTGGGCGGTTACAACCCCAGCCACGGCCCGCTGAGGGAGGTGAGTAGCGACAGTAACAGTAGCAGTAGTAGCAGTAGCAGTAGTAGTAGGAGGAAGAGGAGGAGGAACATAAAGAGGAGAGAAAACACCTGGTTTTTTTAATTTTCGTAAACGAACTTAGGATAAAGTGGTTAAATTTTCATGCATTTTAACATTTATTTTCTTTTCCTTCGAGAGTTTCAGTTTGCAACACCCAGGAGGGCGAAAAGATGCGCATTGCGAAATTGTTTTTACTCTTAAGAGATGAGTGACGCAACGTAAAAAGATACTCTCTGACCGACCAGGGCTTACGACAGCCCTCTGCTAATGGTGAAATAGTAGTAGTAGTAGTAGTAGTAGTAGTAGTAGTAGTAGTAGTAGTAGTAGTAGTAGTAGTAGTAGTAGTAGTATGGATAAAAGGTTTTTTTAACGTAGAAGAAACGAAATTAACAAAATGCTAAGTAAACATGACAAGGCCACCCTTTATCTACCCAATAATCTACATCCCCGAGCAGAGAGTGGAGCCGCGAGTACTCCCATTAAATGAGCTTCTGGGCGAGACTGGGGGCAAAGGCAGCCAGAGAGTGTGTCCCCCCCAGATCCTGACCTGCCTCACGACTGTCTAGTGCCTAGTCTAGTGTCCAGTGACCTCGAAATTGCTAAGAACGAAAAAACAAATACAAATTGACCACTAAATAGACTTTTACCAATAACGTCATTAGAGAGTGTAATAAGCTCCCGCCTTCCGTAGTTCAGGGTACCACAATAACTTCCTTCAAACTCAAACTCGACTACCATCTCCTCCAACAAGGTTTCCAATAGAGGTTATATGACCCGGCGTACTGCTGGCTGTTTGACTATATTGTTCGGATTTCATTGGGTTATGATCGTGTTTGCATTAGATAGTATTTACTCTATAATAGGTTAAGGACAGACCAACTAGTTTGGACCCTAGGGCCTGTGTGGTCTGATTTTCTTTGTAATTCTAGGTAATTTTTTCTTTCTCTCTCTCGCTCTCAGAATTCTACAGTTAATACATTCAATTCATGAGACCACGAATATTACTAACACATTTTCCTCCTCCTTCTTTTTCTCATTTTCCTTCATCCATCATGCAAGGAGAAGCCTAACTCACTCTCCTGACTTTCCTCAAGCCCGCCAGTTGTCACGTCCTCACTACTCCCTCCTTCCCTTTAAGACCACAGTCCCATCATACAAAGACGCTTTTAAACCCTAGCGTCAAGCCCTCGCCCTGCAATACGATGGCTGCTGGTGAGGGTTGAAGGACCAGGTTATGATAAGATGGGAGTGGATGGGTACAAGGGAAGATGGAGGTTTAGGTGGTGGTGGTGGTGGTAGTGGTGTTTGAGGTAGTAGATATGTGAGGGTTACTACCATTACTACTACTACTACTACTACTACTGCTACTACTGCTACTACTACTACTGTTACTACTACTACTACTATTACTACTACTACTACTACTACTACTACTACTATTACTACTACTACTACTACTATTACTACTACTACTACTATCTGAAGGGAAGAAAGTAGAGTGGTCCTTCCTATTGAAAAAAGAATAACGAAAAATCTTTATTTTCTACATAAAAAAAATGAAAATGCATTATGTCAAATTATTTTTTTCAATGGCAGATTTTCATTGACTTATTTGATTAATCCTCTAGCATAACGGAGCTGAAACGTATGAGCCAGCATAGCAACGCAGAAGAGGGGCGTCCACACACCCTTACTATCATTCTTTGTTTAACTTAAGCCTTATGCAACTTTCGGGTGGGTCCCTTGCTTTGCCTTGATCACGTGATGAGATGGTGATACTGACGTAGGGGATGGTGGTGATAGTAGTAGTAGTAGTAGTAGTAGTAATAGTAGTAGTAGTAGTAATAGTAATAGTAGTAGTAGTAGTAGTAGTAGTAGTAGTAGTAGTAGTAGTAGTAGTAGTAGTAGTAGTAGTAGTAGTAGTAGTAGTAGCAAAGAATGATACATAGTCAAAATAAAATAACACTATTATGTTCCGTTTCAGTGACTTGTGGTGAAAACATTTAAATTTCATGAAGCGGAAGACACGCAACCTAATCTCTCTCTCTCTCTCTCTCTCTCTCTCTCTCTCTCTCTCTCTCTCTCTCTCTCTCTCTCTCTCTCTCTCTCTCTCTCTCTCTCTCTCTCTCTGTAGGTTACGTTCTCATGCGGTCTGATGCTGTTTTAGCCTCAAACATCACTAATAATCACATACTGAGAACACAGACCACCTAAAAACTTCTTCCTCGACATCAAAGTTGAGGTCTCTAATCACACGTCAAACGAAACTCCTAGTCTGGTCCAGTCACAACACAACGTTGAACCAGCCAGCCGTCACACAAGTACAAGGCTTGGCGCATAGCTTGAGTGGAACCCGGAGTGCAGACAGACACCATCACCTTGCAGCGACCTTATGATGGCGGGCACGGACTTATGACTAATCTATATGGTGAATAAAACTAAACAATTACATTTACCCAGGCTATTATCTGCTAACCACTGGTGTTCTAAGGGATGAGGGTTGCCTGTAGCCCCTCAGGAACCATTGCATCTGAGTATCTTTTCTGCGTCAGATCATCAACACTGCCTCCCTTTCGTATAGGTGTGGCGCCTCAACCTGTCCACGGGGGAATGGGAGCGGCTGTCGTGCCCCGCCACCACCCCTGAGGCCAGCATTTCACACAGCCTCGCTACCTACCACCGTGACCTGCTCATGACGGGCGGCACATCCTACCCCTTCGGCAGCACCTTGACCAGTGAGGTGTTTGCGTGTGATCAGCAGACGGGGGAGTGGCGCTCCCTCCCCACCTCTGGCCCTGCGCCCCCCGCCCTCTACGGCCAGGTGAGTACTGTGCAGCTCAGGTGTGGCGTCCCGCTGCTTGTGCATCTCATCTAATTTATTGTTTCATTTAAATGCACACGAATATTTTTTCAGCCTTTATTAGCTTTTTTTAATCTAAACTAAAGATTTCACATCAAACTTTAAGTATAACAATCATTTCGCCAACTTATGTACCAATAGTAAATACCAAATCAAAGCGTACATGATAAAGGTATTAAGGTTTATTCCTTGGTGAGATGTATATAACATTCTAACATTTTACGAAACAAAACTGAAATGTTAGTCGATAATTTGTAATGAGAAAAAAAAAAAATTCCTGTATTTTCATTCCTGATTTAAAGTTATAGTTGAGTGATTGCTTCAAGGAATTTTAGTACAAATACAGACTGTAAATATTTTGAAAATTGTTAAGTTTTCGGCGATTTTATATAATTCGTCTCAAGAACTCCTAATATTTACACACACACACACACACACACACACACACACACACACACAC
Source organism: Metacarcinus magister (assembly GCA_029783475.1). Lineage (NCBI taxonomy): Eukaryota > Metazoa > Arthropoda > Malacostraca > Decapoda > Cancridae > Metacarcinus > Metacarcinus magister. The sequence continues at coordinate 4,216,900 of JAPQNM010000047.1, forward strand.
ACACACACACACCCCTTAGTCATGCACACATAAAACAAGGTCGATGGGTGTAAGTTTATCCACTCGAGTCCACACAACTATAATCCCTTTGAGTGAGTCACCGTCTTCCCCCACCACGCGAGGTACTTACGATGTTGTGGACCCGACAGTACACTGACCCTTCACATGCCATGAACGTGATGGCCTGACGCAGACGACCAGTAGGTTTATAGTAACGCTAAGTTCACTGTCAACAAAGGGGAAACAGCTGCTGAGGCACGTGAAGTTTTTGAAGACTGACTAGCAAAATTGAGGTTGCTACTTTAAAAGGGGAGATTACGTGAATTACAAACTAAGGCTGACTGGCAGAGTGTAGCAAGGAAGGACGACAAGGTGAAGTCTAGGAAGCAATAATGAAGGTGATGTGCCAGAGAAGGCCATTGGGAACGTAGACTGAAGGGGAGACTGAACGAAACCGAGACTGACAAGGTGCAACATGGGTGAGGGGGATGAGTAAGCGGGTTGAATCCTAGGCTTACTATATACAACCTTTACGTGTGTTCGCATCCCATGACTTGATTACAATATACTTAAGCTTCCGTTGAGTTTATGCTCGACCAACCGTACAACCTCGAAGTGGAAAAATCTGCTTCAAGTACCTGGGTGTTTTGTAAGGCTTGTAGGGAATGTTCAAGCCAGTGTTGTGCAGGTATTAAGACAGGTGTGTTGGCAGGCTGTGCGTAGGGCGGGGGACTATATGTATGTGGTGGGCGGCACTTCAGGCTTCCACTTCTCCCTCCACGCCCATGCACTCCACCTGCCCTCCCTCACCTGGACTCGCCTCGCTGACAACGACGCCCCCAGTAAGGTGAGTGGAAAAGAAAGAGGAAGACTTCAACAGAAAATAAAGAAACCACTTTTTTCTGTGGTTGCTTTTCTTTCCTTAGTTAAATTTTTGTATACTATAGAAATCATGACCTGTTTGCGTGTTATCGTGACGTGTTTATCCCGCAGGACGACGAGTCTCTAGGGCGTTACCGTGCGGAGATCGGAGTGGCGGCAGAGCGTGTGGTGGTGGTTGGGGGCGCCTCTGCTTTTACAGTCTTCCCTCTTGACCAGGTGAGGATATATGGGGTTTGTCGTTTTCCTTTCTTTCAAGTCACGTGGAAATCAAATAAATGAGGCAGGAATTTTACACACTGGTTATGAAAAAATGAATGCAATGAATATTTAAACAGGATATTATGTAAGTTAAATCAAATCTTCAACATTACTTAGGCATGTTATCTGTCCATTTATCTATCAACAAAATATGGAAAACAGAGTAAGAAAAAATGCTTCCGCCACCCTCCACCTGCAGCACGTAAACACAGGTGAATGATTGAACAGGTGAAGGGTTGGTTCAATCAGAGAACCTCACCGCAATTAATCCCTTCTCTCCACTCTTGTCTTCCCGCCGCAGCTGCCTGTACTCAGCGTCAACTCCGGCAAGTGGGAGATGCTATGGACCAAGCCTGACCCCGTGATGCAGACGTGTCCGAGTCCCCGCCGCTGCCACGCCGCCGTACAGAGGAACAATGGTGAGTGCCAGTGTCAGTTTCCATGACCTCTCAGCGGACGCCACTACGAATCTGATGCCAACACTACTAACCATTAATTGGTATTTTTTTCTTTATCTTTGACTTTATGTTGCTTCCCATATCCATAAGTGTGTGTGTGTGTGTGTGTGTGTGTGTGTGTGTGTGTGTGTGTGTGTGTGTGTGTGTGTGTGTGTGTGTGTGTGTGTGTGTGCGCGCATAAGTCTGTCTGTCCTTTTCTCTCCGTGTTTGTGCACAAGTTGACGTCGCGCGGCTGATGCTATTGTGACTATATGGTGTGTGTGTGTGTGTGTGTGTGTGTGTGTGTGTGTGTGTGTGTGTGTGTGTGTGTGTGTGTGTGTGTGTGTGTGTACAGCCACCTTTAAACAAACCTCAGCTAAATACCGGGAGTAAGTGACGGGGTACACCATCTGCCTGCCGACCAGTGTTACGGGCGTGTAGGTGCATGTCACACACACACACACACACACACACACACACACACACACACACACACACACACATACACACACACACACATACACACACACACACACACACACACACACACACACACACACAACTTTATCGTCGTCGCCGCAGATCTATACGTGCTAGGCGGCACGGACGGCAAGGAGGTGTTCAGTGACGTGTGGCACCTGAACCTGGTCTCCCTCGCCTGGACCAGACTCTCCCTCACGCTGCCCACACCACTCTACTTCCACGACGCTGCTCTCACCAAGGTGCGTCCCTGGGAGGACTTTTGCCTCCACCACCCCGACGCGAGGGTCTGGATGGTGGACGCAGCAGCATTACCAACGACGCTTTATTCTTAAAGTATGATTGCACACCTGATACTCGCTCGGCTGGAGGGTTAGGAAGCACCTTATGGGAACAGGGCAGATAAAGAGACAGAGAAGGTTAGGAGTCTTAAGGATAGGGAAGTAGTACTAATGATTCAGATCTTAAATATGACCCTCTTTCCCTTCCCGGCGTAGAACGGGTGCCTGTACGTGTATGGCGGTTTGGACAGTGTGGGCAGCGATCTGCGATCCGAAGCAGTCTTTCGAGCTCAACTGCAGGCACCGCCCCTGCTGGAGGCTGCCTGGGGAGCCTTCACTGGCCACTGCCCGACCCTTCTCTCCAATGACAAGAGTTACACCAGCAAGGACCTGCTAGCGGCGGGCGTCCCGAGGAGCCTGGTAAGGCGTTTGGCACGACTGCCTAAGAAGACCGACGACCTCTGACTTTCCTGACCTCATGACCTCAAAGCAGACGATGCAGATACATCGCTGGTTGTTGTTCCCTTACCGCGGGTGGTCATGCAAGGGACCTCCACCCTTCACCTAACGCCAAAGAGGCTGTTTCGTTCATGGCGAGTGGCTTAACGGATTCCCAAGGAAGAACCTGAAGGGTGCCCGCACACCTGCCGCTGCCGATGTTCCAATGTCACTCCCGCCGGAGGACCTGTCAACACTAGCACGGAGACGCTGTGCCACGTGCAACACAGCGCTGAA
>JAPQNM010000047.1:4224972-4234972 GCA_029783475.1 Metacarcinus magister
CGTCCACATCACCTCACGGTACTTGATGAGCATCTGCATCAACTGTGTGGTGACGCTTGCGTATGTCATCTGTGGGAGGATGACGAGACACATGACTTGGATGACTCAATGTATGAATGGAGGGATTTTTTTATCTTTTTTTATTTATCTATCTTTATGGTATGGGAACTGTTTCAATATACTGGTTCTTCTATCTCATAAGCAGGATTTTTTTCTTTTGATTTTTGTGTGTACCTATATATCACAAACTTTGCCTCTATTTCCATTAACAACAATTAAATTAATGTACTGTACTTGAAAGAAAAGAAAAAAATTAAGTATGAGTAGTGAGGAAGCAGTATAATATTATGAACAAAGAGAAAAATTATGGAGGAGTAATTGACAGGACAAGACAAAAAAACTAAATAAATAAATAAAATAAAAAGTTACACAAAATCAACTAAAAATAAGAGACAGAATTAAAAAATAGAATCAAATAAAAAAGCAAGTGGGAGGCAGAACATGACAACCAAAACTTCTCCAAAAACATGAAAAAACAGTACTACTAAGTGTGATAAGATGACCACAAGCATGACAGTATAGGTTAGAGTGACTCACCTCGTGGTTAAGCTGCTGTTCCTTGTCCTCAGAGCGCAGGTTCAGCTTGTGGCGAGGACTGGGTGGTAGGAAGATGTTGGGCGCTACAATCATGGCCACATTGTACAGTGACATCTTGTTGGTGGACTGGAAGGTGACCACACGCGCACACAGCTCCAGGAGGGCGTGTAGGGTGTCGCGGTGAGGCGTGGGCAGCAGCATCACCAGCATTGTGAGGGCCAGGACGCGCTCACCGATGTCTGGGATGCCTGCAGAAGGTGATGAAGGTGATTATGATGATGGTGGTGGTGATTGATTAGTGCTTCATCACTTCTTTTACTACATTGCCCAAGTCTATTTTACATACATTCATTCCTTACACACACATACACATATACAGTATACATACGGTGGCACTTATAGAAGGCAGGTGTGTAAGCGTGGGTAAGTAGGGGTTCAGGCAGCTCTCTAAGGAAGGTCTTAATGAGGGCAGCGATGTCGTTCGGCGTTGCGTTCCTGAGGGCAGCGTCGGCGGTGGCGGGAGAACTGTAGAAGTGTGAGTCCAACGTACGACGCAGCTGCTCCGTCTGTGACCTGCACATGAGAAAGGTAGATTGACAGATTAATAGTTGCGTAGATGAAGCTTAACTGATCTGAATGTTAGCATGGTAAGAGACCCTGGACGGTGCCTCGTGGTGTTAGGTCGTAGTGTTGATAAAGAATAATAGTGCAGCACCAAGCCAAGCCTCACCTGTGTCCCGGCACCCTCATGATGCCTTCCTGGTGCAGTCCTTGCCTCTCCAGCTGCCACGCCAACTGAGATAATACAAGGAATCATTAATATTAGTGTTCTGCAATCAGGAAAAACAACATAATGATCCATACGTTTAGAAATCTGAATATACTATGTGAGAACACTAAGGGTATGGCTTGCTTAGAAAAAATAGAATAAAATAGCAAGGGAACATGTTTGGTCAATGAAATAATCTAAAATATAAATAAACTAATCAAATTATATCTATGATCATTCCCTCAACATGCAAAATACGGTCTAAGTAGTTACGATTTATTTAACAAGACGAGTTTAATTGTGCCATTCGCTAATATGCCAACAGCTACAATGGTAAGCCAAGTCAGCCAGTATAGAGTGGACACCCTTTCAACATGACGTCAGCCTCACCTTATAGAAAACGAGTGGTACGCTGGCTTCAAGGGGCGACTCCGGCAGGAAGGTTCTGTCACGCTGCAGCAGACTTTCCAAGGCCGCTGCAAACACTCCACTCTCTGCCAACCCACCAACACGTAATTAAAATAAATAATATAATGAAACACCGCTATTCACTCACAAAAAATGTCCTTCCGTTACACTGGATAATTTCTTAGGTAAACATTTTCTTTCTCTCACCTTCCTTGGAGTGCTTCCTTTTCTTCACCTTCCTCCAGCGGTGGTGAATGTGGTGCTCGGTGAAGAGGATGTCCAGTTCAAGTAGTGCCAGGGAGGTGAGGCGGTGCAGGTCTGTCTCCTGCAGCCAGTCTACACGCGTCTGACCCGACCGTCCAGGCTCCAGCACCAGATTCTGAAAGGTGGATGTGTTAGTGTGGGTTTGTGTGTTCGGGAAGAATGTTCGTGTGTGCGTGTATGTGTGTGTGTGTGTGTGTGTAAGATTTTCACTTTATTATGTCAGTTATCCCAATTTCCTTCTGTCAACATCGTCACCATCTTTCTATTTTTCTTTCCAGTCTCCCTTTCATCTTCTCCTCCTCCTCCTCCTCCTTCTGCTTACTCACCGGAAACTCATCTTCGGAGTCCTGCTTTCCCACCCTGAAGCCAAGGTCAGTGTTGGAGGTGGATCGCTGTCTGTTCTCCCTGTCCTCCCTGTGCGGCCTGTTCTCCCTCTCCTCCCTTAGCGCCTCCCGCTGGTGGTACACTGAGTGGGACTTGCGTAGGTCGCCGCTAGAGGGCCTTCGTGAATCCTGGAAGAAAAAAAGAAAGAAAAGAATGTAAGAAAAATTGTAGTGTAGTTGATGTTGAATTATTATCATTATTATACTGCTGCTACTACTACTACTACTACTACTACTACTACTACTACTGCCACCCACCGTAACGACGTCTCCATCCTGGCGTGGGCGTGCCTCAAGGGGCGGCCTCTTCTCCTTCTCCTTGCAGCGGGCGTGTGGGATGTACACGGAGCCGATATACCGGTAGTTGAGCACTTGCACCTCTGTAACGCACACGGCAAGGTTCAGCGTACACACACACACACACACACACACACACACACACACACACACACACACACACACACACACACACACACACACACACACACACACACACTTATTGGTATTACGAAAAGGAAAATTATCAACATTCTTTATCATGTTTATATAAGTTTAAATGATAGATGCTCTCTCTCTCTCTCTCTCTCTCTCTCTCTCTCTCTCTCTCTCTCTCTCTCTCTCTCTCTCTCTCTCTCTCTCTCTCTCTCTCTCTCTCACCATGGTCGTCTCCAGAGGATTTGGGGAAGAATTCGTAGGCGCCTTGTTTGGAGGAATGGAAGTTCTTCACGTCCCTCGCTATGTCCCGGGCGTAGGACCTTTGGCGACGCAGTTCCTTGCCCTTGGTTATCCCCGGAGCGACCTTGGGCAGGGTGTCGAGCGAGGGTGCGCGGTACAGGTGCGGGGCGGGGTCATCCATCCACTGAGTCCTGTGTCGGGGTGGAGGAGAGGGTAGAGTGTCTGTGTGAGTGTGTGTGTGTGTGTGTGTGTGTGTGTGTGTGTGTGTGTGTGTGTGTGTGTGTGTGTGTGTGTGTGTGTGTGTGTGTGTGTGTAGAAGATGGAAGAGAAAGAAATGATTGAAGAAAATAAACAAAAGAAAAAGAAATAGAAATAGTAACCCATACATACCTGGAGGACGTGTCACTAGGGGGCGTGTGTCTCCTGCCGGCAACAGCATGAGGCCTGGGGGCGTGATGGTGGGCGTGGCGGTGCGAGTCAGGGAGGAAGGGCGTGGGGCCGGGGATGGAGGGGGAGGTGACGAGGGAGTGATTACCGGAGTCGAGTGAGCCCCGAGAACGACTGAGGTAAGGGTCAACCCACGACTTCGGATGCGGGTCCGGTGGAGTCCTGGGCGGCGACACTGAGTCCAGGGAGTCCGGGGTGGCGCTGCGGCTGCGTGTGCCCGTGCTGGAGTTCTGTGGGGTTGAGGGGTTGAGGTAAGGTGGTTGTCTGACGGAGGAGCTGATGGTGGGGAAGGCAAAGGGGAAGGTAAATGACTGGGTGACTGGATGACTGGGTGACTGGGTGACTGGGTGACTGGGGGGGACGGTAATGGACTGAGGGATTGGTAGTGTGATGGACGGATGGGAGATGAGTGAATGGAGAAGGTGATGGTGGTGCAAACTGATGAAATGGCTGACGGAGTGGCTGACGGAGTGATTGTAGGAGTGACAGGTAAATCGATGGACTGAACAGAGTATAAAGTAAATGGTCAGCTGATTAATCTTAATAATCATAATGCATTCAATAAAAAAATCATAAAAAAACTCAATCATTGAAATAGGTACATTGCAAATATTTGGTTTACTGTCTTTTTATATTAAGGAAGAGTATATATTAAGTATGTATAGTGATTATAAACAATAGATTAAAGATGCTTCCTTCCTCCCTTTCATTCTTACTTCCTTGTTCCCTCCCTTCCTCCCTCCATACATTCTAGTCCCCATCCCTCCCTCCCTCCCTCCCTGCCTCCCTGTCACACATACATCAGCATTGGAGAAAAAGCTCCTGATGTCTGGCTTCTGACGCTGCTTCTTCCTCCTGATGATGGTGTTGACAGTCCGCACACGCCTCTTCAAAGCCTCCTCCTGCACGAGTAAGTAAGTAAGTAAGTAAGTAAGAGGAGGAGTGAGTGAGTGAGTGAGTCAGTAACGAGAGGATGACAAAGGACAATAGCAATACCACGAAAGACAACAATAACAAGAGGTGGAAGAGGAAGTAGTGTGTTACCTGACGGGGGTTTAAGGTGCCGAAGAATTTGCTGAGGGTTACGTTGTCCTCCGAGAGCTCTGAGTCCTCCTTGACGGGGATGCCAAGACCCTCCAGGAAGTTCTCATCTGATTCCACTTCTTCTGTAGGGAATGAAGGAGGGAGGGAGGGAAGGAGGGAGGGATGAGAAGGTGTGGATGGATGGATGGATAGAAGAAAGGAAGAGATAGAAGAGACATAATTTGGTATTGTTTATAACCTCTCACGCAAACTTCCCTCACACACACACCCACACACACACACACACACACACACACACACACACACACACACACACACACACACACATACCGTCATGGCTGCGTCCTTCCTCCTCAGACTGACAGGTAGAGTTCGAGGATCGGCGTCTGTATGTGAGCACCTCGTTCCAGTAGTCCTCCATGTCAACTCCAGCATTGGCCTCCATGATTGGCCGAGGGAAGGGAGGAAGGGAGTGGGCGGCAGGGAGAAAGGTGAGGGACTAGAGGGTGCGAGGGATGGATGGGTGGAGGGAAAGTGATTGATATGCAACACAGGGATAGGAGAAAGGAAGAGAAAGTGATGCTAAGAGTGGGATAACGGAAGGAAGGGAGGGCTGAGGGAGGGAAAGTGAGTGATATGCAGAGGGAGGAGAAAGAGGAGGGATGAAGAGTGAAAGGGATGTACAAAAACGGAGGTTAGATTATGATTAGGTAAGGAGAGAGAGAGAGAGAGAGAGAGAGAGAGAGAGAGAGAGAGAGAGAGAGAGAGAGAGAGAGAGAGAGAGAGAGAAGAGGGGGGGGGGCGTAGGACAGAGCCTTGCCACGTAGTATTGTAATCACAGGTCTGTCCTCATTTTGCACCTGGAAAGAGGAGAACAAACAGGTAAATAAATAAGTAAGTAATACATTAATAAATAAATAAATAAAAATGAACAAATAAATACATAAATCAAAATAAATAAATAAATAAATAAATACATCGATAAATGAAAATATCAATGAAAGATGGAAGAAAAGTAGTGGTGGTGGTGGTAGTAGTAATAGTTGTAGTAGTATAAGCAGAAGAAGAAGAAGAAGAAGAAAATCACCTTCATTAACACTAACTATATTAACAACAATAACTAACACCACCACCACCACCATCACCACCACCATCACCACCATCATCACCACCACTTGCCTTACGTAAATCATAACACACACCACTTTCTCTATCACTCCCTTACAGTACAAAACTTTAAAACACATTTCACCACACCACTCACTCAGCCGTACATTCCTTCACCCCACCATACAAAGAGGCATTTCCTTCTATACATCCCTTCCAAGATAGCAAAATGAAGAAAAAAAGAAAAAACAGAAGCCAAGATAACCCAACAAACAGCTATTACATTGATACGTATGGAGGAGATTAGTAGACTTCCTTTGTATCACCTTTAACTTAACCTTCTTGTACCCTTTTTTTTATCAGTTCCATACGTTGCCCCATCACCTCCCTTTCTCCCCCGTCGCCTTCCGTTATCTTCAACCCTCCCTCTAGACCCTCCCTCCGTACTCTTGCTACCCTCCAAGGTGAACCGTGATGCAGCAATTATAGAGTTCCATAATAATAAGATGCACCTCTATGGTAGAATTTCACCTACTTGTTACCTTTTCACCCCCAAGGACGCTTTTTTGTGCATGTCTGTGGTATGAAAAAACAGGCACAGGCGTAAGGTTAATCTAATCTTCCGTCAAAACAATCGAGAGTCGTCTGTTTTTTATTTGGGTGGATGAAAGGGACGCCAGCTAGTGATGCAACTCTACTTTAGGATGCCATAACAAGGACACGTTTTCTATGAATGTCAATAATCAGGGAGGACTAATAGTATTTTTTCATGTAATGTGTTTATGACATGTGATCTCTTCTGGTGTGAAATACAGTGTAAATCAAGACAAACATGAGGTATAAATTCACGAGAAACTTCATTGAAAAAAAATAATAAATAAATAAATAAACAAGAAACGGGAGCAAGAAAGAAAAGAAAAATATCTAGCATATCTAAAGGGCGACCAAATTATAATAAAGTACTATAAATAAATCACAGTTTCAAAGTAAGTTGACCTTGACTCATTTTAAGCTCCAGCAACAACTCAACAATTAAAAAAGTTTCCCCCCAAAAAATGTAATATATCAAAAACACTGTAACTTCAACTATTTCACCCATAAAGGAAAAAACAAAACAAAAGAGGATGGAAGAGAAACAGGAGAGAGAGGAAAGAGGGACAGGATGGAGGAGAAGAGAACAAGAAAAGAGAGAGAGACAACAGATAGAAGAGAATTAAATAGGAGAGGCTGTTAATAAATTACTACCCTTCTTACCCCATCTCTTAGCCTCAAAAACTAATCCATCCTTTAATAAATTACAACCCATTACACGAGCATATAAAACAACTGCCCCAAAACAATGACGCATGAAGGACACTTGGAGGAGAGAAGGCCCAAGGATGAGAGACATATACATATACATGTCTCTCATCCTTGGGAAGGCCTGGGAACTGAGGGTGGGGCTGAAGTTGGAGGTAGAAGAGTTGGGGAGGAAGGGGTGTGTCTGGTTGGGTGTACACACGTGTAGGAGTGCGTGTATACCCGCTTCTTCGCCCCCCCCCCACTTCACCCTCCCCACCCCAGCACCATGATAAGGCCTGTTGGGTGGGTTGGCTGGCTCTGAGGGTGATGTGTAGGCTGCCAGAACTTTAATTAGGTATGTATACGTATGTTGTTTAAGTACAGTGAAGAAGAATGATAATGATGATAATGATAGAGAAAAGAATATAGATAATAGAAGAAACAGAAGAACCCACAGTGTTAGTTACCATCCAGAACGTCAACGACAACAACAACAACAACAACAACAACAACAAAAACAACAACAACAAAAACAAAAACAACAACAACAAAACAACAACAACAACAACAACATAAACATTATTACAATAACCACAAAACCTTTGATCCCTAAAATGCAAATAATATAAACTGTTGACTTATTCATCACCAATTCAAAGGGAGGAGACCACACACACACACACACACACACACACACACACACACACACACACACACACACACTCCAGCACGCGCATGCAGACACTGTGGGTACATTTTCGCCTGCCAAGGGTACACACGTGGCCATCTTTACCATGATGCCCCTGCCTGCACCTTCTGCGTGTCTGCCCTACTTCTGCCTCCCTCCTCCTCCCTCCTACCTCCTCCCTCCCGCTTCCATGCGCTTGGGAACAGACAGGTTTTTTTTCTTTTCGTCCTTCAGCCTACAACAAAAAAACAACACACTCGCTGGCTGGCTCACTATCGTGTTATCTTCAGTAAAATGTTGGTTTTTCTTTCATGTGTATGATTTGTTTTCACTTTTTAATGGTTTTGTCTCTGTTATATCTGTATACCATTAGTCAACCAACCGTCTGTCTGATTATTTAGGTAAGATAGAAACAAGGTCCAGCAGAGTATTGGAAACTATATATTACTTATATTTCTACTACTAGTATTTATTTTACTTATAATAATAATAATAATAGTAATAGTAATAATAATAATAATAATAATAATAATAACAATAACAATAACAATAATAACAATAACAATAACAATTAAGTTTTACATCATACATGTTGTAAATAAACTCAATCTCAACATTTGAATAGACTTAAGAGGAAAACATTCAAGTTAATTCCGCTAAGTGTGTGTGTGTGTGTGTGTGTGTGTGTGTGTGTGTGTGTGTGTGTGTGTGTGTGTGTGTGTGTGTGTGTGTAGGCCCGGGCGGCACCTACATCAGCTGCCTACTCAGGGTACGAAAAGATACCGTTAGGCCTAATGTGCTGCTACTTATCATGTCACTTCGTGCAAGCCTCCCCTTCACACACACACACACACACACACACACACACACACACACACACACACACACACACACACACACACACACACACACACACACACACATCCTCATAGTTCTCTCTCTCTCTCTCTCTCTCTCTCTCTCTCTCTCTCTCTCTCTCTCTCTCTCTCTCTCTCTCTCTCTCTCTCTCTCTCTCTCTCTCTCTCTCACACACACACACACACACACACGTCATGTGTGATAATAAGGCAGGGCGGCCTCTTCATATTTGGGTACGTCTTTAGATATCCCGAGAGAGAGAGAGAGAGAGAGAGAGAGAGAGAGAGAGAGAGAGAGAGAGAGAGAGAGAGAGAGAGAGAGAGAGAGAGAGAGAGGCAGCATCACACATTTCCATAACGACTAACATTTCTCTCTCTCTCTCTCTCTCTCTCTCTCTCTCTCTCTCTCTCTCTCTCTCTCTCTCTCTCTCTCTCTCTCTCTCTCTCTCTCTTTACTACTATTACTACGCCTTCTTGTTGCTCACTTCTCTCAACACACACACACTCACTTGGTAGCTCAGTGGTAACAACTCGGCCTGTCACTCGGCAGGCTCGAATTTACGCCTTACTCAAGGTGCAAAGTTTCACTGATCTTCAAGCAGTTACTGTCCTCCTTGAGTAAGGGGATGGTGTGTGTGTGTGTGTGTGTGTGTGTGTGTGTGTGTGTGTGTGTGTGTGTGTGTGTGTGTGTGTGTGTGTGTGTGTGTGTGTGAAAGGTCACAGCCTTACCCATAGATCAGGTTATAATGAGTTGTAAACTCTCTCCGGGAGGGTGATGGCTAGCGATCACGAGTCCAGCGCGTGATCCTCAAGGCCATGGGGAATGACAGACACACACACACACACACACACACACACACACACACACACACACACACACACACACACACACACAGTTGTTATCGATCTTTAGTAGGACTAGTGTGATATGAAGATAATAAAAACAATAAGAATGATACTACAACTACTACTACTATTATTTTTACTACTACTACAACAACAACAACAACAACAACAACAACAACAACTACTACTACTACTGCTGCTGCTGCTGCTACTGCTACTACTACTACTACTACTACTACTACTACTACTACTACTACTACTACTACTACTGCTGCTACTACTACTACTACTACTTTGCTACCGAAACCTTACATTTTTCTTCCTCCTCCCCACAATACCGTACTTTTCCTCCCTATCTCTTTATTTCCTCCTCTGCTTCTCCACCCTATCCAAGCCCCTTCCACCCACCCATCCACCCATTCCTAACAGTTCTTCGTCCCTCCACCTACTATCCACGCCCGCCCTCCACCCCCCCTTGCCGCCACCTTGTCCTACCCTACATGAGATTACAGAGTCGAAGCTTCAGACCACGATTCACACACTTGAAAGCTTTAACGAACCCTACTTCCTCATTCCTAGCTGTCCGGGGTCTCTCTCTCTCTCTCTCTCTCTCTCTCTCTCTCTCTCTCTCTCT
>JAPQNM010000047.1:4237472-4254972 GCA_029783475.1 Metacarcinus magister
AGGGAGGGTAGAAGTGATAGAAGAAAGGGAGGGAGGGAAGAAGTGATAGACGAAAGGGAGGGATAGAGGGAGGAATGGGGGTTAAGGGAGGGACGAAGAGGGAACGGTCAGTGTCTTGTGGCTCCTCATCACCCTGGCACTGTTCCCTACGTCCCCAGTGCCACCTCGGTCATTCCCCTTCCTTACCCTGACCTCCACCACCCGCAGTTCATTAGACACACAGAGTAGTATACGGTGAAGGAACGATAAGGGAGCCAGTGAGGAAGGGAAGGAAGGAGGAGGAAGATGAGATGAAGAGAAAAAGGCAAAGAGAGAAATAAAGTAGATAAGGGTGGATAGCAAAGGAGAGAAGAGATGAGATGAAGAAAAAGAAGGGAAAATAAAAATAGATGGGAAGGGAGGAAGAGAGAAATGAGGAAAATAAGGAAGGACAAAAGAAGAGAAGGAGTATAAGATGAAGAAAACACATAGAAATAATGAAAAAAAAAGAGGAAGATGAATGGAGGAGGAGGAGGAGGAGGAGGAGGAGGAGGAGGAGGAGGAGGAGGAGAAGAAGGAAGACACCAATAGAAGGGAAGATGGGAACAAGGGTGTATGATGAGAGGGAGGGAGGGAGGGAACATAGGGAGAGAACAAAATAAAGAAGGGAACGAAGGAGGAGGAGGAGGAGGAGGAGGAGGAGGAGGAGGAGGCTGGGTACTATATACAGTTCAGAGGGGAGAGAGTGGTGTGTGTACAGTCCCTTCCCCTCTCGCCCCTCCAGCTTATCTCCCCCTCACCCCTCACCCCTCCCTCCTCCCCCCCTTCCCCACTACCAGGCTGCCCCGTATGGGTGTGATAAGGGGCGGCACATGACCTCCACCAGCCCGGCAACACAGCCACCTGCACCAGAGGAGGAGGAGGAGGAGGAGGGGGGGGGGAAGAGGAGAAAGAGGAGGGAAACGATGATAAAAACAAAAAAACAATTAAGTAAAAAAGTGAGAAGAAGCAAACTTCACAAGAAAGATGAGGAGGAGGAGGAGGAGGAGGAGGAGGAGGAGGAGGAGGAGGAGGATTGTGGCACTGAATGGGATGAGTGCCAGTAGCCTTATGTACCCTCTCACACTCAGCTCCTCCTCCTCCTCCTCAACTACTCATCTCTTTCCTCCACTCCTTTCTCTCCCGTCTCATCCATCTATCCATCCTCCACTTTCCTCTCTTCAACCTTCTATTTTTCTTTCCTCTACGACTGCTTTCGCCTCCTTCCTCCTTCCTCCTCTTCTCTCCTTTTCCTATTCTTTCTCTTCTACCATTTTTTTCCGCTCTTCTCCAATGTTTTCCTATCTCTCCTACGCCATCAGTTTCTCTCTTCTACAATACTCTCTCTCTCTCTCTCTCTCTCTCTCTCTCTCTCTCTCTCTCTCTCTCTCTCTCTCTCTCTCTCTCTCTCTCTCTCTCTCTCTCTCTCTCTCTCTCCACTCTTCCCTCCTCCGTTAGTAAGTCTTCCCTGTATTCCACACAAGCCTCCACAGCCTCAACTTTGTTCCCTCTCCTGACCTTCCTTCCCTCCTCTCTTCTTTCTTCCTTCTTATCTACCTCATCTCTCCTCCTCCCTTCTTATCTATGCCTTCCTCTTTCTCTTCCTGTCTTTCCTATCTGCTTTTTCTTTCTCCTGCCCTTTCTTACTTTGTCCCTTGTCTTCCCTTCCCTTCCTCACCACTTCTTCTCTTCCCCTCCCCTCCCCTCCCCAACCTTCTCCTCAACACGATCTTTGCATAAAATTCTGTAACCAATCAAATTCTCCACTTTTTTTTGGTGTCTTTCGGTGTCCTCCCGCCCTCTCCTGGGTGTTCCCCGCCCCGCCCTCCCGATGACCATGACCCAGCAAACACAGGGTCACTCCCAGAATACCCCTGAAGATCACTGGGTCAGAGGCGTCACCCTGACGCTGCAGGAAGACTAATGGTTGCCAGCCAGACCGTGTATGGGCGGACCCGCACCTACACCACCACCCGTACACAGTGATGCGCACATGAGCTCAAGTACACACAGCCACACACGTATCCTGCCGAGCGCATCTCCCCCTACACACACACACACACACACACACACACACCCACACACACAAGGTTGTTCCGGCGTGATGGAGTTCTATCCACTATGGACAATAACAAGGTTGGTCTCCACTTCCTCCGCGGAGACTGTACTTAGAGTACTTAGAGGGATGACAGGGTACACAGGGATGTCCTGCCTGGCTTGACTCGGTATTAGGGAAGAGGCTCACTATCAGGGCCGAGTCACGCACGTCTTACTGGAAGAGACGCCCCCGTGCAGTGCAACACAACGAGGCAACACTGGCACCTTCATGCAGCCTTCATGATGACTCTGATGACATATACATTCGGGGTCCGGGTTCTCGGTACTGCCTCAAGGGTGAAGGACGTGCAGTGCCGCCACCACCACCACCACCACCACCACCGAGGGGCAGCCACCGCTGATTCGGGTAATTGAAAACGAGGGAGGAAGTCAACCCTTACTGCCGGGGAGGACTCATGAGGGTCCCTAGAGATGCTCCCTACCAGGAAACTTGGCCAGGTGTCACGTGGTCCCGAGAAGTTTCCGACGTAGTCCTGCCGCTGGACCCTGGAGGAGGAGGTCCGTGTGGCCCCGGGAAGGACGCGTCAAGGGTCATGCAAGCAGTCAGTTGTGATGGGAAGTGATGGTCCGTGTCCTTCCGTTAATCAGCCCCTTCATCCCTCCCTCCATCCCGTCAAGTAGTGTCATTTCTCCAACACATTTATTCCGGTTTTTCCAGTAAACATACCAAGTGATGCATAATGCCGGGCCAAGTATGGAGGCAGAAGGTCGCGTGGGGATGGTTACATAACCTGTGCCAACCACCAGGCCAGTCAGTGATCAGTTGCGTGGTGAGCCGGGCTGCCTGAAGGCCGCCACCCGATTACTGCATCAAAGTAACCCTCCAGCAAGCTGCCACAGCCCCTGTGTACATCAGCCATGAGTACATACCAGGCCAGCTAGGTGTACGTACCCAGCCCCAGCGTGTGGGCGAGGCAGGCAGCCCCAGACAAGCGGTACGCGGCTTCCTGTGCGTCACCCGCGGCGCTGCAGGGCACGAGGCGCACCACACGGCGTCCTCTCTCCGACGGCCCCTGAAGGTCACGCCGCCCGCTCAGTGGAAATATGGCGACGACTACCCCAGGGCGCCTGTCCCCCCCTTCCCTGAGTACGCCCCGCCCCACCCTGACCACGGCCACGCTCGTCCCCACAGACCACCTTCAGTACTGCGTCGCCGCCGACCCCGTCACCTTCAGCTTGTCAGGACTGTAGCGGGACACTGTACTCTGCCTCAAGGTGACGCCTCGTCCCACCACTCAGCCCACCCGAGTCCCCACCACCCACGCACTCCCTCCACTCCCTCCTCCCCTTGAGAAGCAGCATCCATCGCCTGGTCAAGTCCACTTAAACAACAATATGTATGGGAAGGAAAGACGTCATCATCGCGGGCTAACCACAAGTCATGCCCGTCCTTTTGCGTCGCACATCACACCCCACGTCCCTTCACACGCCCCTCCACGCCTCCACACAGAGATACATGGAAATAAACACATTGAAATAAAGCGCACACAAACACCACGCACCACTTAGGTTTACACTGTCGCTAGGCTAAGAAGCTCAAGAGGCTGTGAACGGCAGAACATCGCGGACACCAGCATGAGACAAGACAATCAGCGGGGAAATAACATATAAGTTTCCTTGCGAGCCTAAAAACCTTAACGGA
Organism: Metacarcinus magister; assembly: GCA_029783475.1. Lineage (NCBI taxonomy): Eukaryota > Metazoa > Arthropoda > Malacostraca > Decapoda > Cancridae > Metacarcinus > Metacarcinus magister. The sequence continues at coordinate 4,241,251 of JAPQNM010000047.1, forward strand.
AGAGATATTCTATGCAGTGTATCAATGGACAACACCGTCTAGGGTACACCACAACACCCCGCAACACCCCCCTCACTATCCCCTACACTCTTCCCGCCAATCTTACCCCCTCCCCCCCCCCAAGCCAGCCACGCAAACAGCCTCTCCCCCCTCCCCCCCCCACCCACCCAAACCACCATATCTACACGCAACCAGGTGTTCTCTCTCCCCCTCACAGGTGTCTCTCCCTCAACCTCGCTTCAAAACATCACCTTACTATAACCAGCACCTCCCCTCCCCTCCCCTCCCCTTCCCCTTCCCAGTACACGCACACGTCCATACCCACCACGCCACGACGCACTCTCTACCTTTCCTTCTCTTCCTTCTCTCTGTTCTCGTCCTCTCACTCACTTCCTATGCACATCTTCATCTATCGCTGCTTATTCCCCCTTCCCTCCCCTCCCATCCCTCCTCAGCCTTACCCCCGCCACCTTCCCTCCCCTCCCGTCGCTCCACCCGTGTGTGAGGTGAATAAACAATCATGTAAACAAAGAAGCAAGAAATAAATGAAAGTATGAGTGAATTAGTGGATGATTAAGAAGGAAAAAAGTTAATAAATGAGACTGTTAAATAAATGAATGTATATAAATAAAGTAACAATATATGAAATAAATATATGTATAATAAAGACAAAAAAACAAGAACAAAAAAACTTTACGATGTTTTTTTTTTTCTTCATCCTCTTCACTTATTAGTTATTCATTGCGTTACTCCACACACATACACACACACACACACACACACACACACACACACACACACACACACACACACACACACACACATGTTTACATCGAAGGGGGTGGTGTTTCTTGTCAAGACATGACTGTGCATAAGACGAAGAAGAGAGAGAGAGAGAGAGAGAGAGAGAGAGAGAGAGAGAGAGAGAGAGAGAGAGAGAGAGAGAGAGAGAGAGAAGAGAAAAAAAGAGAAAAGAGAGAGAGAGAGAGAGAGAATAATACAAATGGTAACAACAAGTACAACGGAATGACCTTGAGAAAAAAAAAACTGTTGGGCGCAAGAAAAAAAAAAAAGCATAAATAAGCGCAAGAGGAAGAGGAAGAGGAAGAAAACAAATGAAAGGGAGAGAAAACACAACACAAGGATTAAAAAAAAGGGCGTTAGGAAGACGATAAATAAGGGAGGTAATTAAATAACTGGTCATCTTTTACTGGACACACCCAAGAGAAGGGAGGGAGGGAGGGAGGGAGGGAGGGAGGGAGGAGGAAGGAAGGAGGAGGGAGGGAGGAAGGAAAGGAGGGAGGGAAGGAGGGAGAGAAAGAAGGAAGGAGGGAGGGAAAGAGGGAGAGAAGGAGGGAAAGAAGGGAGAGACGAAGAAAAGGAGGGAGAGAAGAAGGGAGGGAAGGAAGGAGGTAGGGAAGGATAGAAGGAGGGAGGGAAAGAGAAGGAGGGAGGGAAGAAGAGAAGGAGGGAGAGATGAAAGGAAGGAGGGAGGTAAGAAAGGTGAAAAGGAGGGTGAAAAGGAGGGAGAAAAGGAGGGAGGGAGGGAGGGAGGGAGGGAAGGAGGGAGGGACTCGTTCACTGGGTCAGTAGGAAGTGTGAGTACTCCTCCCTGACTCCCTCCTCAACATTCCTTCTCCCTCCCTCCCTTCCCTCCCTCCCTCCCTCCCTCCCTCCCTCCCTGTCCTTACCATCGTACAGTACGTAGACAACCTTGTCCCTACCTTCCTCTCCCTCCTTACCTCCCTCTCTCCAATCCTCTTCTCCCTCCCTCCCTCCCTTGTTTCTACCCTTTTTCCTTTCCTCCATCTCTCTCTTCCAGTCCCTTTTTTTTTCATAGTTTTTGTTCTCTCCATTTGTCCCTACCTGCCTTCTCTCTCTCTCTCTCTCTCTCTCTCTCTCTCTCTCTCTCTCTCTCTCTCTCTCTCTCTCTCTCTCTCTCTCTCTCTCTCTCTCTCGTTGCCTTAGGGTGAAGGGCAGCAGTTAGGATGAAGGGGCGGGGGGGGGTGGGGGGGGCGTTAGGACCGTAGAGGACGCTAGGTGGGGCGTTTCCTAACCTGTGTGTGGGGTGGGCGGGGGTGGGCGGGGTGGTGGGCGGGGAGGGGGGAGGGGATAGGGGGGAGTATGTAGGGGACGAATTATCCCCTATCACCTATCCCTCTATCCCTCCCGTGTTCCCATGTTGAATGCCTTGATCCCTAGCCCAACATATCCTTTATTCTAGCCCAACAACACACTAACTTCATTATTTCTAGCCCAATTTACTACTTACTCTAGCCCAACTTCACTAATTCCAGCCTAACTTCATTAATTCTAGTACATTTCCATTAATTCCAGTTCCACTCCATTAATTCCACGCCCACTCCACTAATTCCAGCTCAATTTACCATTCACTCCAGCCCAATACACCTTTAATTCCAGCCCAACTCCGCTAATTCCAGCCCAACTCCACTAATTCCAGCCCAATTTACCACCCTTCCTTCCAGCCCACGAGGGAGTATCAGCAACATTTAAGGGGTATGACGTGTGCCTCCCTCCCACGCACCTAACACACTGACGTCACACTCCCTATACCTGAAGGAGGGCTGAGAAGGGGGATGCAAGGGGACAAAGGACACACTAACTATCAAGAATAACGAAGGAAAACGTACATGGGTCAAAAAAAATATATATATACGTACAGACGAAAACGTACGTGAAATAAATACACATGGAAAAAAAAAATTACGTACATAGACAAGTTTAAAAAAAATAAATAAATAAAAATCGAGTGTATGTATGTATGTATGTTCTATAAAATATACATAAATACGTACATGAAGAAAAAAATACGTACTGTAAAGACAAGTTAAAAAAAAAAAAAATAGTCGAGTGTATGTACGTATGTATGTATGTACGTATGTATGTATTGTACTTACCTGTTAATGAAGGTGAGGTGTAAAACGCGACAGGTAAGCAGCCTCGCCTACCTGCACACAAAGGAACCCTAAATAAGGTAAATGAAGATATACCTAAGTGAGCACCACCATGTGTTAGGACCCACGCCTAAAGGAACGTAAAGGAACTAATTGTGCAAGATAAGGCTGAAGGAACGACGCCCTCATGTGAATACTCAACCACTTAGCGAATACAAGGATGGAGGGAAGGGGAGGGAAGGAAAATGATACTACTTACGGAATAGAAGGAAAGAAGGAAAGGGAATAGAAAGACAGAAGGATAGAAGGAAAATATTGCGACTTAGGAAATAGAAAGATAGAAGCAAAGTAATAGTAGAAGAAAATTGTAGTAGTTTAGGGAATAAAATGATAGAAGGAAGGGAATAGAAGGAAGGAGATAGAAGGATCGAAGGAAAACGTTGCATAATGTATAACTGTAGGAGCGACACTGATGGGAAGGATACACATGAAGGAAGGGAAAGGAGTGGGAGGGAAGGAAGGAAGGAAGGAAGGAAGGAAGGAAGGAGGGAAGGAAGGAGGGAGGAGGAGGATCAGCTAGGACACAAAGGTAGGTAAGTATGAGGATGACGTTACACTCCAGCACCACCACCTCAAGGAAACAAAGAAGGAGACAGCACAGAACAGAAGTCCTGCAGGATGCCACCACGGTAGATACAAGCAAAACAAAGGAACACACACACACACACACACACACACACACACACACACACACACACACACACACACACACACACACACACAGGCCTTAATGTTAGGGGTCCATATAGAGGTACAAAAACAAGTATAAAAAGGCTTAGTCAAGTTGCAAATCCCAAGAGACAGGTAAGGACAGGTATAGACAGGTAAGGTAAGGACACACGCTAAATACAAAAACAAACAAAATAAAACACACACACACACATACATACATACATACATACATACACATACACACATATGCACTCACACAATTTTTTCTCTACGTATGATAAATTTCTGAGAACAAAATGAACACACTAGAGAAAACACACACACACACACACACACACACACACACACACACACACACACACACACACACACACACACACATCCAGCTCCATTAATTCCTCCCAACGCCTGCATAGCCTGCCTGCATAGCCTTGGAATTAATGTAGTTTTTGATCTAGAAGAAAGAAGCAAAAAAAAAAAAAATTATCCTTGAAGACAGTCAGACAGTCAACCATTAATCGTATTCTGAAGCAGACAAAAAGTGTGTGATAAGGACACTTGGTTTTTGTTTTTCTTTTTTTTCCTTCTTTTTCCCATCGTATAATTATAAGTACCCCTTTTAAAGAACCATTAGTCGATCATACACAGATTCAAACACACGTTCTTATACAAGTGTGATGAGTCCGTACAGTACAGTGTGTATAGCGTGTTATAGTGTGCGTGTGTGCGTGTGTGTGTGTGTGTGTGTGTGTGTGTGCGTGTGTGTGTGTGTGTGTGTGTGTGTGTGTACCTCACCACACCTGTTGCTGCATCCACCGCCGCTCAACATCCTTCGCTTTGCCTTGATTTGCACTGAAGGACACCAGACGCATCCTTACCTTGGCACTAATCAGATGTAGGAAGTTCTTGCTACACTTACTTCACGAGGCAGACGTCACTATCACCACCACTATCACCACCACCATCACCACCACCACCACCACGCTAACAACCCTGCCTGCCACTTCATTGTTGTCTGTCGTATTACATAAATATATCAATTGTGAAAAGACTGTTATGGCAGACGTGATCAGGTTGTGTTTCATCTTCGCTAACGTATTTTACACGTTTTAAATTATAACTTCATTTCATTTATTTATCTTCCTTTTCTTCATTTATCTATTAATTCATTTATTTTTACTTCATATTATTCATGTTCTTCTAATAGTGTAGTTAAAACTTACACACTTTTTTTTCCCCCCAGTAAATATTAAATTCCATTACGACACTTATATAATAAACAAACAAAAACTAAATAATATTAAACAATAATAAACAAAAACAAACAATTGACAGGAACCTTTTTTTTTCGTTCACCTTATGTAACTATAATTCAAAATCTATACAAAACATACGACAGACAGACAGACACCTTCACCGATCTTCCTGTTAATTACACGTCCGCTAGTTAGTGCAAAACGTAAGGTGTGTTATAGGAAGACAGGAATTAACGATGCGAGGGAGGAGAGGAAAGGGAAGAAAAAGGGGAAGAGGTAGAGGAATGGAGTAAGATGATGCCTCCCTCTATATTCTAAGGTTTGTTTGATGTGCTGATAAGGAGAGAGAGAGAGAGAGAGAGAGAGAGAGAGAGAGAGAGAGAGAGAGAGAGAGAGAGAGAGAGAGAGAGAGAGAGAGGAAATACCATAGGACGGGACTAATCGAACATCAAGGCCACACACAACACACATATACATACACACACACACACACACACACACACACACACACACACAGGGATCGTCTTACCAGTGCAGTCTATACTCTATAGGGATTCAGAAAGGCGTGTGAGTGTAGACCAGTTGTGTGTGTGTGTGTGTGTGTGTGTGTGTGTGTGTGTGTGTGTGTGTGTGTGTGTGTGTGTGTGTGTGTGTGTGTGTGTATAAGGGTATAACACCTGTACTACAATAGTCTCACGAAGTGGAATGAACACTTGCTCTACCACCTCTACACACACACACACACACACACACACACACACACACAGGAGTGCTAAACAAAAAGGGGCTATGTAGACAACATTTATATTTTACGCACACACACGAATGCAATCTCTCTCTCTCTCTCTCTCTCTCTCTCTCTCTCTCTCTCTCTCTCTCTCTCTCTCTCTCTCTCTCTCTCTCTCTCTCTCTCTCTCTAGGTACACTTTCGTCACCAGGGGAGAACCAGGTACTAAGGTATTCAAGCAGAAGATCGAGCACGGACGCTCCTCCTCCTCCTCCTCCTCCTCCTCTTCTTATTCCTTTCTTTCATCATTTTCCTCTTTCTCCTTCTTTTACTTCCTCTCCACTTGTCTTTTTTTCTTCTTTACTCTTCATCCATTTTCTTTAATCTAACGTTATTGCTCCTCTCCCTCTGTTTAAATTTACTCTTTATTCCCTCCTCTTCCCTCTTTCTATACCTCCTACCCTCATACTTCTCTTTGCTCTCTCCCTCTGGTCTTTTGTCTCTTTCTCCTTTTCATTCCCTGTATTCTTTTCCTCCTGCTAGGATATTTTCACACCCATCTCTAACACTTCACTGCCCTCATCACTATATTATTATACTGCACTCCCTCCCTCCTACTCTTAATGTTCTTGTATTCAGCCTATATCAATATTTTTTTTTCCTATATTGTTTTTTGTATTTGTTTTAGTGATGAAGAAAATGTTAAGGGTTTTTTTTAACAATTTTCCAACATATAGTGTGTTTCTTTGGTATTCCTTGCATCTTTTCCACCGCCAACTGGTTTTTGTAAGAAGATATTTCTCAACAATTTTTCTCTTTCTCTAGGTACGGTTGGCTCCTGCATTCCCATTGGCTGATGGGTAGTACCTCCTGGCCTGCCATTGGTCCAGCAGTGTCTGTCTGCCTGTACGTCCCCGCGGGGGTGAGTGAGGTGGGTATAAAGACTCAAGATAGAATTCATTGTATATTTATAAATTATATCAACGTATAGAAAAATAGATCTGCTATAAAATGGACATGACATCTTTGTACAAGCATCAGGCAAAGCCTCCGTTGTCTTACTGACTAGTGTGGCAAGTTACAGTCTGTCTGTTGAGCCTCAGACACACACACACACACACACACACACACACACACACACACTTTACATCTGGAACACATAGTTAAAGGTAAGGTTCTCGGCCAGCAGAGCATCAAGTGACACACACGCTATCATCACCGCCGCCAGCAGCAGCAGCAGCAGGATGGCCGCAGGCAGGGACAGGGGATCTGGAGGCACCCACGGGGCTAGAGACGCCTTGGTCTTGGAGTCTAAAAACCCACGGTTGAGAACTTCCGGTCGCTTGGCGGGGGTCTCTGCCATCTCGTGTGTGCTCCTTGGGGATGCGTAGACGGGACTCGGAGGATGAAGTCCGCTGTCCTCCTCACTACCAATGACTAAATATTTCTCCATCACGAGTACTGTGAAGCAGGAAGCGTGGCAGCGACCACAGCGTGTCGACGAGCTCCTGCGTTCCTTCTTGCTTGGCTGCGCCTCCGCTCGGCGCTGCTTCAAACCAACACTCACGCGTCGAGAAACTCCGTCCTTCTCTCTACATCTGAAAGACGTAGTTGAAAGCCGTGTTCTCCATCAAGAAGCTCTCCAGGACAACGATCAGGTAGACGGCGACCATGGCGGGGGCCAACAGGATGCCAGTGTCCAGGTTTTCCTTCACGACCTCCATGACGAAGACTGGGACTTGCGGCTTGCAGCAAGAAGCGAGAGTCGTGAGGCGGTGAACGAGCAGCCTCGAGTGTCTCAGACGGAGGGAGGAAGAGGAAGTAGCAAATCAGTTCCTTTCTGCAGCGTCTTCACTCAGCACTGTATTGGGCGTGGCGATGCAGAGGCTCACGGGCGGCACAGCGGGAGTGTCTGCGGTAGGTGTGAGCGCTGGCAGGTCTGAGGCGGGAGTGGTGCGCCGTCACTAGCTTCCCGCATTTATATACCCAACGGTCGGGCCGGCACCCTGGCTTATCGCAGCTAGCGGGGTGCCAGCGAACGATTTCATGGTGATACATTTCCCAACACGGTATTTTTCACGAAGTTTTCCGGGATGAGGTTATGCAAAAACATCAACGCTGTCATCTTCCTCTGTATCACATGTACCCATTCACACACACACACACACACACACACCACACACACACACACACACTGATGGGGTGACGTGGTCTGTACTGAGTAAACAAGCCTCACTTCTAAACAACATTTGCGTGACACCTTTCCTCTTCCCCTTCGTGACCTGCATGACCTCTCTCGTGACTTCAACACACGCCACCAGGTCACCACGAACCATTGACCTCAAACAACGACGGGTGACCCCCTCTGAGTCATCACCTCCCCGTCCGTGACTCAAATTTTACAGGTGGAAGGGGGGGGGGAGGAGAAACAGATGTGGCGGATGAAGTGAGGGCGAAAAATGGATACAAAGTGGATGGAGGATGAGGGAGTGAAGGGATGGATGAATGGATGAGGGGAGTGGAGGGGGAGGGGATGAAGAGCAAGGGGAAGGTAGGAATAGAGGTGGAGGAGTGAGGGATGAGGAGCAAAAGTGAGAAAGAGAGAAAGAGAAAGAGAGAGAGAGAAAAAAAAAGTGTAATAAATTTAAGATTAGAGCAAATAGAGTGAGTGAGTTATGAGTACAGGAAGGTCACAAGCCCTCCCTGACTCACTGTGACCTATCCTGACCGTTATGTAATACCATGACACACCGCTGCCTGCTCCGTACACAATACACCAGTAGTGAGTGTTATCAGGGCCACCAACCTTATCTCAGGGGGGGCGAGGGGGGGGGGAGGCTATTAATAGACTTATTATCTAAACGCAAAGCAGATTGTCATATTGGACTTACTCACATTTTATTCTCTCTCTCTCTCTCTCTTTCTCTTTTGTTTCTCTGTCTCTCTCAATGAATCCATATAACAAAATTTTTACCGCTACTTGAGAAAAGGAGAGAGAGAGTTAGAGAGAGAGAGTGTGTGTGTGTGTGAGGGAGAGAGAAAGAAAAATAAACGGTGCTTTCAATAAGAAAAATAATAATAATGAAAGTACAGTGTCTAAAACAAAAAGACTGATGTGTTTCCAGACATACGTACCCACACACGCACACATACATACACACACACACACACACCTACATACATACATACTTACATACATAGAGGGTACGGGTTGTGTGCGTGTGTGTGCATTCTTCCAAAGCAGAAATCGAAAGTATGAATGCTATCTTTAGCTTCAATTATCTGTTGGGTGTGAGTGGGGGAAGCCGTGGTGAAAGGGGGGAGGAGTGAAGGGAGGAGGGGTGAAGGGGGGAGGGGTGAAGGGGGGAGGGATGAAGGGGGGAGGGGTGAAGGGGACAGGGGCGTGGCAACAATATTATGACTACTACTACTACTACTACTACTACTATTTCTACTATTACTACTACTTCTACTATTTCTACTACCGCCACTATTATTAATACTGCTACTACTATTACTATTACTACTACTACTACTACTACTATTACTGCTACTACTACTACTACTACTATTACTACTACTACTACTACTAATAATAATAATAATAATAATAATAATAATAATAATAATAATAATAATAATAATAATAATAATATAATAATATTTTCAGTTTACTTTACAGTACATGTACCCACACACACACACACACACACACACACACACACACACACACACACACACACACACACACACACACACACACACACACACACACACACATTTCTCACGATGAAACAAAAAACCTAAACAATACAAAAAAACGGAATATCCCTTTGGTGTGGCAGCTGATCGCGCCTCGCCCTCACCTTATCAGTTCAGTGGTATAAATAGCCGGCCTGAGATCGTGGCGTACTGATAACAGGTGATACGGCAGGGCTGGAGGTTAGCGGAGTAGGTCTTGTGTAATGCGTGTGTGTGTGTGAGAGAGAGAGAGAGAGAGAGAGAGAGAGAGAGAGAGAGAGAGAGAGAGAGAGAGAGAGAGAGAGAGAGAGAGGCAATTCCAACTTCAATTACAACATCCTAGTCATTTACAAACTCACACGTGTACTGTTTCGTGAACCAGTTACGTCAAGGATGATGAGGCGGGTTTCAGGCACGTTCATTAACTGTAAATATATCATCCAAGATCTCCAAGCTGAAAATTTGCACAAAAAAAACGTTCCCTGCATGACGCCTACCTCTCCCCACTTGCCTACCTTTGTGGTGGCGGGGCTGCGGGACTCTAGTTTTATACGTGAGTGATTCCCCACTTTGGTACAGAGGGGGACGGGCGGGGCGGGGCGGGGCGGGGCGCGGCCGGGCGGGGCAATTGTAAGGATTCTAAGAGGAGATTCTTCAAGTAGAGGGAAGGGCGCAGAGGACGAGGCGAGGAAGGCCACGTGGTTACTACTGGGCGTCTTTTGGTGTTCCTTACGTCCGAGCTGGTGCTGCGCCCGCCCGCCCGCCTGTGCACCTAACAACTAGCCTGCACTGCCGCCCACAGGCACTGAGCACGGAAAAACATTTAGGCGATGCTCAGTAATATTATTTTTGTATTCAGGAACTTGTGAAATTCCTTATAATTTAGCAACACAGAGTGACGCAAGACCATGGTTTACTAAACGTACCTTAAAACTTTTTGTCAAAATGGATTCGAGTTGTTGGGGTACGGGCGCAGCAACACCGCCCACGTGCGTGCAGTGGCGGGAAGGTGCAGGGCGGGTCCACAGTGGACTCAGCCGCGCATGGCATGAGTGTTGGGGACGCTGCAGGGCCTAGTGTTCACGCCGCCCACCCCTCCCCAGTGACCCTGATGGCCAGATATGAAGTGTGGCAATCGTCCCCACAGGCCGCGTGTGCACAGCCTCGCCCATCCCCACCCCTTCCCCAGGCCGGTGTCCGATGCGCCATACGCCTCCTCAAGGTCGAAAACGCGTTGTCCCGCCACTGGACGGGGCTGTACAGAGGACCCTGGTGTGGTGTAGGAAACTATTGTAACAGCGAGCAAACAGTATTGTGTTGGTACAAGTTGACGCGTCACTCCCCCTGAGGCGTGTTTGTGTGGGTGCGTGGAGGCTGAACACCTTCCTTGAGCCAAGGGTGAAGGAAGGACCCTGCGGCCTCCAGGACGTCTTCATTAAAGGAATTGTCAACACCCAAATGGCGAATCAGGGTCGTGATGGACGGGGATGAGTCACCGGTCCAGGACGGGCCTCCAGGGGCTCAGGAACGTGCACCAGCCTCAGGAACACCACTACCACCACCACCACCACCACCACCTCGCAGCAGATGGCATACGTCGCCGTAGAGTACGAGTGTGACAGCGCCGCCAGAACAACCTTGGCAATTCCGAGAAAAAATCCGTTGCATCATAAGGCAGCAGCAGGGGAGGCAGCCAGTAGGAGGAGGAGGAGGAGGAGGAGGAGGAGGAGGAGGAGGAGGAGGAGGAGGAGGAGGAGGAGGAGGAGGAGGGAGGGGACGAAGGGACAGAGGGAGGGAAGGAAGGAGGGTGGAGATGAGGAAGGAAGGAAAGGAAGAGCGGAGAGGAAGGAAGGAAGGAAGGAAGGAAGGAAGGAAATGCATGGCACATCAGGGCGACATAAGGAGGCTCGCTCCGCCGTGTTCCCCGCTGGGTCAGGAGACGGATTGGGGCCACCCTCCCCCCGCCACTCTCTCCGGTGTGTATGCAAATCCCGCCTCAACAGCCTCGGTTACGATCCGCTGAAGCCTTTCCAAAGGTGGGCACGGCGGGCACGGCGGGCAGAGGCACCTCACTCCACCTCACCCTCAGCCCTCCCTTCTAAGTCACTCCTGAGGGTATCAACAACTTCCCCTTGCACCTCAGTACACCCTGGACCGGTCTGTTGCATGGAGAGAGGAAGGAAGGAAGAAAGAAAGAAAGAAAGAAAGAGAGAGAGAGAGAGAGAGAGAGAGAGAGAGAGAGAGAGAGAGAGAGAGAGAGAGAGAGAGAGAGAGAGAGAGAGAGAGAGAGAGAGTCTATACTATAACAAATCTGCAGGACATCTCACACCACATCGCCTCCCAAAACACGTTGTGTCTGCTGGTCGAGTCTCTGATCAGACGAGGACTTGGTGTGAACATGTCCTACATCCAACCAGTCGAACCACGCCCTCACGCCCTCACGCCCACACAACACCAGCAGACAAACGCATCCCCAGTTTCCAAAGGGTACTGGGATGGGTGTGTCTCGCTCAGGCCACCCACACGTCCGCGTCAGGAGGAGTCGGTGTTCCCTGCTTCCTCTCTGCCGTGTTTCCGGGGTCACGGTAGAAAGCGAAGCCACAACGGACGCGCGAGACCAGGAGGACCGGCTTGGAGGGGCTGAGGCGGCCGGTTAAGGGGGCAGGGGAGGGGGCAAGGGGGAGGAAGGGACCAGGTAGTAAGGGGAGGGGATGGTGGTGCCGGGGGGGGGTTATAAAAACTACATCCTCGCAACACTGAGGCAACGAACAAAAGGCAGTTGTTGAAGGGATCAGAATATCCACCTAAGGAAGCCCCAGGATGAAGGGTGTGGACTGGGGCGGGGCTGGAAGGGGCTGGAAGGGGCTGGAAGGGGCTGGAAGGGGATAGGAACGTCTTACCATCTCTTCTCCAGTCCCCTTTCCAGTTCTTTCCTTCCTTCTTTCCTTTCCACAACCTTGATCCACCCCAAAAAAGTTTCAGTTCCTCCACAACTATTAGGTGACTTATTTCCCTCCTCCACGCCATGTCAGTTCCCTTCCACACCCTGCCACCTCCCTCCACATCCAAAGCTCCACCTCTGTACCCTGCCACCAGTCTCCACACCGTCCCAGACCTCAAAAACATTTAAACCTCCCATAACCTGAAGCTCTTCGTGTGTGTGTGTGAGAGAGAGAGAGAGAGAGAGAGAGAGAGAGAGAGAGAGAGAGAGAGAGAGAGAGAGAGAGAGAGAGAGAGAGAGAGAGAGAGACGTTGGGGGGGGGGTAGTATATCTAGTGTTGAGTCAAAGAGGGGTATCAGTGGAGCTGTTTATAGAAGGCCAGATAAGGTTGTGTGTATTTTTAGCTTCAGTGTCTCTTGAGTGGGATATTAATAGTAGTTGAGGTGTAGTCAAGCACCTGTTCTAATCACGTGAAGGGTAAAAATATCTTGAGAGGCCAAGCATCCACCGGTGACGAGTGCTTGATGACCCAGAAAGAAAAGAGCAACACGTCACCACCACCACCACCACCACCACCACCACCACTACAACTATTACTATTCCACTTTGCATTCCCCCATCAAGTAAGGGGAATGGGTACTCAAAGGTGCCAGTGATGCATGTGGTAAGTAAGTGTTGGCAGTCAGCACCTTAGCACACAGGGACCATGTGGCTGAGTGGCTCTTTTGTGTGTGTTGTGTCATGGAGAAAGAAACGGTGCAATTGTGTGTGTGTGTGTGTGTGTGTGTGTGTGTGTGTGTGTGTGTGTGTGTGTGTGTGTGTGTGTGTGTGTGTGTGTGTGTGTAAATGGATAAGGAATGGCATATAAACCACACCCAAGGAGAGAGAGAGATAGAGAAAAAGAGAGAGAGAAAGAAAGTTTGTCTCATGTTACGTAAATTCAAGACTATTTCTTTTCATTTCTTTATTTATTATTCATTCAAGTGTGTATATGTAAATTTGACTGGCACTTGAATGTGGTCCACGACTCTCTCTCTCTCTCTCTCTCTCTCTCTCTCTCTCTCTCTCTCTCTCTCTCTCTCTCTCTCTCTCTCTCTCTCTCTCTCTCTCTCTCTCTCTCTCTCTGTGTGTGTGTGTGTGTGTGGTCGTTACAACAAGACTTCATCACCAATTTTGGAACACACACACACACACACACACACACACACACACACACACACACACACACACACACACACAGGTATGCATGCACACATCCACGTACTTATATCACTCTGCACTCAATCACCATCGCCTCTCCTCCCTCTGTGGGCGGGGTGGGGCGGAGGCTGCAAAAGGGGGCAATGGGGGGCGAGGAGGGGAAAAGGGGGGGGCGTGTACCCTAAACAGATAAAGAAGTCTAAATATAGT
>JAPQNM010000047.1:4267472-4274972 GCA_029783475.1 Metacarcinus magister
TATATATATATATATATATATTAAATTTCATGTGCCACTCTTCTGACCAACTGACTAAGATATCAAGGTTGGATAGTAATCGTTATTTTCGCAACGTCAACAAATTTGTATATCTTTCAGGTAAGGCCTTCATCGATACCATTGACATAAATTAGAAAAAGAATGGGACCAAGTACTGAACCCTATGCCACACCGCTTTTAACGTTTCGCCAGTTAGATGATTTACCGTTTATGAAATTATCTCTCGGAAAGCCAGTCTTCAAGCCACTTGAGAATTTTCCCAGCTATGCCATATGACTAGTTTTCTTAGTAATCGTTTATGAGTAACTTTGTCGAACGTTTTTTGAAAATCATAATAAATTATATCTAAAGCTTTTAGAGGAGAAGAGGAGGAGGAGGAGGAGGAGGTAACCATATGAAGAGGCGAACAGAGAGAAGCAGGGCCATTGTAGAAAAAGAAAAGCCTTTTGGTGATAATAAAATGATGACTTAGAAAGAAAGTCATTTGTTGGTTTGTAAAAATGACGATACAACTGAATAAAAGTGACACTGAGTGTGTGTGTGTGTGTGTGTGTGTGTGTGTGTGTGTGTGTGTGTGTGTGTGTGTGTGTGTGTGTGTGTGTGTGTGTGTGTGTGCAAGCAGGTTAGCAAAGCAGGTATATAAGAGTGATGTGGTCGGTGGTGATGCTAAAGGTGTGGTGGTGATGGCTGGTGATGAGTGGTGATGTGTAGTAGTATAGTGGTGGTGGTGGTGATGTGTAGTGATGATTCGATGATTCATGCCGCAAGAAAGCCGTCCAATCACCATACACACAAAATTGCGTTGTAAGACTTTAGATAACGCGATAATAGTGATACCTTAGATGATAATAACGATAACTATACACTGATAACACTACCCAAGCATGGTACCATCAATACACAAACAACGAGGAACAGCAAAATAACAGCAGACTAACAATAAACAAGAATGGTTGGTTGGTTGATTGGTTGTCTATCGTGTCCCCGTAAACAAGAATGAAAACAAATAGCCACGTTTTCTTTATGGCTTTTTTTTTTTAAGGGACACTATGGCGAAAACGAGTCTCAGAGCCGCACCATGATTTAGTGTTATTTAAAGGTGATGAAGATGGTGGTGGTGATGATGACGACGACGACAACAACAACAACAACAACAAGTAGTCTCCTTTGAGTAGTGTCTGGCTCCGTACCCTTCCCTCCCCCCCCACCCACTCTACTTTAACGCATTTCATACCCATCCTCCCCATCCCTCCTCCCTTCCCTCATTAACCTTTTTTCCTTCCTTCCCCTCCCCCCCACTGGTTCCCTCAACACCACCCGTGCCTCCACACCCTCTTCCTAATCACCTTCCAAGAAAGAGAGAGCAAAAAAAAAGTAGTGTAGAACAGTGAAAATAACTTAGACCAAAAAATGAAAAAATTATTAATTCTCCACAACTGCTTTTTTTTTTTTTTTTTATCTAGGGCTTAAGTGAACAAATAAATATATAGAGAGAATAAAATGGGAATCAATGAATGCATGAATGAATGAATGGATGAATAAATGGATGAACGGATAAATAAATGAGTTAATAAATGGATGAATTAGTGAATGAATGAATGAAAACTTGTCCTCGTAAGGTCCCGTCCCCGTCGAGGTCCTACAGAGGTGATCCTTGAACTATTTGTATCGCGTTCTCAATGATCTGGAGGTCCAAATACACACTTCAAATTATCTTGGCCTCCTTCCCCTCCTACAGGAACGAGGTGGTTTCATTCCGAAGACGTGATAACTTGTCTAAAAGATGATGTTAGCAGTTAATGACCTTCCTTATCACACAATAATCATATAATGCATCTCTCTCTCTCTCTCTCTCTCTCTCTCTCTCTCTCTCTCTCTCTCTCTCTCTCTCTCTCTCTCTCTCTCTCTCTCTCTCTCTCTCTGTAGGTCAATTAAGCTGAAACCTTCCAACTTATGTTATCTGTAGTATCATAATTCATAAATGGGTTCAAAAATTGTAATAAAACAGAAGGAAAAATAAAAGTTGGAAAAAAAAATGGATGTGAAGATTGTGTGTGAATCTTTATGTATAGAAGTGTGTGTGTGTGTGTGTGTGTGTGTGTGTGTGTGTGTGTGTGTGTGTGTGTGTGTGTGTGTGTGTGTGTGTGTGTGTGTGTGTGTGTGTGTGTGTGTGTGAGTTGCCATACTGCCCTACATACATACCACCACACACACACAACATAAAACCAAAACCACACTCAGCCGTTGATTAAAGTTCCCCATAAGCAAACCATTTTCTTCTCGCATAATAATACTGAACACAGAAAACGTTTCAGCACTAACCAAAACATTCTAAGCCAAAACCACACGACACACATTTTCTAGCAGTCCCCCATGAATTACTAGTTTTCTCTGACTACTACTACAAGAGCGGTGAGAAAGAAAACGGTGCTGATATAGGAGGGTCTTCTGCAACATTGGCCGGAGCAAGGTTAGTGAAGCTTGTGTTACAGCTCCCTGCCGCTATAGGTGCCAGACCAGAACACACCCATGGCCACACCCAGTACCCATACACTGTAAGTAGAAATGGGTTCACGTGTAAGAGACTACCCATCTTCTTCCTCTCTGGCTAAACATCGAACCCAGGACATCTAGAGATACCAATTTTATGTATCACAAGTTACGAAATTAAAGGTGAATGGAAAATATATATGGAGCAATCCTTTTTTATTGATTCCTATTATATATAAAAATAAAAAAACTGTAATCATCGACATTGTGAAAGCAAGAGAAAAGAAAAGTAAAACATGAATAACACTGAAATCAACTTAAAAAAAAAAAAAAAAAAAAAAGTGACCCAACAAAATTGACCTTCTATCAACCTTATATTGCAACACAAACCAACACAAATATAAATAAGGAGATACTCTATAAATAAAAAACACCACATTATTATTCATCTCAGTCTGCCATGAAGGTTAAGGAAAACGTACACACTTACACACTTACAGCCACAGGACTTGAAAACGAGAACAAAAAACGGAGAGAGGGAGGAAGGAGAAAATCAGTGTTTAGAACAGGAAGTAAAACAGTAAAACAGTCCTAGAGTGGGAGAGTGAGAGGAAAAGGAGAGAAAAAAAGAAGGGAGAGAGGAATGCTACATGTGGTAAGATATGAGCAGGAGAGGGAGAGGGGAGAGAGGTAGGGGAGAGAGAGAGGGAGGTAGGGGAGAGGGGGAGGGGTAGAGGAGACAAACATGAAAAATATGTCCAGTGAAATGATTGCTACAGAAGGTCCTTGAGGAGAGAGAAGGGGAGAGGAAGGGGCAGTGAGGGGGTGAGAGGGAAGGGAGAGGGGAAGGGAGGGGGGAGGAGGAGGTGAACCAGGAGACTGATGAGAGGGAGGGGAAGGGGAGGCAACTAAAATACCAGAGCATCTCACCCCCCCTCCACCTCCACCTCCCTCCGGCGGCCTACCTTCATTATTATTCAAAGAGTGTTTGGTGTTGTAGGCTGTGGTGGTGGTGGTGGTGGTGGTGGTGGTGGTGGTGGTGGTGGTGGTGGTGGTGGTGGTGGTGGTAGTAGTGGTGGTGGTGGTGGTAGTGGTGGTGGTGGTGGTGGTGGTGGTGGTGGTGGTGGTGGTGGTGGTGGTGGAAGTAGTAGTAGTAGTAGTAGTAGTAGTAGTAGTAGTAGTAGTAGTAGTAGTAGTAGTAGTAGTATAAGTAGTAGTATAAGTAGTTGTTGTTGTTGTACGAGCTCTTGTACTTTTTGTATCTCTCTCTCTCTCTCTCTCTCTCTCTCTCTCTCTCTCTCTCTCTCTCTCTCTCTCTCTCTCTCTCTCTCTCTGGATGGTGGAGTGCGTCACCTTCCCTCTCCCCCCCTTTCTTTCTCCAGGCAGGGGTGGGGGGGGGGAAAGAGGTGGCAGAATACCACCTGTTCCTTCCACCATCTGTCTGTCTCCCCTCACCTGTCCCCTTCAGACTGTCCTGGAGAGAGAGAGAGAGAGAGAGAGAGAGAGAGAGAGAGAGAGAGAGAGAGAGAGAGAGAGAGAGAGAGAGAGAGAGAGAGAGAGAGAGAGAGAGACGACGACGACGAGCAAAGAAAGAAAGTGGGAGAAAGGAAAGGTATGAATAATGGAAAGGGGAGTAAGGAAGCGATAGGTAAGAAAGAAAGAAAGAAAGAAAGAAAGAAAGAAAGAAAGAAAGAAAGAAAGCAAGAAAGAAAAAAAAGAGCTGCAAGGAATAGATGGATGTGAGAAAAAATAAAAGTGAAATTTATCTTGATCGTCTGGTTGTTATTTTATCTGTCTACTACAAACTTTCCTCTCACACACGTCTTGCCTTTCACACACCCACACACACACACACACACACACACACACACACACACACACACACTCACACACACACACACACACACACACGTTTAACAAGCTCAATAATAATTAAAAAATAGGTATCAAAATAAATACGAAAAGAAAAAGTATATAATTTTTTCCACCATCATTAACAAATTTTCAAACAATCATAAAATTATAATAAAAAAAAACACATACGAAGCTAAAGTAAAATAATAACTTTTTTTAACTTTTATCAATTCATACAAATTAATGTAATATTATATTGGTTAACTTAGATAAGGAAGATAAGAATGGATGACAGAGTGCAGTATTAAACAGATAAATAGACACACATTAATTACACATAGATTAATAAATAGAAAGAAACTAATGGATAAAAAGAGAGAAAGAAAGAGAAACAGAATAAACACATCAAAACAGAGACAAACAGAAAGGTGAAAAGACAGACAGACAAACAAACAGAGAGAGAGAGAAAAAAAAATACAGGTAACGAAGATGTGTGTGTGAAGCTGGGCAGGTCGATGATCCAGCTGCACACACACACACACACACACACACACACACACACACACACACACACACACACACACACACATACAGCTGGGAGAGAAGTCAGCTACAGGAAGTTTGGTGATGTTTATGAGAGAGAGAGAGAGAGAGAGAGAGAGAGAGAGAGAGAGAGAGAGAGAGAGAGAGAGAGAGAGAGAGAGAGAGAGAGAGAGAGAGAAATAAGTGAGGGGAGGACCAGTCATCACGTAAGCCTATAAGAGTCTAGTGATTGTGATTACACCTTCCCCTTCACCTTCCCATTACCCCTTCCTTTACCCCCCTTCCATTCACCCATTACCTCCCCTTCCCCCACACCATCACTCTACTTCCCCTTAGATGGAATACATACACCCCCACCCCCCAACCCCTACACTGTTTACGCCGGTCTGTGCGAGGTGAAGGGGTCAAGAAGGAACTGAGGTAGTGAAGAAATAGTAAGAGTAATAGTAATAGTAGAAGTAAAAGTTAAAATATAACACTCAATTCTTTAGAGTATTCTGGGGAAGATGTAAAGTAATACCTGAAGTAATAGTAGTAGCAATAGTAATAGTAGAAGCAGTAATTACAGAGATATAAAATGCACAGGGTTTCCGATCATTTTATACTAGTCACCCAATACACACTTCCATTTTCTTTGACACGCCACCTCTTCACAGAGCACGTTGCCCTAAGCAGGTGGTTCCCAACGCACAACATTGACGGACTCTAGATAACCGTGTGTCCCCAGGTGGTTTGTTAGGTAGGTAGATGGTAGACCTAAGAATTATGACCCACTGCCTAACGTAAAAAGTGAATAGGTTGAGTTAGGTTAATATAATGTATAAAATGAAACTACAAAAGAAAGCGAAGTTAAGTACAGTGATGATCCGAGAAGATGTAATGGCAAGATAGTTTCTAAATTGGTGAATTTTGGATTATCACCCTTCTTTCTGTATGTCTGTCTGTCTGTCCACATATCCGTCAGTCTGTCTGTTGTAAATTTTAAAAATTAATATTCTTTATAACTTTCTATGTTGTTGTTGTTGTTGTTGTTGTTGTTGTTGTTGTTGTTATCAAGTACTACAGCTCTCCACGTGGTTAACATTCTCCACACATACAACTAATGGTCAAGGAAAACCAAACCAAACAATAACGCCTATAACTGCAGTAGTATTCAGGTCCTAACACACTAAGCAACACTAAAACAAAACTAATAATATTAAAACAAAACTAATAATAATAAGAAGAAGAAGAACTTACCTCATGAGTAAACAAAAATTACAATGAAAATATCACCTTGAAAAAAAAAGAAAAAAAAAACGTCAATTCAACTAAACGTTACCAAGCACGTAACTCCAAACCTATGCCTGACCCAACATCCAAACATCAATATTGCACGAGGCGTTATCTGATGCAGCGATTAATGATTACGATATGCTGATGGGAGAGTCATCACCACTAATAATAATAATAATAATAATAATAATAATAATAATAATAATAATAATAATAATAATAATAATAACAATAACAATAATGATAACTTACCTGCAAGGAGGAAGCGTGACTGTAGCCTGAACGATCATCTGAAAAAGAAAGAAAACCTACATGAATATATATATAAACTCTCTATCTCTCTCTCTCTCTCTCTCTCTCTCTCTCTCTCTCTCTCAAACAGGAAGTACAGGCAAGAAGCACAATAAATGATGCACAAATAACTTAATTGGATTGTTAGAGATTTGCACTGATTGGATGAAGGAAGAAGGGGAAGGAGGGTGGGAAAGGGGTGAAAGAAAGGGGGAAGGAATGAAGGAAGAGGGGGAGGAGGGTGAACTGGGATGAAAGAAAGGGGGGAAGAATGATGGAAGAGGGGGAGGAGGCTGAACTGGGATGAAAGAAAGGGGGGAAGAATGATGGAAGAGGGGGAGGAGGGTGAACTGGGATGAAAGAAAGGGGGAAGGATGAAGGAAGTGGGGAAGGAGGATGAGAAGAGAATGGAGGAAAGGGGGAAGGAATGAAGGAAGTGGGGAAGGAGGGTAAGAAGAGAATGGAGGAAAAGAGGGAAGGATGAAGGAAAGTGAAAAAGGAAAGATCAAAGGGAAAAAGAAAAAGGAAAATGATCTTGTGGAAGGAGGAAGGATTGAAGGAGTGAAGGAGAGAAGTGAAAGAAGGAGATGAAGGAAGAGAAAGAAGAGGGAAAATGAGTGATGTTATTTAAGTTACCAGGAAAAAAAACTACAATTACGTTTATTACCGTCATTATTATCATCATTATCACTGTCACTACCAATATTATTAATTATCATTACTATTACTACCACCATTACACACACACCACCACCACCACCACCCCACTGGACATCAATCACTACACACTGTCAACATCACCATTACAAAACACCACAACACCACCACAACACCACCACCACCACCACCACCACTTACCGATGCACCACCACCCTTATTAACACCACAACACATCACTACCACAACACGTAAACACACACACTGATCAGTCACAACAGCATTAAGTCACCACCACAACTACCTAACCCGGATATCCTATCTTGATAACATGATTGACAACACACACACACACACACACACACACAC
>JAPQNM010000047.1:4277472-4279972 GCA_029783475.1 Metacarcinus magister
ATAGAAAAAGAAAGTTGAAAAGGAGGATTAAGAGAGAAGACAACACTGAAAAAGAGACAAAAAGGTGAATGTAGAGAACAAGAGAAGTAGGAATGGAGAAGAATAGGGGAGTAAAGGGGAGTAATAAGGGGAAGGGGAGGAGTGGGAGTAAGAGGGGAGTTAACATGTATTACGAGAGAGGGGAAGAGGGGAATATTGGAGTATACGGGGAAGGGGAGTCAATAGAAGTGCCAGGAGGGAGTACAGGTATAAGGGGAAAGGAGGGGAAAGGAGGAGGGGAGGGAAGAGGGAGGTGTAAGTCAGTTAGTAAGTTAGTGTGCGTGATGTCTCCCCTCTGATGCGCCTCACACTAAGCTGTTCATGTAAGGGCGTGTACGTGAGACTGCAGCGGCACGTGGCACCCTGTTTAACCTCACCCTGTCACCCTTATCACCCTGTCACCCTATCACACTATCACCCGTACTCTCACCTCTCTCTCTCTCTGTCTCTATCAACCTCACCTTGCTCTCACAATCACCTTTGTTTCTCCACTTTCATTTGCTCGAATTCTGCTCAGTTTTCCCCTCACCCTCACCATCACCCTTCACCCTTGCCTCTCCCAATATAGCCACGCCCTCACCCTTACCCTCCCCCCCCACCCCCCCTGGCCCTTAGCGTGACCTACTTCCACACCCTTAATTAAAGCAATGCGTGGCCTGGTCACATCTATTGGAATGTATGACTGACACCCTCACCCACCCCCCCCTCTCAGTGACTTTCCTCCTCCTCTTCCTCTTCCACCATCCTTCCTCTTCCCACCGTGACCTCGTTTCTGTTAACTACCATGAATTATTTACCGCCTTTTCCTCCTCTTCACTTCCCCTCCTTCCCCTCTCCTCCTCGTAAGCCTTAAACAGGTTACCTCACCCTTCGTGCCTCATCAGTAACGCCTCGGATGACACAGTGAGCAAGTGAAGACATCATTACCCTCGGCCTGATCTTACTTATCCTTGGAGGTAAGATATATATAAGAATCTTTATAACCAGAACTGAAGTCACGCTCGTTTTCTAAGGTCACACACACACATCTTTATCTTCTTATACAAACATTTTTATTCCCTTCAGTCCCAGATTTTACACGTACGAGGTGAAAAAAAAATTGTACGTGAGGGATTTGAATGTGTTGTAATTAAATTGTGTGGAGGATCCGTAAGGTGTGGTGTGATCCGAGGGTGACAGTCTCAAGTATGACGTCAGTGTTAATCAGCTTCTTCTTTATATGCATCAAGTGAGAGTCTCTGGGTTGGGTGTGGAAATGGTGTCTCTGTTGTCTTATGGTTTGTGAAATGGATGGTAAGTATAGGAAGAAAGAGATTTATAGAGAGTGAGAAAGAAATATGTGGCAATGGTGTTTATACTGACTTGTGTGGTTTGCGAAATAGATGGTAAGTATAGAAAGAAAGAAATGTATATATAGAGAGAAAGAAATATGTGGCAATGGTGTTTATACTCACTTAAAGTTTGCGAAATGTATGATAAATATAGAAAGAAAGAAATTTAGAGAGAGAGAGAGAAAGAATTATGTGGAAATCAAGACTAGAAGTTAATAAATAAATAAAGGTATATATGAAAGAAAAATATTAAGAGAAAGAGAAAGAAATATGTTGAAATGAAGAATATGTTAATAAATAAATAAAGATATAAATTCAACAAAGAACATAAAAAATAATAAACATGAGATAGAAAATTCCAAGTATATGAAGAATTATAAAAAAAAACTGTAAGAAAAAACTCTATATAATATAATAAAAATAAGGTTCTGTGAAATAACTGTTAATCCTAAATAGACTTCATACATCACGAAGAGTTATACAACACAAAAAAATAACAAACTCATTGTGACACACACACACAGACGCGACCAAGCATTCAAGTGCAATGAAAAATAGATAATAAAAAATAAATAAATAAATAAATAAATCAGTAGTAACGGAAACTAAGAAGATAAGGAACATAAATAAGAAGAAGAAGAAGAAGAAGAAGAAGAAGAAGAAGAAGAAGAAGAAGAAGAAGAAGAAAACATAGATGAGATGATAACAAATTTTCTTATATAATATACCTAAATAAATCGTTAGGTCCAATAGGAATGTTGTTGTTTGTTCTTCCTTTGTACTTTTTTTTGTACTCATAAATAATAATGAAGTAACCCACACCCCCAAAAAAAAATCCATATATAAAAGGAAAATAAATAAGGAAATAAATAGAAAAATAAATTATCATAAAAAAAACCTGATTTAAACTCGAGAAAAAGAAAAAAAAAATCAGATACAAATAAAAAATAAATAAATAAAATAAAACTTCAAGATAAAAAAACATCAACACACCATGAACAGAAAACGGGAATTACAAGGGCACACCACAGCAATCACACACCCATTGCCTGGCCGTAACAGAGCGTCACAATACACCCACGCCCACCCACGCCCACCCGTCACACCTCCACCACAAGGCTCAAAATCCC
>JAPQNM010000047.1:4299972-4304972 GCA_029783475.1 Metacarcinus magister
CTCTCTCTCTCTCCCTTCCCTTGCTTTTACCCTGACCTTCACCTCTATTGTTGTCCTCCACTTAATCTCTCTCTCTCTCTCTCTCTCTCTCTCTCTCTCTCTCTCTCTCTCTCTCTCTCTCTCTCTCTCTCTCTCTCTCATTGGTGTAGGATAGTGCTGAAAAATCGATGTTACGTAGAATGGGAGGGAGGGAGGGAGGGAGGGAGGGAGGGAGGGAGGGAGGGAGGAGGGGAAGAGAGGAGTGGGGAAGAAAAGGTGGAGAGAAGATAAAGACTAAACCGGATGAAGAGGAAATGGAAAAGGAGAAGGAGGAGGAGGAGGAGGAGGAGGAGGAGGAGGAGGAGGAGGAGGAGGAGGAGGAGGAGGAGGAGGAGGAGGAGGTCAGTCTGTTCTTGAGACCATTTTAATCCCCTTCCCCAATTTCCTGGCTCTTTCTTCCTCCTCTCTCTCTCTCTCTCTCTCTCTCTCTCTCTCTCTCTCTCTCTCTCTCTCTCTCTCTCTCTCTCTCTCTCTCTCTCTCTCACCTTCGCTTTACACTTTCTCGTAATAATAGGGAAAAAAATTAATACATTCAATTAGTCTTTCATTACGGTGCTAATAATCTTGTTTTTCTCTCTATATATTTTTTCAGTTTCCTTTTGTATCACATTATATATTTGGTATTTTTTTTTATATGTGTGTCATTTCCTCATGGTATTAAATCTATTACAAGAACGGATATAGCATCAAAAATAACACCAATAACAATAAGAAGAACAAGAACAAGAACAAGAACTAGAACTAGAACAAACAGAAGAACAAGAACAAGACAAGGAACAGGAGGACCATAAAGAATAATAAGACAATAATAACAATAACAACATTTGCGCGTTGTTACCTTCCCACTTTACGAGTCAGCTGTTATGTAGGTGAGGGGGGGAGGGGAGGGGAAGGGAAGGGAAGGGGAAGGGGAAGGGGAAGGGGAAGAGGAAGGGGAAGGGGATGGGAAGGGAGGGGAATGGGAAGCAGATGACTTTACTGAACACCATGCAGCTGCCTTCCTTCACCCATTCCATTACACACACACACACACACACACACACACACACACACACACACACACACACACACACACACACACACTGCCCCACATTCCCATCTGTCGTTCGTAACACTTTACACACGCACATGAGTCTTACTTTCGTATGCATACACGCACACACATACCTACATACATACACATATGCGTCCTTACATACATACATACCTACATACATACACGTCATTAATTTGTTTATGAGTAATGTATGTTTGTTCTAATGACTCACTCTCTCTCTCTCTCTCTCTCTCTCTCTCTCTCTCTCTCTCTCTCTCTCTCTCTCTCTCTCTCTCTCTCTCTCTCTCTCTCTCTCTAACACACACACACTTCCCTGACCTATCACAGGAGGTTAGCCGGGACGATTGGGGGGGACACGTACTTCTGGACACTCCTTCCCCTCCCTACCCTCACCTTGTGTTAAGGTACGACAGGTGAGTGGCGCCAGACAGGTACACACACACCACACACACACACACACACACACACACACTGAGATAAAGAAAACAATGATTCATGTTGTTCATATTAGCATCCAAAACGTGTTTAAACTATGACGTGTGTGTGTGTGTGTGTGTGTGTGTGTGTGTGTGTGTGTGTGTGTGTGTGTGTGTGTGTGTGTGTGTGTGTGTGTGTTTTTTCACTCAC
This sequence comes from Metacarcinus magister, assembly GCA_029783475.1. Lineage (NCBI taxonomy): Eukaryota > Metazoa > Arthropoda > Malacostraca > Decapoda > Cancridae > Metacarcinus > Metacarcinus magister. The sequence continues at coordinate 4,301,696 of JAPQNM010000047.1, forward strand.
ATTCTTGCCGCAATTAATAGTATTGTAAATTTTTTTGTGTGTGTGAACGTGTTTTTTATCTTTCTCTTTTTTTAGTGATGACTATATAACGTATCTTCAATCACTGTCATCATCATCATCATCATCATCATCATCATGCAAGACGAGGCGAAGACGAAAGTGGGAGAGAGAAAAAAATATAAGCAATCCTTCCACATTTTAGTTAGATTCATTTATTTTCACTTTATACTTTCAATCATCTATTTAAAGCCGAGATAAAAACAAAACAAAAAAAAACAAGAACAAGATCAAATGTGGTTTATTTACGTCGCTGGATTAGTAATATATATTTTTTTTCTTTATATTGTAAAGTATGACCAACACCATTTTTTCCTTACGTACTTTCACCTTTACTATTATTTAAGTCCGAACGAGAAGGAAAAAAAAAATTGCAATGTAACAATTCATTTATATATTTCTTTTAGTTTGTTTTTGTGTTTCCATTGGACATGCCAGCGCCATCTGTTGGGTATAAGTGACACTAAGTGGGTCATTACAGGTAAAGGTCATTCACAGGCAGGTCAGCACTTAGTAGCATTCCTTCCGCGTCCTGTGTGACCTCCTTGTGTGATCTCCCTATGTGACCTCTTCTGACCTTGCCTCGCCTCGCCGCTGGTCAGAGGGACACGTAAAGCCACGCTAAGGAAGTGGTCAATACTATAAAAAACACTGGTTGACCCCCGACGCTGCTGCTGTGTGTGTGTGTGTGTGTGTGTGTGTGTGTGTGTGTGTGTGTGTGTGTGTGTGTGTGTGTGTGTGTGTGTGTGTGTGTGCGCGCGTGTGTGTGTGGTAGGGTGAGTGGGGGGATCAGTGTAATCTCTCGACCGGCTCAGCGATTCTGGGAATGGTGATGATGGAAATAATAATAATAATAATAATAATAATAATAATAATAATAATAATAATAATAATAATAATAATAATAATAATAGTAATAGTAATAGTAATAATAATAATAATAATAATAATAATAATAATAATGATAATTTGCACTCCACACTTTATGGAGATGTGACCACTAATACTGAGTCTCTTCAACATGTACATTTAAGGCAGCATAATAAAGTGAGGTGGTAGGAAGCGGCCCGGCCGTGTACGGAGCTATCCACCTTAATGCTGCCATCCCTGAGCCGCTTTACAAGGAGTTAAGGAAGCATGTGTAGGAGTGTGTGCAGGTGGGCGGCGGGAGGCACCGGTGAGGGAGAGGCTGGCGGAGGAGCGGGGTGGGCGGGGTGGGTGTGCCTGCCTGGTGCCGGGGTCTGCAAAGTGGTGCTTGGTGGGAGAGTGAGTTTAAACACCAACACTCCGGAAGGGGAACAACAACATGTTCTGTACCAGTCTGGTGTTTGACCATGACGGCAAAATTGTACGTCAGTAGCGTTTGAGACTCGCTTTGCGGAGGACAACACGTTACAGTACGACACAGTGACTCACTGCACCGCGACGCCCTTGAACAGCGAACCCATGTGTGTGTCCCTGGTGGCGGCAAGGGTGGCGGCAAGGGTGGCAGCTGGCGGCTGTTAAGCTTGTGTGTTACATCCGTGGCCACGCTGGTGTTGAGGTGGTGCAGCGCCCTTGAAGGTTTGAGGTTTGCAGGTGCGTGATGCTCACCCAGCCCCTGCTCACCCTGCCAGAAGGGGTCTTCGCCCCACACGCCATGATGAGTCTGCTGACCCTCTGGTTGGTTTACCTGATCACGTGAGGTTAGGAGTGCACGCCCTCCACACCTTGTTCGAGTTCCACGTGAGGCACATCGTGACCGCCCTGGGCGCCACCTTCCTCCTGGAGTTGGCCGTTACGCCCTTGGGCTACTGAACGGCCCAAGGTGTGGCCATAGCGTGTCTGGCGGCCATGATTTGCCGCCACATCAGGGTGCAATGGGCGGAGAGGGAGGGAGTGTGTGCCCGAGGGGAACCAGTAGGACCAACGGGGCCTGACACACGTCACCGCAAGCAAGCAAGGGAACACATCCCTCCCTTCATACTACAAATGGAAGGCATTTCTTTCTCCCTTGCAGGTAGAGGGGCTGATCCTCCCACGGGTCTGGGAGTACCCGACCCTTACCATGCAGTGACTTCAAGGGTGGCAGCTCACAGCTCCCTCACTGTCATCCGCGCGATGCACACCAAGCTTTCTCTGTCTCTTGTTTGGACGTTCAATGAAAGAAAGTTTATTTGCCCAAAGAGGAACGGCTTTGTTTTGAACACAAAGGCTTATTTTGTTTATAAATAAGAAATAACATTATTTTCTTTTGAAACAAAAATGGATGTATTGTCCCTTCCTGCGTCCACATCAACGGACAGTCGCGTGGTGCCGTGTTTCCCTCTCCCTCCCTCCCTCCCTCCCTTCCTCTTACCCTTACACCCTTATCTTACACACCTGGCTGAGAGTACCACTGCGGGTAAATATGACGCTGAGCGGGCATTCCTCACACCACTAATGTTACGCAAATAACTGTACACGACGACCACCTTGTCCTGTTATTCCCCTATCCATCATCCATCATCCATCACCATCCATCACCATCTATCACTCCACACTATCACCACACCATCCACCATCCACCACACCATCACCCGCGGCATACAAGGTAGTAATAGAAGAGATTTGATGTCCGCACTTAGAAGAGACGAACGACAACTCCATGAAAGACAGACACATCCCTTAACATCATCACATCGAACCACAACACACCACACCACAACACACCACAATACAAGACACATCACCAAACAACACACCCTCCACCCACCACACACAACACTCACCACTCCCAGTCTCCTACTAACTCACATATTCACTCACACCCTCACACTCAAAGGCTCTAATGAAAAAAAATGTTTAAGTCGTCAGATGCATAATAACTGATTCCAAGGACTTAGTTATTTTTCCTTCCATATCGTCCCTTCACCCTTCCTCTCCTCCTCCTCCTCCTCCTCCTCCTTCTCCTTCTCCTCCTCTTCCTCCTCCTCCTCCTCCTCCAATGGACGTCATCAAACAACAGAAATCCACACACCATCCACACACCATCCACACATTCTTGACCAGTTTTTAGCGAAGTACTTACACCCATCACGCGGCAAGGATACACACACACACCCACACACCCCCACACACACACACACACACACACACACACACACATGACGAAGGCCACGCAAAAAGTAGTAACTAGTTCAAAGGTGTACGTACGATAGTAGGCCTAAAAGCGGATGAGAATCACGTAGCACAATACATA
>JAPQNM010000047.1:4309972-4322472 GCA_029783475.1 Metacarcinus magister
AAGCAGGTCACAAGAAAATTCCCACGACCTTCCTTTTCTTCCCACGGTCACCTGTCACTCCATAGGGAATTCACAGGTAACTAACTACCCAATCACCCACACACCTGTCAAAACACACCTGTCTAAATGTGTAAGGTAATACGATTTTACACACTATAGATACACACCTGCAAGCACACACCTGCCCTTGAAGCCATATTTGTGTAGTAATTAGATTGTGTCTCACCTTTCACTACACACTCTGTCCACACCTGATTACTAATTGAAGTGGGAAAGGTGAGGTGTGTAATGGGGGTGAGGGGGTGTTATTAAAAGTAATTGTACTGTGATTGCTGGACTGATGAAGTAGAGGAACAGAGAGATACAAACAAACAAACAGATAGATAGATGGATGGATAGAAGGGTAGACAAACAGCAGGAAGTATTTGCAACATAATAGACATCTACTTAACTAAACGATGCTGAAAAGACTGTGATTATCTGCAACACACACACACACACACACACACACACACACACACACACACACACACACACACACACACACACACACACACACACACACACACACACACACAGTCTAGTTCACATGATCACAATGCAACATAACATGACCCTCCTCCCTCTCCCCGCTTCCTGCAACACAAAGTAACACAGGAACACCAAGAACACACACGCACACAAGAACAACACAGCCACTCCATCTTCCGCTGCAACACAATGACACCCACACACACACACACACACACACACACACACACACACACACACACACACACACACACACACACACACACACACACACACACACAAAGACCGTAGATACACAAAACAACACAGTTACTCCTTCAAACCTTGACCTCCACAACAAGAACAAGAACAAGAAGAAAAATAAGAACAAGAAAAAGAAAAAAACAGAACCACCACCACCACCACTACCACAATAACAACAACAACCACCACAATCACAACCACACAGGTGCCTCGCCGTGCCACACATTGAAGCCCCTGATACAACACCAGACAGATAACACAAATGACCTCCATAGCCAAGTGAGATAAGGCGAGATAAGCAGTGAAGGAGGAAGAAGTGGAGGGAGAAAGAAGAGGAAGAGGAGGAGGAGGAATACGATAACATACGAAGATGAAGACAAGATTGAGAAAAATGAGGAATGTATTAAATGTAAACAACAAATGAGTGAAGAGGGAAGTGGAAGCCTTGATAAAGAATGGGAAGAGATAGTAGAGGAGGAGACAGATATGAGGAAGTGAAGAAGTGAAGGACGAGATGGAGCCAAAAAAAAAATAGATTAATAAAAAAAAATAAAAAAATGCAAATATCAATAATAAAAAAAGGAAGGGATTGACATTAAATTATTTTGTAGTAGAACCTCAGTAAATCGTTTAATTCGTATCACTACATAAATACATCATAGAGAATATTTCGTAACGTGTAAATATTTCTACTGAGCTACACTTCACGAACAAAAAATATATATAAAAAATAGTTCATATACATATTCATTATTTCTTACCACTTTATCACACCTGGCGTCTTTTAATAGCAATCAATGGTCAAAATTATGAAAAAAAGAAAAAAAATATATATGGATGTTAGTTATTCAAAGCAGTTCGTTTTTTTTTCTTCTTATATCTAGTAGTGTTTATTATCAGAAATTGCTCTTAGTCTTATCACATCATTCAATTATTAATAAAAAAAAAGCAATATCACCACACACACACACACACACACACACACACACACACACACACACACACACACATCTTCACCTCATACAGCCTTTGACCCTAAACCCATAACCCATGGTAACAGTAAGTCGTTGACCTCCTCTTCCTCTTCCTCCTCCTCCTCTCATTTCCTTCTTCCTCCTCCTCCTCCTCTTCACCCATTCTTCACAAATTACCACACTCACTTACTGAAGAAAAATATATATTACTGATTTAACTTACTATATTTCTTCCCAAAGTATATAAGATTCTATTTGATCTGTTAAAATATAGTTCATTTCTCTCTTTTTTTTTCTCTCTCTCTCTCTCTTCTCCGTCTCGTTTGGTATAAATATTTCTCTCTTTTTTTATCACAAAGTTCCATTCATAGTGAGGGGAAAAAAAAAGGTTACACATTCTCTTTGAAGTTCAAGACACAGGGAGAGAGGGAAAGAGAGAGAGAGAGAGAGAGAGAGAGAGAGAGAGAGAGAGAGAGAGAGAGAGAGAGAGAGAGAGAGAGAGAGAGAGAGAGAGAGAGAGAGAGAGAGAGACAAAACACACACACACACCACCCATTCAAGGTGAGTGTTTCTGAACGTAAACAAGTCAAGTAAAGTTACGTCATTGTAGGCTATTTGTCTGTGTGTCTGTCAATATGTGTCTGTCTGTGTGTGTATGTGTGTGTGTGTGTGTGTGTGTGTGTGTGTGTGTGTGTGTGTGTGTGTGTGTGTGTGTGTGTGTCAATATGTATCTGTCTTTATACTTGTTTACCATATATAGTTATTGAGTCACCTTCATATGTGTGTGTTAACAGTACCACACACACACACACACACACACACACACACACACACACACACACACACACACCCCATCACCTATACGCCGCTCATGATAAGGTTACATTCTGTCAGTTTTCAATCTCCACGGGGCACGTTCCCTTCCCTCCCTTCCCTTCCCTTCCCTCGCTCCCGTTCCACTTAACTTGGCGTGCGGTGGAGGCTGAGTTCGATTTTTACGTTTCCTGTTGCAAAAGAGTCCGTCCATTCTGCACCATTCATCTCCAACCCAACCACATTATACACGTACTTCTCTTCACACATCATATACACACTAAACAATCTATTTATTTACTCTACCCTCACTCACTTTACACGACTCCACTTATTACTTATTAGGTGTTTGTTTTGCTATAAGTGTGGCAGACTTACGTGTTTTGTTTACACTTATAGAGGGAAAAAGTTGTTCTCGATTTATGATGGATTTAAGTTATTATGGTGAAAGGGGAATAAGTTTACTGCGTCAGGAGGAGGAGGAGGAGGAGGAGGAGGAGGAGGAGGAGGAGGAGGAGGAGGAGGAGGAGAGGGCTTACGACACCTCCGGGCACAGGTAAGGCATAATTAAGGTGCCCATCAACTGAAAACCACCTGAGAGAGAGAGAGAGAGAGAGAGAGAGAGAGAGAGAGAGAGAGAGAGAGAGAGAGAGAGAGAAAGTTGAAATGTTATGTATGTCCTGTTTAACACCTCAGAATTGTTGACATTCCAGCGGATGTGTGTGTAGACAGGAGTGAGTGGTGTTGACGTAGGGGGGGCAAGGGGGAAAGGAGGGGAAGGGGGGGAAGGGAGGAGGGGGGGGAGGGGCGTGGCTGGCTGGCTGGCTGGGAGGTGAGGGGGAGAAAGGATGGAATAAGGGAATGGAAGGTGGAGAGAGAGAGAGAGAGAGAAAAAGTGAAAGGTTGTGTGATGGGGGACAGCTTACACTAACCCAACTCCACCAGTTCACCATCACCTACATCACCATCACCATCACCATCACCATCACCATCACCATCACCATCACCATCACCACCACCACCACCATCACCACCTCTATCCATAGCTGATCATTTTCATTAATACAACCATTATTATTATCATCATTATTATTATTATTATTATCATCATCAATTTTAGTGCCTTCTCGTGGACAGGTGAGAGGGCGGTTGGGCAGGTAAAGGGGGGGGGTGGGGGGGGGAGGGCGCCCGGGTATACAGTGTCCTACTAATGTCTACCGGTCACCTGTCTTAGGCCTAAAAATTCCCTTAGGCTTAGAGGTGCATGCAAGCAGAGGGGTGTTCAGTGTGTGTGTGTGTGTGTGTGTGTGTGTGTGTGTGTGTGTGTGTGTGTGTGTGTGTGTGTGTGTGTGTGTGTGTGTGTGTGAGTGAGTTTCTTTTCCATTTGCCTTCTTACTCCACCTCCTCCTTTTCCTTTTCCTCTTCCTCTTCTTCTTCTTCCTCCTCCTCCATCCAAACTTTTCCTCCCTCTTGGTCAGACTTAGGTTTAGGTTTACGCCCTTATTTATGATCTTTCCTCCTTTCCTCTTCTGTACATCCTTGTTTCCCTCTCTCTCTCTCTCTCTCTCTCTCTCTCTCTCCTCTCTCTCTCTCTCTCTCTCTCTCTCTCTCTCTCTCTCTCTCCTCTCTCTTATCTCTCTCTCTCATTCTTAAACATCCTGGTGCCATTTTTTCTCTCAATATTTATCAGTTTTCCTTCTCTCTCTCTCTCTCTCTCTCTCTCTCTCTCTCTCTCTCTCTCTCTCTCTCTCTCTCTCTCTCTCTCTCTCTCTCTCTCTCTCTCTCTCTCTCTCTCTCTCTCTCTCTCTTTTTCCTTTTCCTTCTCGTCTCCATTATCACAAATTTTTTCATTAATAACAATCTCTATTTCTAGTCCTTTCCTTACCTTATCGTCCTCTTCCTTCCTTTCCCTTCCCTTCTCCTCCCTTCAAGCCACCTCCCTTCCTCTCTCTCTCCCTCCCTCTCTCTCTCTCTCCCTTCTCACCACGTCTCCACCCTTTCCTCCCTCTCTAAGACTCCTCCTCTTCCTCTCCCTCCTGTTAAGTCCATTCTCTTCGCCTCCCTCCCTCCCCTCTCTAAGCTCCCTCCCTTACAATCTGTTTAGGCTTTCTTTTTTCTCTCTTTCTCTCCCTTCTGTAGCTTTCTTCCCTCCCTCCCTCCCTCCCTCACCTCCAAGGCCGCTCTGCTACACCTGCCTAATGACCTGTGTATCTCACCTGTGGAGGGACGTATCATAAGGGAACAGGTGTGAAAAAAATACATATATAGACAGTGACTTGGAGGGAGAGAGAGAGAGAGAGAGAGAGAGAGAGAGAGAGAGAGAGAGAGAGAGAGAGAGAGAGAGAGAGAGAGAGAGAGAGAGAGAGTATAAACACTTCAATAGGTAAGTATAGACGTAATCCGTATAGACTAAACACCTATTTTGAGCTCTATAAACATTCCTCTCCACGCCTTGACTGTAAAAAAAAAAATCCAATAAAACGAACAATAACACAATATAAGACACTTTTTAACTATTATTATCATTATTATTTGTATCATTATTACTACTACTACTATAACCATCATCATCATCATCATCATCATCAGTCACTATCATCGTCATCACTATCACTGCTTCCTTACACATCATGGAAGCAGCTCTGTTTCCACCACACAAAGGAAATAATGAAATGTTTGGGTGAGAGAAGTAAGAGATAAAGGGGAGAGTTCATCACCTCTTACCTCCTCCTCCTCCTCCTCCTCCTCCTCCTCCTCCTCCTCCTCCTTCTCCTCCTTAGTTTTGCTCCACCTCTCCTTGCCTACCTCTCTCCTCCTCCTCTGTCTACCTGTCGGTCCGTTATGAAGGGCAGGAGGGGGTGGAGGGGGAGAGGGAGGAGGAGGAAAGACAAGGGGAGGAGTGGAGGGTCATGGAGAGAAGAGGAGAGGAGAGGCAGGCGTTTCCACTCACACTAGCTTGACATTCATGAGACAACGAGTGAAAAAAGAAGATAAAAAAGTGTATTAATAACGACAAGAGAAGAGAGAAGAGAGAGGAGAGGAGAGGAGAGGAGAGGAGAGAGGAGAGGAGAGAAGAAGAAAAGAGGAGAGAATAATACAGAAGAGAATAGAACAATGCATAAGAGAAGAAAGATAATAGATTAATATGAAATAAAACTGATATTAGGAGGAAAATATGAAAGAAAAATACAAAAGAAAAATATATTATAGAACTGAAGAGAGAGAGAGAGAGAGAGAGAGAGAGAGAGAGAGAGAGAGAGAGAGAGAGAGAGAGAGAGAGAGAGAGAGAGAGAGAGAGAGAGAGAGAGAGAGAGAGAGAGACACACACACAGAGAGACAGACAGAGAGATCAAAAAGAACAATGACGTCAGGGGAAGAATTGCAAGATATACAAAAATAATACAAAAACAGGAGGAAGATATAAAAAAGATAGCCACGTAAATGCCACACAGTAGTAGTAGTAGTAGTGGAGGTTCTTGTAGTAATGAGTCAACGAGCCAATCACAGCCTGCAGCCACACCACCAGTTACCACACAGACACACAGACAGTTAGATAGAAAGTTAGACCGAAAGATAGATAGACAGAAAGACAGATATACAGACAGACAGATATACACACAGACAGACAGTTAGGCATAGAAACAGATAGACAGTTATACAGATAGTAAGACAGTTAGACAGACAGAGAGACAGTTAGACAGAGACAGTTAGACAGACATACAGATAGACAGTTAGCACAGACAGTGGATAACTAACAAACAGACAGTAACTTGTAGACAGACAGACAAATAGACAGACATTACAAGCTACCCAATCACCAAACAAAACAGACAGACACGATAACAGACACACAATACATAAAAAAAAATAAAAAAAACGACCAGACAGTAACTATAGTAGACAAACAGGAAAAAAAAAACCAGATAAACGTTATAATCAAATACAACAGACAAACAGCCAGTTAGCCACACATACACGATAACAGACAGACAGACAGTAAAACCAACCAACCAACCAACCAGTTAGCCATACAGACACAATAACAGTCACACATACACAGCTAGCCACACACACACACAGCTAGTCAGACCACGCCTACATTACCCAGTCAGCCCACCCACACGCGCTACCCCAACCACTAGCAGCAGCGGGGCGCCACACGGCTCACAACACCACCACCACGCCAAGTTACGCACACACTCACACACACACACACACACCCTTCCGTCCAGCAGGGGAGAGCGGCAATGGAGCGTAGCGTGTTAACTGGCTCCCCAAGGTTCCCTACGCTAGGCTTTTGTTTTACCTTTATAAATGTTTGTGAAGGTTGGGGAAAGGTCCATTTAGTCACCCTTGTCACCCTTGTCAGACCACTCCCTTCCTCCCTCCCTCTCTTCTTCCCTCCCCTTGCTTCCCACCCTTTATTCATCTCCCCTTTATCCACGTCAACCTCCCCTTTAGTTCCTCTTTCAGTGGTTCAGATTTATACGCCTCACGTCTCTCTCTCTCTCTCTCTCTCTCTCTCTCTCTCTCTCTCTCTCTCTCTCTCTCTCTCTCTCTCTCTCTCTCTCTCTCTCTCTCTCTCTCTCTCTCTCTCTTCTTTAGTGTGTGTGTGTGTGTGTGTGTGTGTGTGTGTGTGTGTGTGTGTGTGTGTGTGTGTGTGTGTGTGTGTTTCTTCCTTAATCACAGCGTTTTTTGTTCTTGTTATTGTTTTTGTTGTTGTTGGTAATGGTGGTGGTGGTGGTGGTGGTGGTGGTGGTGGTGGTGGTGGTGGTGGTGGTGGTGGTGGTGGTGGTGGTGGTGGTAGCTTTAGTATATAGTAATTGAATTGTAAAGGTTAAACATATGTATATTCCTCTCTCTCTCTCTCTCTCTCTCTCTCTCTCTCTCTCTCTCTCTCTCTCTCTCTCTCTCTCTCTCTCTCTCTCTCTCTCACTTACTCTCTCACTCGTCTATAGATCCAACACAACACATAAACACAACATATCTCTCCAGTTAAAAAAAAAAAAATAACATTCGATCCCTTTAAATCGATACCAATTCTATACTTCCAACGTCACTCATTTGTTTCACGTATCAAAACATCATTGGATTACAAGCTTCATAGGGAATTGGATCGCTTGAAGAAAATAATGCCACGGAGTTTTTTACAAATATAGGAGTGGAGTTCAATCCTTCTGTTTGTAAAGTTTAAATACAATCTGGTTGGGTGAAGGAGAAGGTTTAGATACCAAGCGAGCATCTGGTTGACCCTATTTTTTGCTTAATGTGGTCAGCGAAGGGTCAGTGGTGTGTGAGATGTGTGTAATTATTAAAAGAAATATTAGTTATAGTAGTAGTAGTAACAATAGTGTAGTAGTAGTAGAGTAGTAGTAGTAGTAGTAGTATAGTAGTAGTAGTAGTAGTAGTAGTAGTAGCTAATTTTACATCATCCACACCTTTCCTCCCACACGACTATCACCTAAGCAACCACTACCTCTACCCTCTACCACCTCTATCCCCTCACCTTCATACCCTCTCTCCCACCCCACCACCTACACCTACCTCATCCTTTCCCTCTCAGCGCCACACCTCTGCCACACCTGTTCACATCACGCCGCAGGAATGCTAAAGTTACTCATTTCATTTAACATTCGTCTCAACATTGCAGTTTTGATAATGTTTGTTTAGCTCATTCTCACCTCACCTTGTATGGCGTATTATTAGTGTTTGTTTTGGTATCCAGGTGTTTATTGGTTGGTTGTTGTTGATTTAGCGTTGTCCTTGTACCTATTATGCAATGATGTTTATACTTTTTTTATTAAGTGTGTTTTTATATTCATGTTTATCTTTTCGTGTGCTTATAAAACTTTGCACTTGATTAATATCGTGTTTTTTATCTATGCTATCTTACTCCTATCTATAATACACTTTAAATACACATCTTGTACTGATTTTCATACCATACTCATTCACTTTACATTTTATTCTTTTATTGACTGATTCCCTCCCTCGTAACCTCACACTCACTATACACTCACTACCTCATTCTTCACACTCTTACTCATCCTTAAACTATACTCATTCACTACACCCTTGACTTCTACTAACTCATTCACTCCCTCGTCCCCTCACACTCACTACACACTCACTCACTCATTCCTCGAACTATTACTCATCTTCATCCGAAACCAAACTGATGTCATTCAATATTCATCCATGTTCTTCCATGCGCCACCTTTAATAATTCCTTATCACGGCGCATAGTCATCGGATCCCATTTATAAGCGATCCAACACCCTGTATCACCGTCATAAGGGATTCCGAAGCCGTCTTGAGGGATTCCGAAGCACGCACCACCCAGGACATGACGCAAGGAAGGAATATAAAGGAATCGAATCCACTTTGTGACCTCAGACGACGCCAGTTAATTAGTTTAGGCACTGTATAAGGTATGAAGCAGGTAGGAAGAGAGATGAGATAGATGAGAGAGAGGGTATAGAGAGATAGTAACATTCAATTTTCAACTTAATAAAGAGAGAAGGTAAAGAAGGGAATGGAAAGAAATGTGTTTAGTTAAGTCTTGTCTCCTCCTCGATATAGTCTTCCTTCCTTCCCTTCACACAGATGAAATAGACAGACAGACAGACACACACACACACACACACACACACAGACAGACAGACAGACACATGTACACCTGAAGGTCTACAAACGGTAATACAACTTTTTTTGTTTGTTTGTTTGATTAGGTCTTAATTAGTTGGTTTGTGAGCTCATTATTATTGTTGTTGTTGTGATTAACGTTATAATTTTTTTTTTTTGTTATTGTTAAAAGTAGTAAAAAAAAATAGTAGTAATAGTAGTAGTAGTAGTAGTATCGCAATTTTTCCTCTCCTTCCTTCTATTCGATTTATGTCCTTCCTCCTCTTCCTCCTCCATCTCCACCTCCTCCTCCTCCTCCTCCTTAATGTTCCCACGAGGGCCACGGAAGAGCCAGCTGACCTTTCCTACCTTGACGTGACCTTCCGTGACTCAACATACGTGACCCTCTCCTACCCTCCCTCCCTCCTCTTCCCCTTCCCTTCCCCTACTTCACTCCTCTCCCCCTCCTTCTTCCCCTTCCTGTATCACCCACACCCTCTATAGCCCTCATTTATCTCACTCTTCCTCCTCCTACCCTCTTCCTCCCTCTCCTCCCTCCTCTTCCTCCCCTCTCCTCTCTCCTCCACTTCCCTCCTCCCTCCTCCTCTTCCCCATCTTATCTCTACCTGTTCTTACATAATCGCTTCTGTTATTATCCTCTGTTGAAGCATGTACACACACACGCACGCACACACACACACACACACACACACACACACACACACATTTACACACACACAAAAAAAAATAGACCGACCAATAAATGAAGAAATAAAGAAATAAAAAAACAAATAGACAAACCATTTTTTCAGGTTTTTTTTTTCTTTTTTGTCTTCTTGAAATGGCAAAGGGCACGTATTTTTTTTTTTCTCTCTCTCTCTCTCTCTCTCTCTCTCCTCTCTCTCTCTCTCTCTCTCTCTCCTCTCTCCGCTCTCTCTCCTCTCTCTCTCTCTCTCTCTCTTTCTTTTACCCGTCTGTTGACCCACCTCAGAGACATAACAAACACACACATACATACACACACACACACACACACACACACACACACACACACACACACACACACACACACAGTAACCCACTTCCTAATATGGGTCTTTATTATTCTCTCCCTTCCTCCTTCCCTCCCTTACCTCCCTCCCTCCTCTCTCTTCCTCTTCTCTCCTACTCCTTCCTTTCGTGGAGGTAAGAAGAGGAAAATTGGCAATAAAACGAATAAAAAACTCGAGAGAGAGAGAGAGAGAGAGAGAGAGAGAGAGAGAGAGAGAGAGAGAGAGAGAGAGAGAGAGAGAGAGAGAGTAAGGATAGAAATTAAGAAAGAGAGAGCGCGGGTTAGAGAAATTGGGAGCAAGAAGGAGGCAGAGGAGGAGACAGAAATCAAGGGTGAGGATGGAGGATGAAGGGAGAGAAGGAGGGAGGATAAAATTAAGGGTGAAAGAAGAGGAAGAGGAAAAAGAAAGAAAGGGGAGATGAAAAAAGGGGAAAGGGAGGGATGATAATATTAAGAATGTGGTGAAAGAGAGAGAGAGAGAGAGAGAGAGAGAGAGAGAGAGAGAGAGAGAGAGAGAGAGAGAGAGAGAGAGAGAGAGAGAGAGAGAGAGAGAGAGAGAGAGAAATTGAGGAAAGGGGGGGGCGGGGGGGTGGGGCAAGGGGACTGACCGAGCAACTTTTGACTTCATAAGAAAAAAAAGTTCCTACACTTTCTCCCTTTCCTGTAGCCTGAGGAGGAAGGGGGGGAGGGGGGGAGGGGGAGGGGGGAGAGGGGGGGTGGAGAGTCCTCATTCATCCTGCCGAACCTCCCTTTCTCTCCCTCCCTCTCTCTCTCTCTCTCTCTCTCTCTCTCTCTCTCTCTCTCTCTCTCTCTCTCTCTCTCTCTCTCTCTCTCTCTATGTGATTTGCAGTAAAAAAAAAAGTAAACTGGAGGAAGCAAAAAAAAAAGAATGAGGACGCGGAGAAAGAAACTGAAAGGAAGACTGGACGGGAGGAAGAGGAAGAGGAAGAGGAGGAAGAGGAGGAGGAGGAGGAGGAGGAGGAGGAGGAGGAGGAGGACGCATATAGAAGCATCATAAAAGAAAGAGCCATTGAGTTTAAAATGAGGTTACGTGCTCAAACAGTCTACAACACGCTATAGACTCTCCCTATTGGTACAAGGAGAGGATAGGAAAGGGAGAAGGACCATCACCACCTACCCACCCACCCACCCCTTCCTTCCCCATTCTTTCCCCATCAAAAACAACATAGGAACATTAATAAATAAAAACAATAATAATAGTAGTTCAAGTAATAAAAATAATAATAAAGGGTTAATTTTGAGAGAGAGAGAGAGAGAGAGAGAGAGAGAGAGAGAGAGAGAGAGAGAGAGAGAGAGAGAGAGAGAGAGAGAGAGAGAGAGAGAGAGAGTAGCTTTCCCTCCACCTCATTGGGCGCCCTGCTGCTACCTGTGACGGGGGACAGGTGAGGCAAGCATGCTAATTAACTGATTACCTGAGGGCACGTTCATCAGGTGAGAAGGTGTGGAGGAAGTACTCGGGAGGAGGAGGAGGAGGAGGAGGAGGAGGAGGAGGAGGAGGAGGAGGAGGAGGAGGAGGAGGAGGAGGAGGATGTCTGGCGTCTTTACTTCCTAGAATCGTGAGAGTCAATCCTTAAGTCTATAATGAAGTTTCTCTCTTCTTCTTTTTCTTCTTCTATTTCATCTTGTTTTTCTGTTCTTGTTTTTTTTCTCTTCTCTTCTTCTTCTTCTTCTTCTTCTTCTTCTTCTCCTTCCCTCATCTATACAAAACATCAAGACTGACCTTTATTCACCTTGACTGTGTGTGTGTGTGTGTGTGTGTGTGTGTGTGTGTGTGTGTGTGTGTGTGTGTGTGTGTGTGTGTGTGTCTATCCTTGGCAAACTAATTATCTTATGTTCCTTTAATGAACAATTCTGCTTTTACCTCCTCCCTCTCCATGCCACTCCTTCGTTCTCAGGGAGGGAGGGAGAGAGAGAGAGAGGGAGGGAGGGAGGGAGGGAGGGAGGGAGGGAGGGAGGGGGGAGGGAGGGAGGGGGAGGAGGGAGGGGGGGAGGGAGGGGGGAAGGGAGGGAGGGAGGGAGGGAGGGAGAGAGGGGAGGGAGGGAGGGAGGGGGAAGGAGGGGAGGAAGAAAGAGAGGAAGGGGGTAAAATAGGAAGGAAAAATATAAGAAGGGAGAGACAGAGGTACAGAGAAGAGAAAAGGAAGAGAGGAGAGAAGGAAGAGTGAGAGGGAAAGAAAGGAAAAGGGAAAGGAAGGAAAGTGAGGATAGAATGCAGGGAAGGAAATGAAATAAGGAATGAAAGA
>JAPQNM010000047.1:4324972-4326873 GCA_029783475.1 Metacarcinus magister
AAATACTAGATAATAATAGTCGTGATGAAGAGTTACGAAGAATAGATAGATAGATAGATAGATAGATAGATAGATAGATAGATAAACAGATAAAAATGAACAGAGATATCAATAAGACAGTAAAACAAGAATAAATCAGACAGTAGAAATAATAAAAACATAAAGTAATATGAGATAGAAATAATAAAAAAGATAATCGTGAAAAATGAATAAAAAACAGAAGTACGATCCAAGTAAAACAATACACTAAAAAAATAATTAAACTCAGTGTAAAAAACAAAATCAGTACAAAATTAACGAATTATAGTTAAAAAAGAGAATTAACATAAAAATAAATTAAAATAATAAAAATAGACAAGTTGATGACAAAAAAGAGATCAAGTATGAAAAAAGAATGATGAAAAAGAAAGCCAATAGGAATCAAGTACTTAATCGTGGCATAAAGCAAAAATAAACTAAAACAAAAAAAAAAAAAATAACATAAAAAAAAAAAAAAAGTTAAGAATTAAGAGAAACGAAATAAAAAATGCAATAAAATACAAAAAAGAAAACGAAAAAAAAAAAAAAAAAAAAATAAAAAGTCAAAAAAAATATACATATATATAATAAAAGATAAATAATAAAGACTTACAAAGTTAAGGACAATTCATTAAAAAAAATACACAGAAGTTAATAGAATTAGAAAAAAAGTTACGTCAATCTAACAGAATAAAAGTATAGAAGAGTATGGACCAACAATGCACACAATAACACACAATAATAAAACACCAAAACGAAAAGTAACCAGCAAGCAACATACAACAACACCTCACCACAATAAACAAAAACGAAAAAAACACAACAAAACGTAATAAGATCACAAGAAAGAAAAGAAAAAAGTAAAAGAAAAGAGAAAGAAAATAAGTACAAAAAAAAAAAAAAAGAAAAAAAAATAAAAAAAAAGAAAAACAAAGAGAGGAAAAAATACAAAAAGACAAAAAAAAAAGAAAGAAAATAAGGGAAAAATAAAAAGAAAAAGAAAAGAAAGTAAAAAATAAAAGAAAGAAAAAACAAATAAGAACAATATGAGATATATATAAAAAAAAAGTGAGGTGAATAAGTAAAATAAAAAGAAACATAAAAGAATAAAATGAAGAAAAAATAAAGAAAAAAAAGAAAATTAATGAAAAGTATAATATAGTAATAAATTATAAAAAAAGAAAAAAGAAAAAAAAAAAAAACGAAATAAAACGAGAAAAAAAAAAAAAACACAACACAAAAAAAACAAACAATACAACAATGATAAAACAAACAAAAAACAAACAAACAATTATCAACTACGAAAAAAACCTAAGCACAGAGAAAACCAAAAGAAAGAAATATAAAAACAAATGAAATCAAAAAAAATACATACCTACAAAACAAAAAAAACAGAATCAAAAAACAACACTCAAAAATAATAATAAAAAAAGAAAAAAAAATAATACATAAAAAATATAACAATAATGCCCACAAAACTTATAGAAATATAAAAAAAATAAAAATAAAATAAAAGAAAAAAAAAAAAATAAAAACATTATCCCATACTATACCTATTCTTACCCCTATCAAGGTATAATAATCCCAGAAAAAAAAAAAAAAAAAAACAGAACCAATCCAATAAATAAAACAAAAACCACCAACGAAAAAAATAATAAACATAGAAATAAGTAAAAAATGTAGTAAACTTAAGAAAGTCTCACCAAGTAAAAAGAAAAGAAGACCCGCAGGAAGAAAGTAAAAGCCAGAATGGAACAGAGATAAAAGACAAGCCTTCTTCTTCCTACCTATTGGCACGGATTAAGAAGAGGAGAGATACAAGGGATAGAAAGGATCTACAAAAAACAAGAGCACAAAGACAAAAGCACCGTTACAAACATATA